>NW_021011509.1:412514-887409 GCF_003987935.1 Bombyx mandarina | reverse complement strand
TTGGAACGAAGTTCCTTATCGCGCGTTGTGAAAGGGGGCTAGACGGAAAAAATTCTTACGAAAAGTTGTCACGACACTTTTTAGATCCATCATTCTGACCAATCAACGTGTAGGCGCTTATCGCGTGACATTGCTCGTATCCGATTGGTCCGCGTAATGAGTACAGTTTCTCGAGATAGCGTTTCAACAATAGTAATTTAGTTCATAGTATTGTTTTTTTTTCTTCATAATGCCGTAATTTATTATTATAACTTAAAAAAAAAATACAATTCCTTCACTAATTAATCGAAAGGAACTTCGTTCCATCCGGGTGTCCCTTGACACCTCTGAAGTTTTTTATTTTCACGACTCGCAAACAAATTTACGGCTTTATCTTAAAGTTTCGACGGTAATTTGTGTAACACCGCGATAATCTATTGTTGATTGATCATTACTTGATTGTGAGTGATAAAGTCAATAAGATGAATCAACAAGCGCCATCCCTACTGCGTGCTCTATGCTGTTTGCAGCGCGTTATTAATTAGTAGATGCTGATCGTAATTTACAAAATTGTGTTCGCAATCTGTTTGTTAGCCTCATATGTTCCTGTACGTAGATCAGATGGACACACCAGGCCGTACAGAGTTGTTTATTGCCACTTGTATGTTGTAATTAGAACTAATAAATTACCAAAGATCCTTCAACTTACAAATTACTCACGAAAATATTGAAAAGTGGTTGTCTCCGAGTGAAAACCTCCGTTTGGTGCAAGGTGAGGTGTACCTACATCTGTGACTGGCGACTGTTACTGCATTTTATTAGTTAGCACACTGCTATTTATCTATCTATCTATCTATATATATAAAAATGAACGGCTCGACCGATTTGGCCAATTTTTAGTCTTGAATTATTTGTGGAAGTCCAGAGAAGGTTTAAAATGTAAATAAATATGAAAATGCTCGGAATTAAATATAAAAATAACAATTTTGTTTTTCCTTTGATGTGCCCCCCGTCGGACGGATTCTTTTTGTTTGTTTTAAGTTTATTTTATACAAAAGTTTAGATCTTTGATTTATCGATTGTCGATGATTGATTGTTATGTACGAAGTCTGCCCGATCAGCTTGTAAAAAAATAAATTATCTGCTTGGAAAAATCGTTGGTGTGATTAGCATTTTTTTTGTTTCACTTTGCGATCTCCGGCGTATCGAATACCTCACAATATGTTGGATGTGGATGTAACATTCGTCGTAGCTGTGCCAATACTAATAAATCGAACTACAATATATATTTTTAAATTTACAAATTTATTTGTAATGTATTTTTGAAGGAGGGATGCACTGTAGGATGTTACACATATTTATGATCTATTAGGATGATCAGCATCCGCTGAAACGAGCGATTTAAATCTCGATTTCATTGAATATTTTTTTATTTATTGCTTAGATGGGTGTACGAGCTCACAGCCCACCTGGTGTTAAATGGTTAGTGGAGCCCATAGACATCTACAACGTAAATGCGCCACCCACCTTGAGATATAAGTTCTAAGGTCTCAGTATAGTTACAACGGCTGCCCTATCCTTCAAATCGAAACGCATTACTGCTTCACGGCAGAAATAGGCAGGGCATTGGTACCTACCCGCGCGGACTCACAAGAGGTCCTACCACCAATAATAATAATAGTTAAAGCAATACTAATTAACGTCGGAATTCGACAGAACCAAACCGTCCGCGTTCGTATGTATGTGACGCGATGCCCGGGGGAGTACTTCAGGGGTGGAGTGCCCCACCAGCGCTACGATTTTAATGTTATTTGGGTTTGTAAAAGTTAGTAATGACGACGCCATATGTGACCTGCGTTGCGCAGTCTACAACGCTAAATGATAATAGGAATATTGTGTTTATTAAAGGGAAGCTATGAATCGTTTTCTGATGTCAACCAACAGTTTTATTAGAATCGATCATGTAGCGGGTAACCGTCACACTACACAAGGTATTTGACAGATGCCTGTATCTCACTGACTACATTTTTAAGATAAGTTTGTAAATCTACAAGTTCCGAAAAACAACATAAGACCGTCGCTCTACCGAGCAGTGCCACAGCTTCTGGTGAAAGATCTTCCCTTTGTCAACTAGATACACTCTGAGGAAATTAAAGCTTTAAAAATATGAATGGTCCGTTAAAATATATTCGTTTAAAGCATTCTTTACAACTTGTAATGGTACCGGCGCATTTAGAGCCTCAGTAAAAGACCTCAGGAACTCGTTAACAAATATTTCATTGGATTTGAGGTTATTCGTTGTATACAGATATTGATCTTTGATTTAATATTTTTTTAGTTAAATTGAAAGGTCAAGAGAAAATAGACCCTCTGAATGTTTCATTTTATGTTGAGCTCTTATTACTTTTTGTCTTGATGGAGAGGCTGTATCGAATGGGCTCACAATTGATTGAGCGCTAGTAGATGTAATATTTGAAGTAATAATGTTGTCTTTGAATGAGTATCAATTTGAATTAAATTGGATCCAGAAATGCTCATTAAGCCGCGTGTGCTGGTTCTGTTAACCCGAAGGCCTCTGCTTCTTGTTATGTTTCAATGATTGCCTGTCTAATGTGTTAACGACGCGTGTGTGCGGGGCCGTGTGCCCGCCCGCCTTACCGGAGTCACAGGTTCGACAGTGTACGCGACTACTGCTGTACTTTAATTGCGTTGAAAATACGTAGCCATTGATTAGCTCCAATAAGGCGAATCTAGTATTAAGTGGTTGCTGTAGCCCAGAGACATCATAAATTGAATGTCGTCAGCTGTAAGGTATAAACATCTATTTTATAATGTAATAACTGTCTCATCCTTCAAACCAGGATGCATGATTTCTTGGCAGCAAAAGTGTTCAGGACGAGGGTACCGGCCGCCGCACGCTCACAGCGCGTCCGTATTCATGATTTTTCGAAATGGTGTACTAGTGAGTACTTGTTTTCAGCTGTTTATTTAATCTACTTATCAACAGCAATATATTACATCACATATTATTATTATCAATATATACTTAACATTAGGTGGGCAGAAAGCTCATCAGCCTTGGGCGGTTAAAATGAAATGCTCACAAATTTGTTATCGCCCTAGACATCTGAAGAGGGTTCACCAGGAGCTGACACTTAAGACTGATCTTCAATCGGAGGTGAGAAAGCTTGCATTAATATTCAAAAACATTGGTTTCTTGACGGCGCAGTCTGATACCGACGAGTGGCAAGCGCCGCGTGGACCCCGTGACGTCATGATGTAGTGTGACGTCACGATGTGGTGCGACGGCAATGACGATGCTGCTATGTTCTCATTTGCACGTTTTATAGAAAGTTACTTAGTTCGCGCTCATCATGCTTATATTTAAACTGAGAAGGATCTCTGGACTATATTTCATTGATAGACGATAATCTCTTTGAAAATATTAGTGATTCATGTATCATTTATCACACACGTCTCAAGGTAGGGAATCGTTTGATATCACAGGGACCATGGATACTGACTCACGGTCTACGCAAATAATATTTTCTATTGGAAATAAACTTGACGAATTTGAATCATTGTGAATTGTGAACTGAAACTGATTATCGTTTGATTAGACTCTGAAAGTTATTCTATAAATCGAAATCAAGATTAGCAGGAATATTGAAAATAACGTAATATAGTGTGAGTAGAGTAAGTTTAGTTTCAACTTTAGTTCGATTGATAAAAATAAACAAGGAGTTAAGTCGCAATACAGGCGCACTCATATAAACTAAAACATAACTCGGTATATCGAATGGAATTTAAAAAAAAGTCTCATAAAGTTCGCTATTTCCTGTTAATTTGAAAGCGGTTTCCTACAGTGTTGCTACCTGCGTTAGTGCACTTCCGAGGAGCCGCCTCTGCGCGCCGGATATAGACGCCCGGAACCGGAACTCCAGCCTCCGCGAGACCTCACAATTTTCTTTGTTTTTCATAAAAGTTTTCATTTAATAGTTTTTAATGCGAACTAGTGCACTGTACTGGTTGGTGATAAAGTCAAAGGAAGACTTTAGCGATGTACATATGTATATTTTATGATCTGTATACATTCCGTTCATCACCACTTTATTTTCGTAATGAATGTGTGATGTCGTGCGGCGCGTGTTGCGGGGCTGGCGCCTTAAATATAGATAAACGAATCTATAAGGATATAATAAACAAGCACTCGAATATTCCGTATTTTCTAAAAATTGCATTTAAATGAGTATATCTTTAATTTATACAAAATATTTGACGAACGAATACAGCACAGTCGACTACACGAAGCAACATGTAAGAGTGTTATTTTCACTTTAAAGACAAAGGATAGTATTTTATGTTAGCACATCAACGAGAAAGAGACCGAAACAGTTATCATATAATAATATTGTGTACTTGAATAACATGGGACTAGGCAGCTGCTCAATTACTATGTGGCTTCCAAATAGTCTGGACTGTCTCCACGGCTGGGCTCCGTGGGACGCAACGACACGCCAACAAGATACTTTCATCTATTGCAGTGCACACTGCAGACCAAGCGATCTACTATGCCGCTATATCTATCAAACGATGGATGTTCTAAACATTACTTACTTCCTCGCAACATCCGATCGTTACCTTAAGCTATTATTGCCACAAATGAACCCTTGAGAGTTTTCTTCACGTAAGAATCTTGATAAAAATTAGTCATTCCCTTGTTGTGAATACACAGTACTGTACTGAGTACCTCGTATGAGGTTCAAATCGTAAGGAGCAATCAAGGGCTAAGTCCTGAATGTCGAGGGAGTGGCCACTTTTGTACTCAACCTCTCGGTTCTCCTTAAAGCTGATGTGCTTTTATACTTTGCGATATTTCAAATTGATATTATATCAGCGGTGGGTAATTTTAATGGTCATATCGGTGAATTTATTTCCGCAAATAGCAGTTCTTTATCTGTGAAGTAACCGTTTTACAAAACTGGCCGTCTGGTAATGGTAAATCTATGACTGGCAATAATTACTGAATACAAATTAATTTTGGATTATTATATTATGGAAAATTGGATTCTTTTTGATAATCGTAAATAGTCATCGTGTTGGTGAGATCCTAGTTCAGCACCTAGGCAAAGACCCAAATGAAAATTTACCCCTTAAAAATTATGGTCACTGCTTGGTGGTCTAGTGCCGGTATAATCAATTACAGTTTCTCACCAAATTGCAGCGATGCGCGTGTGGGGGCCCGTGTTCGTCTACCAACTGTGTATGCACTCGTCGAGGACTCACAAAGTTAACACATTTTTGTTTCTTGTTATTGTTGAATATTGTTTTCCTTATGTCCGCTACGGCTTCAGGAGTCTCCGTTTACGACTGAACGTACTCCTTCCAACCGGCGACATCTCGCACGGGTCTCGTCTCGTCTCGTGCTAGTGATAACTACGATCTCACTAAGACACGATCGTCAGTATCGTATAAAGGGTAACTGTTGGCGTCATCATTCAAAGACGCGTGACGCCACAGCGCCGTGGATATGATGACCAAGACTCCTATGGATGCAACTATACGAGTATACTCTATCTTTTTGTACATAAGACTTTCTTTTAAATACAGCTTTAAGAGCTATGCGTTTTGAATTATGACCGGGTAAATCCGGGTACATAGTCTACATGAGGGCGTATGCGGCACGTTACAAGAGTGCTACGGATCAATTGTCGGTTAAATTGTTTACTATTGAACTGTTATTCATTCCATATTGATGTAAAGGCCCAGCGCACTGGTGTGTCTGAAGCACTAAGTAACCAGAGTCTGCCATCTCGTAATGTCATCCCTTTAACGGAGATTGATCCTCGTTGAGAGAGGAGGAAGATGAACGTGTCACTCAGAGCGTCGCGGAAAATCTATTTACGATGTAGCATTATTTAGAATATATGGTTAACTCTAGTCTGCTAGAAGAATTTTTCAACTAGTTGGTATGTACTGCAAGACACGCACGGCTGAGACAGAGCATTTTCTTGGTCTAATTTGATTTAAACTTCTTAATATCTTAAATAACTAAGACAGTAATTAATTTAAAACAAACGTACACTTTTGTATTGCGAGTGGAGGCTTCTTTGTAAAACGCGCGTATCTTTACAGTCGACGCCCACTGAGCGGATCAGGTCAACTCCTGTCTCAAGAACCAGTAATCAAAGAACAAATTTTAGAAAGTGTCTGTAGTGAGAGTCACAGCCTAATCTCCTAATAATGTTTTTGTAAGTAACTACAAATTCAATAGGAAGTATTCTATAAAGTATTACTATAAAGTCAATGATTATCTAGAAGATTGCACAAAGTGGGAATGAGTTGCTCGCTCCGGGCATTTCAATATTGCAATAATTGTTATGTTATAATACATATTGTAAAAATGAATATTTAAAAAAATCTAATATTAAAAAAAAAAGACATGCCCGCTGAGTTTCTTGCCAATTCTTCTCAGGACGGAGGCTAGTTCTTGTGAATTGGCGGTAGTTCTTTTGACGTTCAACAAGTATGTACTTTCATTTATGTTGAATACAAAATTTTTGATTTTGATTTTTGATTTGATTCAATTTTCCAAAAACCTTACAGACATTATATTTTTCATGATTCCAGTACATCACTCTATTCCGAGTCTACCCACTAAACGACTCCCCTGTACTCTTTCATGCGACGGTCGACCTCCACCCGAGGCTAGAATCCGATCAGACTAGGGGTTTCCCGCGGTCAACACCCAACTACAACCAGACTCGTCGCGCCACTCCTAGGACGAAACTTTGCACTTCTTATTTTGAAAATGGCTTCCAACTATACTGCAATTATTCATCTCTTACTATTAATGAACTCGAGCTAATTCTTTCTCAATCGTTTTTTTAAGCAATAAAAAAAAAACCACTGAGATGAATAATTGCAGTATAGTTGAAAGCCATTTTCTTGGATGCTTATGCTAAGGATTGGATGCTAAGGATGCTAGACCAGGACGAGTGGCAGCACTTGCAGCCTTCGTTTATTTGAAACGGCCACAATTGAAACGCAACAGTTGTCGGATCATTAGTGGAGGCTCTTCCTTGAACAAAATATATGAGTTAAATACAACATACGGGCAAAACCGTAATGAGACTTGTAAGTAATTGGAACAAGACAGCGCGACGATATCCCAAGACACGTTCCGATGAACAATTTGAAAACTCGTGTCAGAGGGGATTACACTGTAAGCAGCCTTCTGTTGCTGAGCTACAGCTCTTTGTAAAGAAGATCATCAACAATGAACCGAACGTCCGTCTCGGTTTCGTGGGAAGGAAGTACATTTATTTATTGTTATGTTTTGGAGTCCTAAGGTGGCTATACGGTGCGATGACCACTCAAAAGAGATGTTTGAGCCCGTGTTGTAAAGGCTACAAGGCTCCTATTGATCTGTGGGTGGGGGCGGTGCAATTCAAACCTGCACCTCGAGTTCCAAACTTGACATCAAAGGTCATGATGGAAAATCGTTTTCCTATTTTTGATGTGTTGACTGGCATACGGCCAGTCTAGTGGTTACCCGTGAACACCGTCATCCTTGGAGACGTGAGATCAATTGCATCTGAAGTACTGAATCGTCCTCGACAAATTGGAAATATAGGCAGGACAGTGGTGCTCGCATCAATAGGCATGACGGTTTCACCCGTGGACCTGTCGGATCACATCACTAAAATAAATCACATACGAATTGTATCATATTATATTGTAAAGTAAGTTAAGAGGAACTCAATACTCGCTTTATTTAGTCGCCCTTGGGTAAGAAGCACAATAAATTTGCACAAAATATTTTTGAGTCAAATAAATGCGTCAGGCGCGCCTCAATCAACCCCTGATTAATGATTCCACGTACACTCGCCTCCTCATGCAGGATCCTGAACGTGATCATATATTATTTAATTTGTTCACATTTATGTCTAAGTCCTTGTGTTTGAATATTCTGTTTCTGAAAAATGTCAACCGCGATGGATGTGATTTTTTATTTGATTTGTTGTAGGTACATTGAGATCTCACTAGGTGCGTGCTCGGAATTTGCAAACATAGAATATTTTAAGATTAGGTCCATATTTGCGAGTATTTTATTAATATATTCATGAATATACAAATTTTTGTCATAATTTAGAATCCCATACATCGTTTTATCGAATTAAAGTGACTAGAAGAATCGGCAAAAAACTAATTTACACCAGGTGGGCCGTGAGCTCGTCCAACCATCTTAGCAATAAAAAAGGATGAATTAAAGTGAAAGAAGCAGTTCTGCAGTACCGAGCACAGGTCCAGGGACCACGGCGGGCCAGCCTGCGGGGTCGGAGCCAATGCACATCCGCTCTAGATGTACTATGCTGTATGCATTACCAGCCAACACGGTCCTGCTTATATTTCCAGTTTGTCGAGGAGGATTCAGTGCTTTAGATGCAATAGATCTCACGTCTTAAAGGCATATACATACAGATGTATACTTTTTTTTTTATTGCCATTGTAGGCAGACGCTCATACGGCCCACCTGATGGTAAGTGGTCACCGTCGCTCATGGACGTCAGCAATGCCAGAGGCAGAGCCAAGCCGCTGCCTACCGTTAAATACTCTCCGCAAGCCTCGTTTGAAGATGATTTATGTATACAAATGGGTGAATTTGGACCAGAGACACCTTCTAGTTACTGTAAAGTATCGTCGAATAGGAATCCTTTAGTTTTAATTCAATAGGATGTTGTAGAACGCTTTCTGAATCACTAATGAATTGATTTAGTACATATCGATAGTCTCTGTCTGTACTGTTCCAACCCCCGTTTGTGATTCTATTAGATTTAGAGAGGGCCCTTATTGTACGTAGGTATGAGAGAAGCTTGCCCAGAGCTTGTAGTGGACTACAGTACTCAACTACTGTTTATTTCACTTCAATCTGATGTTTTAACAACTAGTAATTGCACTTGTTGAACCAAAAGTAACGGTTGCCGATTAGATTAAGCAGCGGAACACTAATTTACCGGACGCTGTGCCATGTTGTGTAACTGACTGAACTCATGATTTGGCTGAGCCTCGCTTGGAGGAGGACGTAGCGACATGACCTGAACTTCTATTGTTGTCCAACACTGCGTGTGGTTTTGTGAGAGGCTAACGTGTAACTGTTTTTTTTTTAAATTGTAATAATAATTCCTGTCTGTAAGCCACATAACGGCTATTTCCTTAATCTACTAACAATTTCCGTGAGATTCATCTGTGGTGGAAGTATGCATACCTAAATTTCTACTTCTTACACCATCAGCTCTTGCTGGCTCGCAACTCTTTTCTGCATATTTTTGCCGAGAAGCAATCGCGTATTTCGGTTTGAAGGGCAGAGCAGCCAAAAAGACTGCAATCATATATTATATTTCAAGATAAGAGTGCAGTCTCTAGAGCGTCGGCACACGTCGAAGTCATCGTGGCCTAAAGGATAAGACGTCCGGTGCATTCGTATCGAGCGATGCAACGGTGTTCGAATCCCCAGGCGGGTACCAATTTTTCTAATGAAATACGTACTTTAACAAATGTTCACGATGAAGGAATAACGTCGTGTAATAAAAATCAAACCCGCAAAATTATAATTTGCGTAATTACTGATGTTAGGACGTCTTGTGAGTCTGCACGGGTAAGTACCATCGCCCTGCCTATTTCTGCCGTGAAGCAGTAATACGTTTCGGTTTGAAGGGCCGGGCAGCGGTTGTAAGTATACTGGGACCTTAAAACTTATATCTCAAGGTGGGTGGCGCATTTACGTTGTAGATGTCTATAGGCTCCAGTAGCCACTTAACACCAGGTGGGCTGTGAGTTCTTCCACCAATCTAAGCAATAAAAAAAAAGCTGGCCGGCTGCCCAAGCAAGCACGATTACAACAGAACAGTGTACGTCAATAGAAAAATCATTTTAAATATGGCTTCTTCTAGCGCGCCGCCATAACTTTATTGCCGATTCGGAATTGTAATTCACAGCTGAGAAGAGCCGGCAAGAAACTCAGGATTTGATTTCTCACAATATCATCACAATATTCTTTGCACATGAAGAACTGGATGAAGCAGATTAGCTAACAGTAGACGTGCCGGTGATGTTGTTGCGTGGAGGATGGTTCACACAGACGTGGATTGTATAATCTTCGCTATTAAAGTCCTTAATTTTAATATTGAAACCGGTAATGGTTAAATTGTATATCTTAAATAGCGGAGAATGTTGCGGCTCCGTGAAGGGTATTTGTTGGTGGCTCGCTCGCTGACACCGATTTCACACGACAAAAGGTGACTAAACATCTTCATTGTTGTACTTTTGTTGGACTATTAGATTAATATTGGTAATGGATGTTTGTAATCAATGTTTGACATGATTTGTTAATACCGTTTACTATCCATTCTCGTATTAACTTAGTGTTATTTGCTGTTAGTGACTTCGGTTTAAAGCTTTCCATATTAGGCCACGCATAAGATAAAACGGTCTCAACAGACTCCTACAGAGCCAAAGAACTGCGGCATCAGTAGATAATGTACGTACTACATGCCTTGAAGTTTATTTGTTTCTTTAAAGCTTCTAAGCTATGTACATAGTCTATTGTGGCAAATAAGTTGATATTCAATATAAATTCGTTGTGTCTTGATACATCAAGAGTCTTCTATAGGATGCCGCTCATAGACATTACGAAGCGCATATGACTGCCCTTCTTGACATTAAGCTAACGTTTGAATAGAATTTCACTAACATATACCTTTCAGATCAGACGCACGATTAGGGAGGACGCGGTGCCAGTTTGAGGCCCTAGTCCGTAGGATTGATGTACCTAGCATTAAATTTACACTGTGAAGGGACACTTAGTAAATGTAATAAGCGATGGTGGGGGCTTTGTTTTTTTATTTTTTTATTGCCTATATGTGTGGACGAGTTCACAGCCCACCTAGTGTTAAGTGGTTACTGGAACCCATAGACATCTACAACGTAAATGCGCCACACACCTTGAGATAGAAGTTCTAAGGTCTCAGTATAGTTACAGCGGCTGCCCCACCCTTCAAACCGAAAGGCATTACTGATTCACGGCAGAAATAGGCGGGGCGGTGGTACCTACCCGTGCGGACTCACAAGAGGTCCTACCACCAGTAATTACGCAAATTATAATTTTGCTGGTTTGATTTTTATTACGCGATGTTATTCCTTCACCGTGGAAGTCAATCGTGAACATTTGTTGAGTACGTATTTCATTAGAAAAATTGGTACCCGCCTGCGGGATTCGAACACCGTTGCATCGCTACGAATGCACCGGACGTCTTATCCTTTAGGCCACGACGACTTCAAATGAGTCGTCTGTCTGTAGTCTGATAACAGACAAACACGAGTTCAACTTTTCAAGTTCAACAGAAGAGCCGTCCAGTGTGGTCGGGGTCTGGTCTAAGGGTGGGTGGTGGTGTCGTGATGTCTGTAGGCTCCGGTAGCCATATAAAATCTGGTGGCCCGTGAGTTCATCCACCCGTCACATGGGTGAACTGGTGGATATGTGGAGGTGATTCGAAACGGAACGCGGATTATATTCAGATATGTGCTCAGTCATGGGCCCAGCTGTATCGCGTCGGTAGAGCGGCCACCATGCAAATGACCCACAGTAGGAGACATTAATATATGACTGAATATACTCGTAGTAGTACGTAAAAACGCACATACGACTGTCAGAAAAAATGTAGTACTTGTCTAGTGCTGACCCGCGACCTCCGGGTTGATTCAAGGGAGTCAATTGCTCAAAATAATCTATCTATATATATAAAAATGAATTGCTGTTCGTTAGTCTCGCTAAAACTCGAGAACGGCTGGACCGATTTGGGTAATTTTGGTCTTGAATTATTTGTGGAAGTCCAGAGAAGGTTTAAAAGGTGAATAAATATAAAAATGCTCGGAATTAAATAAAAATAACAATTTTGTTTTCCCTTAGATGTGTCCCCCGTCGGACGGATTCCTTTTGTTTGTTTTAAGTTTATTTTATACAAAAGTTTAGGTTTTTTATTTATCGATTGAGGCACTACGAAGTCTGCCGGGTCAGCTAGTGCTTTATAAAATAGATTTGAAACTATTACAAATTGTTGATTTTTCTATCAAGAGACCTGTTTGTCGATGGAACTTTAAGTAAACGTTTGAATGCACTAATGTTTAGGAATGCTCTACACAAAACTTAGCTAAGGTTGTCGTAGCATCTGTAGGCAGTGGTGGATCTTTACTTTTACATCGGTTTATGAAGTTATTTTGTTCGTGATTCATGTTTCTAATAAAATTTAATATACATATAAAAACCACTTACCTTTCTCAACAATAAAAAATATATATAACTGAATCATTAAGAGTACTAAGTAATATTTATTAAATTACACAAACGGTATGTTTGTATATTTGTTGGAACGAGACACGTAGAGAAATGAAGTTTAGTAATAGTTTCCAAAAGTTAAAGTAAATAAAATAGTTTCGACTTGCCTGTGTCGATCGAAGTGTCGGGTCGTGGTCGGCGCGAGTGTCGGGGACTGTCCCGGAGTCGCTGGGTGTACTGGGCGCGAACACTCCGCGGAACGCTTATATAGGGCGGGCGGAGCGTAGGGCGGAGGCGGGACTCTATCAGGCTTTGTACTTTAGATTTCTTTTTCAGTTTTATCCGACTGCCCAACAATGAGGGTATCGTTTTTAAAGCATATATGTACATACATAATATATATGTATTTATGGCAGGTTCTAAATTTTAAACTAGCGCAGCGTATTCCAATACGGCGCTCATTTTGATACAAATTACCCAAACATGTTTATCATAATTTAAAGTCGCAGTCGGTATTTTATTTTCTAAATCTGTTTTTCTCCTTCTTTACAACGGAATAATAAACTTTGGTGCTATTTTAGTGTGTCGTATGTTCGATACAACTAAAGTTCTCTGAAGGAATTTAGATTTTTATTGGCACGTAAAGAAACGCACAAAGGATTGAGTTGGTCAGTCAGATAACATCTATTGTAAACTTAAACCGTATGTGTGTTAAAATTTTGCGAGCCGTGACGATTTGCTTGTTAAGGCCTTCTTGAATTACAAAAGTTTTGATTTTGGATTTACAATCTTTGTATAATAGGTTGGCGAAAAAGGTTTTTCGCATTTTTTTAAGAAAATTCACGCCATTTCTTAATATAGTTTATTTACATTTAACTAAAGTATGTCGGTACCATTTTGTTCGATAACTTTTTGCCATCTTGTAGGTAGGGACATGATCCCATTGCTATAGACATTTTGGGGCTTTCGATCAAAATACCGCGACAATTGGTTTTGGCAGTCCTCTCGTGATGTTAACCTGACACTGCCTAAAGAATTCTGAAGAGACCGAAACAGGTGGAAATCTGAAGGTGCAAGGTCAGGACTACACGGCGGATGCATTAACACCTCTCAGCCAAGCTCTCTAAATTTTTGCGGACTGGCTAAAGATGTGTGAGGGCTAGCGTTATCATGATGAAAAACCCCTTCTGTTGATGAATTCCGGCCGCTTTCTCCCAACTTCTTGCTTTAGCCTCATCAGTTGTTCGCAGTAGAGCTGAGAATCGATGGTCCTGCCTGGTGGTAACAGCTCATAATGAATAATGCCCTTCCAATCCCACCACACACACACAGCATCACCTTGTTGCGAGTTAACCCGGGTTTTGCCACAGTCCGTGAAGCCTGACCGGCCTTTGACTAAGACCTTTTTCGCACGTTGTTGTCGTACGTGATCCACTTTTCATCACCAGTTATCAGCTTTTTCAAAAATGGTTGGGTTTCATTACGTCGTAATAAAGAATCACGATTGAGTACACGGTTCATTAGGTTTCTTTCAGTGAGCTCGTGATGTACCCAAATATCGAGTTTTTTTGTGTACCCAGTTTTTTTCAAAAGCGCCAAAACTGTTTTGTATTCAATTCCCAGTTCTTCAGCTACGTCGTAACTACTGATATGCCGATCTTGCTCCACTTTTTCAAAAATGGTATCCATTTTATCCGTAATAGAACGACCAGAGCAACGTGCATCTTTGACATCAAAATTTCCGGATTGAAAACACTTAAACCAAATTTGTAATTTGCGCTACTCTCACAGACACTGCACTAGGTCCATAAACATCGCAAATTTTTATCGTTTTTTTTTTTTAATTTAAACTTTTAATGATACCAAAACCAGCCAGATACAAATATATTAGTATAGGCAAAGAGATTTTATTACAAGTCCATAAATACTATAATGCGAAAATACTTTTTCCCCAACCTGTTATATTATGTTACGGCTAATACCCGAAGTGCGGCTACACTTAGTTCTAGCCGGCTTGCATTGTAAATTCAAGAAATAATTTGTGTTTTTGACTTTCATTGTCATTTTAGGCAGATGAGCAGACTGTCCATCTAATGATGAGTGGTCATCGTCGCTTTTGGATTGCTGTCTGCATACAGGATCACTTCTTTGCTGCTATCAGAATTATGGGATATAATTTTCGCTAATTCAAGCCAAGGGTAGAGCAGCCGATACTCTTCCGTGAGTCACTGCACTTGAGGCAGTCAATGGATCCAGAGGCGTTCCGCATCAATGAATGTTTTGTAAGTAGGTAATCACATCGATAATATTCATCTCCCGCGAGTATCACGCGATACTGTAATGACTAACAGTAATTAGTAGAATTTATAGACATACAGATTAAAATGTTAGTCGAGGGATGACAGGAGACAGGAGGAGTCGGCATGGAATGGGTTTGCTGAGGAAAAAACTAAGATCCAAATTAGGTATATTATTTAATGCCTTTATTGATTATACATGTTGTGTAAGACAGATCCGGAGGACATGGTCCGTCTCGTGCTCAGTAGTGGTTAGATCTCGGACATAAAAAATCAATAGTTTGAATTGTACCGGCCTCAGCGATCTCAAAGCTCTCCTCGAGGTAAACAATAAGTTTAAGCACAAACTCTTGTTAACTCTAATGACGGCAGACAGGGGTGTAGCTTTACACGCGTTAATAACATTTACTCCAACAGATCGGTTACAGTCGGCAGGCGGACCAAGAGACTAAATATGACTGTGCCCCGTATAGTAGTTTAAGAAAATGCTGCTTGTACGAAGTAGTCATGTTCACAGAGATTCTCATCTAATCAAAAGTTTACAATAAGCATTTTCTATGTTTGCCTTGCAAATAATTACATTCCTATATATTTTTTCTCCGAAAAAGCGGCGCGTCACACGCCAAGTCACCGACGTCCAAAGCATGTCGGATCCTCGGATACGCTCTTTAAGCACTCGTCACCGTTTTCGACGAACTTGTCGAGAAGAGTTCGACGTGCAACTTTAGCCGTAGACACAACGCACTGAGTTTCTAGCCCGATCTTCTCAGTGGGTCGCGATTCTGATCCAGTGGTAGATTCCGCGAAGTACGTTGAGGTTGAGCCTCGTGAGCTTACCTACCGTCCACGTGTAGTTGAAATAGCCGCTATGGCTACCGACCATTATGTAGGGAGGAACGATTAAATTTATTGCACAAGGCACCGTAACAACCAAGTGGTCCGTACGTCAAAACGAAATGCGGGATTTATTTTTTAGGACATGAATAATAGAGAATAATAAAGCTGGTCTCTGCGTCTGCACATAATCGAAAACTAAATCGAACTGTTCCAGCCTTCGGATAAAAAGACTGCCGTCAATTGTACAGAGATAAATAAAGCTTTCAAAGCAAAGCTACCACCGCTCGTAACCTCGTTTGGACGCCAAAGAAAATTCTTCTAACTCATTACATTGAAAAAGGAAAAATTGACTATAATTGTAATCTGAATCTCGTAGGCCACAATCCTTTTGTCAACGGGTTCGATTCCGGTCGTAATTTAATGAACGAGTTGACCCGCGCGTCGCTCGGCGGGGCCTTTGAACTACACGACACCGTCGGCGGGCGGTGACGGCAGCCACCTCGAGACCTGTGCTGTCTCATGCTTCCGCACCCCCCCGCCCCTGCGCGTCCCTACTAACTAGACCGACTCCGCTTTGGCAGACCTACTCATTCTAAGGAAGGGTCACGGGTATCAAACAGCTAGGTCACCATAAAACTATAGAGAACATAGAATAACCTAGAATGTTGTCACCATTTGATGGAATAACGGGTAAGCACTAAGTACTAACTTGGGATGCTTAAAATTTCTATCGCTTCTTTTTTGGTGTTCATTAGACCATGGTTGTCATAGTATACGACCACAAAGGAAAGATCTTCGGCTGCGAAGAAAGTCTCTTCTCGGTCAAAGGATTGTGGTTAGGTGTTTGAATATATGCAAGGACTCTTGTATTAACCACTACAGTTGTTTAGACGATTTTGAGTTGGTCTATAATAATGTTGATCTGTTCACGTTAAACCGCGATCGCTTGAACTGTTGAAAAGAAACCGTAAGCCGAAGGAACGCAGAACTTGCCGAAAACAATCAAGCGAAGCCTGCTCCTGTCAACTTCGTGAAATTAATATTAAGAAGACATATAAGGAGCCGGCGCGCTGGTACAATCGGAGCTGAGTCGTCTTAGCGACTAGCCTCCCGCCCGCGGCTTCGCCCGCGTCGACAGAGACACGTCAGTAGAGAAGGCAGAGGTCTAACATATTTCCGAGGGCTTAAATTATTTCTTTATTGAATTTCGTTGAAATCGGTTCAGTAGTTTGAGCGTATTTGAAAATTGTTTGTTTTTATATTTTCTTAACAATATGGATTACTGTACCTTGTCCAATTGTTGCTTTAGTTGTGACTAACGGGAAGAAAACCTCTTAGGTGGAGCTCCTGTAGTCCGCCTTAAATAATTTGTCTTCTTTGTTGGCTACAGACCACATTATCTCCCTCGGCAATATCCATTACGTCGAGTGTGTCTGGAAGCCGCCTGCGTGCATCCTTCTCTTCCAAATTACTTTAGACCAAATGAGTTCCCTGTGGTGTTATCAGCAGTACGTGCTCAGTCCCGAACCGACAATAAGGAAGAGCACACCTCGTAAAAGTATTAACTTAATATGCTTTAGCTTCTTTTGAGACATTTAAGTCAGAGTTTTGAGGACATCATGCTGGACTTAAAGTTTTAGCAGATGCGTTAGGTTTCCATTATTTTTTTGAGAAGGAACCAATGTTAATCGACCCGGCCATACTATCTGGTCTAAGCTGTAGTTTTATGGTGACACAATTGTATTTGCATAGAGTTGATGATAGCAAGTCGCCATTATAATTTTCGGCAAAACACACTACAATCTCTTTAATTTTGCTTTCAATTTTTTTTTCACAGGACCAGCTCAAGACTGACTGGTTTTGCCTTTTTAAATAAATGATTGTTTTAAAATAATCGTGAAAGCAACCACCTTGTATGTTTGGTTGCAAAAGAAAAATCTTTCACCGAGGAGGTTTGTATAGCGAAGAACGCCACACACATTAGCACATCTGAAACACTAGTATTAGACCACAGTTTATTGCAGCAGTAGCTGTCACAGGGTAGACGCTATTTGACAAAACCTGGTCGCGTTAACGATATTTTTAAGATAAGTTTGAGATTATTTATTCGTAGGTTTGAGTATACACTTGTAAACTACACTACACTGCGCACTAGCTCCGGGCAACAACATAGGAGCTGTCCGTGTGTCGGAACGTTCGCAGGAATATTTTTTATTATTATTTAAGATTATTTTATTACTGGTGGTAGGACCTCTTGTGAGTCCACGCGGGTGGGTACCACCAACCTGCCTATTTCTGCCGCAAAGCAGTAATGCGTTTCGGTTTGAAGGGTGGGGCAGCCGTTGTAACTATACTTGAGACCTTAGAACTTATATCTCAAGGTGGGTGGCGCATTTACGTTGTAGATATCTATGGGCTTCCAGTAACCACTTAACACCAGGTGGGCTGTGAGCTCGTACACCCATCTAAGCAATAAAATAAAATAAAAAAGATGTTCCCTTTGTCGCCCTCCCAGACGACCAATAGCTCATATTTATACAAAAAAAATATGTTTTTAATCTGTTTTACTAGATATATTCGGAGAACCACAAAATTTAGATAATGGAAGCTTATAAACTTGTAAGGACACAAGCAGCTCTATTGGATATTGCTGCGTTGTTCTTGAATAAAACTATCCTACTATTATAATAACATGTCAACAATGTCAAGAATATGATTACAAACAGCTATAATGTTAGTAGTCTCCACCGATAGTCTCTAGCGATGGTTAGACGATGCGTGGTAAAATTACTTTTTGTGTCTGAAGTATTTTTATTGGTAGTGTAGGCAGACGACGATGGGTATCCATCTAATCGTAACGGCGAGTGGTTACCGCCGGCTACTACTGGCAATGTCATGGACATGGCGACGGCATCCGCGACATGAAGGATTCCAAGCTTGTTTGTTACAACAATCGAGTGCTCACTGTGGGTAATGTTATTGAAATAAGAAGTATTAGAAGTTCGCTTTTTGCCAGAGCTAACCATGTTTTTATTGTCAAAATAATGTTTGATCGCTCACCCGTAGGTACGCACTAGGGTTCCGCGGCGCGGGGGCGAGGGACCGGGGGGCCGGGGGTCCGCTGAACCGATAAAGCGACTTTTAACTCAATCTGTTTCTTGTTAGCGCAGATTTCGTAGTTTCACACGCGCGGATATTACAAAGGTCCACTCTGGTTTTATTCCCCTACCCATTTGCTGGTAGCCCCTTGGGCGAGGTAGCTATGTGCGGACGGAGCACCTGTGCACATCCCGGGAACGTCTCAATGAATTCCTTAAAGAACTTTGCCCCGACTGTGTTTCCATTTTACTACTTATCATACTGTAGTACATCTGACACATCTGTAGAGACGCAGACTCGTCGTCCAATCTCGTACTTCTTACACATAATCAGAATTATAGGGGACGTCAACCTGTGACCACTTGAGTAGCTCTTGTATTTTATATTGTGCTATTGAAATATATTGCGGTTTGTGTACAGTTCAGATTTATTGTTATCAGATTTAAAATATCTATATTACGTCATATGAGTTGTTAGTATAGTACCTATACAGCTGTTACTTCTGACACACGACAACCCTCTCATCGTGGCCGCCGGTAACTACATTCCCGATCCTGCGGACAGAATGGAAAACAGTCGACGTCGCCCAAAACACGTCATCTCGGATCCTCCCGATCCACTAACGGTGCTTATAGGTACTTCAAGCACCGGTCACAGTTCTCGTCGAACCCGTCGCTTGCGACGAAGGGCTCGACGAGTAAATTAACTCTCAGACACAGCCCACTGAGTTTCTCGCCGGATCTTCTCAGTGGGTCGCGATTCCGATCCGGTGGTAGATTCTGCGAAGCACGACTCTTGCTTGGGTTCGTGTTAGCATCGTCGTCAGGTTTGAGCCCCGTGAGCTCACCTACTAGTTACGGTTCCGCTGGAATAGCCGCTCCAGGCTACCAGCTTAGGTAGGAATAAAAAAAAAAAAAAAAAAACACACGACGTCACTGCGCACGACGTGAGGGTTCCGGACTCTAATGTATATATTTATGGTATTAAATTGGCTTAACCTCGTAAGTAAATCAACTCTTAGTTGCTTAAAAATGATTCACTGCACCGGGTCATGGTGAACACCGCGTATCAATCTCACGGAGCACATGGAGCTATCTTCTCCGCAATATCATCTCTGCCAGCGCTGATGTCTGACGTGATCAAGGATAATGAACGCAGAAAGTTTATCCTTAATTAAATAAGACTGTTAAACCCAGAGCGTCATTGATCGGAAATGGTTGTCTTCATTCATACAACAAGGTAAAAATTAAAAAATACTAAAGGCAGGTCACCACGAAACTGAGGCAAAAATGAAAAGTATGTACTCGTAACTACAGGGACGTCAAGCCGACGACACCTGCCTGTAGTGATCATATCAATAACGAGGGTTCCAGCGAACCTTCTCAACCCAATCTGTGTTCACACTATCCACCAATATATGTACGTATGTACCTACATGTTTGCTTGTAGCGTGTCTGTAGAGCAGAGGCGAGAGTCGATGAGATATGCTTTGGTGGAGCGGAGATATCACGGACGATGGCATCCTCATATATGTACTCCTTTAAATGTTTTTTATTTTATTTTATTACGTAGATAAGTGTACGAGCTTACGGCACACCTGATGAAAAGAGATGACCGAGCACAACCGCAGATTTAATTTTTTTGCGTTACATGTCTAGCCATATGTTTGGAATTGAGGGAGTACACGTGCTAGGAACCTTCTACTACCCTTTTAAAAATAATTGTATTATGTATGTACTTCTCTACTTAGCCGTAATCCTCGAAATATAAGTAAATTTCATTCTACCTTGATGTGCCCGTGTGGCCAGCACCACTTTCCCCGCTCCCCCCGGCGACAACACGACACAGTAACGCGCTCTCGTGTCCGTCACGTCTACGTCGCTGCGTCGTCACGGAACCACTTCATGACTCGGAGATACAAGAGTGAAGTACAAGCTTGTACATATATATCATGTACTTTTTCGTTTAAAAATCCGTTAGTCTAAATATAAACGATATAATGTTCATTTTCACTTCAATTTAGATATCGCACTAGATCATTTATTAGCATTCAAAATTAAGATTAAGTTGTACATAATAGATATTAAAGTCAGCTAGAGGGCCCACGAAATCACGACAGTGTAAATATATTATGATCTAAGTAATGTAACGATAAAGGGGAATTGTACAGCCGGTAGATCCGACTTCGCGATTCAAATTCATAATTATTTCAATTTAAATATCATTGAACAGAAAGTGTCTACGACTCGCGAACCTCTTAGAAAATTCTAGATTTTGATTTCCCGGCAAACAATCAAAATTTAGTTCAAATACAATAATTCCAGAATATTCCTTGGCTGATTTAGTCAGACTGTCAAACTGACAAACTGTCAATAGCAGCTAGGCGATTTGTAAGACTGCTCAAATTTACAATAAACTCCAGGTTTATTTGTAATCAATTTTATATAAGTACCACTGTAAAGTTTCTGTTGCATTCAAAATTACAGTCAAAGTGTTTGTTCATCTAGTCCTTTGCAGGCACTTTCAATCGTCGTGGCCTAAAGGATAAGACGTCCGGTGCATTCGTATCGAGCGATGCACCGGTGTTCGAACCCCGCTGGCGGGTACCAATTTTTCTAATGAAATACGTACTCAACAAATGTTCACGATTGACTTCCACGGTGAAGGAATAACATCGTGTAATAAAAATCAAACCCGCAAAATTATAATTTGCGTAATCACTGGTAGTAGGACCTCTTGTGAGTCCGCGCGGATAGGTGCCTATTTCTGCCGTGAAGCAGTAATGCGTTTCGGTTTGAAGGGCGAGGCAGCCATTGTGACTACACTGAGACCTTAGAACTTATATCTCAAGGTGGGTGGCGCATTTACGTTGTAGATGTCTATGGGCTCCAGTAACCACTTAACATCAGGTGGGCTGTGAGCTCGTCCATCCATCTAAGCAATAAAAAAAAAATCGTCGTGACTCAGACCTCACATTCGGAGCTCAGCTTCATCACGGAGGAGAGTCCGCAAGAAGCCCAGGCCCTGCTCTTTACCAACTTGCGTACGCACGGTATATGCATCGCGATACAAAAATATACAAAATTTATCAAATTATGAAAAATATAACTAGAACTGGAAAAGTTCTACACTACCCAACATTGAGCCAAGGTCCCTTCAGTACTCGTCTACTCGTATGTGGAACACGATCTGACAACACTCGGCATGTCATTGACATAGACAGTCACTTTTAGTAATCATTCCTTAAAGAAGGTACTTTTATTTGGAATCTGTCAAAGATTCAAAACAGCTCTGGCGATTTCGTTGTAATAATTAATGGCCCGGCCAAGGAACGAGTTACTAATTGTTTGCATGGCTCTGTTTAGCAAGACAAACAAGCGCCCAAAACCCACAGTAAAACCGCGCGCGACAATTGCTCAAATAGACAAGTCGGAAAGTTTCAACGTGTGTTAATATTGTTCCACCTTAACTGCAATACATGCATTACGATAAAGACACGACCAGGTCGGTGTTCAAATACATCGTACATTGTCTTAAATTATTTGCATCAATAATAATTCGAAGGAAATGTGTTCTTAAAGCGTGGTCATAAATGACTTCGTAGACAATTATTTAGTCGTTAGTTTAATTAGTCGTTGTGGCCTAAAGGATGACGTCGGTGCATTCGTGTTGAGCGATGCAACGGTGTTCGGATCTCAGGTGGGTACCAATTTTTCTAATGAAATACATACTTAACGAATGTTCACGATTGATTTCCACGGTGAAGGAATAACATCGTGTAATAAAAATCAAACCCGCAAAATTATAATTTGCGTAATTACTGGTGGCAGGACCTCTTGTGAGTCCGCGCGGATAGGTACCACCGCCCTGCCTATTTCTGCCGTGAAGCAGTAATGCGTTTCGGTTTGAAGGGCGGGGCAGCCGTTGTGACTATACTGAGACCTTAGAACTTATATCTCAAGGTCGGTGGCGGAAATATACGTTGTAGATGTCTATGGGCTCGATAACCACCTAACACCAGGTGGTACACCATCTAAGCAATAAAAAATAAAAGACGATAACATGTGATGTGTATTGAAAGCAAAAAATTATAAATATGTATAACTATTGGTGATAGCGTGTCTTGTAATCCCGCGTCGGCAGGCACCACTAGTCGGCCTGCTCCGGCCGCGACATAGTCGTGCACTTGTAGGGTGTACAGGTTCTATACAATGCAGTTGAGGCTGTGATCTCATATCTCAAGTCGGGTGGTGACATGCCAGCCATGGCGGTAATGGGCTTGATAACTACCTCGCACCAGGCGAACCGTGAGCACGTATCCATCACGAGGAATATTATATTTTATTATATAATATTTGCTATCCCTTGACGAAAAAGTGACTGCACCAAAGAAACTGGTCGTTTATTGCTAAGATTTCAATCAAAGATTCCTATTTCTGTCTTCATTCTCCGGAAATCTTAAGGTTACCATTTCTGCTCGATCCGACTTAAATGTCGAGTGGTTCGGGACAAGAGATTACCCGCGATATGAAGAGTGAAGCGTGTGGGCGTCGCTGAGTGGGCTCCCGTGACTCAGAGACATCAGTGGCGGACCGCCCACACGGTCCGAGCGGGGACAACGTGCGGACAAATTAATAACTTAAGTTGATCATAAAACGTTTGATACGGTATCTTATCTTAATGATTTATTAAACCCCCTATGTGCCGGCTCGTAATATACCGCGACCGGCGTCAGGCCGAGCGCGATGACACGCTTCTCAAGCGATGGTTCTGAAACAATTGGACCGTTTCGCCCTTTCCTTTATTTGACGTCAGCTTAAAAATCACTGGTGGTAGGACCTCTTGTGAGTCCGCGCGGGTAGGTACCACCACCCCGCTTATTGCTGCCGTGAAGTACTAATGCGTTTCGGTTTGAAGGGTGGGGTAGCCGTTGTAACTTTACTGAGATCTTAGAACTTATATCTCAAGGTGGTGGCGCATTTACATTGCAGATGTCTATGGGCTCCAGTAACCACTTAACACCAGGTGGGCTGTGAGCTCGTCCACCCAACTAAGAAATATAAAAAAAAAACTGTGCAGCAGCTTTTAATGTCTGCGTCAATAAAGCCAGTAAACACCAATAACCAGGCTGCGATAACTTGTCAAAATATATAAATGACTGGTATACGGCTTTTTGTTGACCTGTTGGCGCACGTCCCAGGGCGAGGGATCAGTGCGCTCAGAACAACGGTAGCCAGGAGACAGCCGTGCTGCTGGGTACCGTGCTGGTAACACTAATGACGGTAACATTGAAATAGACTTCGCAAAATTATGCTTCGTTGTATAAAAATTCATTTCCATAATTATATCTCTACTGAACTTTATACAAACACTGGGGACTTCAATAAAGTCACATGTAAATGGGACTCCAGTTTTTTGATGTTCCTCGCCGATGAAAGGGCCCGGGCTAGTACCGTCCGACCCCCGGGAGTAGGCTTTACAATATGGTAAGTGAATGCTTTTGAATGGAAATTTCTCGATTGAATCTTGTCGAATTTGTTAAATAATTAGTTACGAACGTATTCAATATATCTGAGTGACGTGTTCACTCTGGATATTTTTGATATGATAATACAGAATTAAAAACGGACCTCAACAACATAAAATGAGAGTACCATCAATGTATTCGAAGTTAATTAAGGATAACAAAAATACTGGTCGGATCTTTATGAAATTTATATGAAAATGACTGCACGAGAAGCGCTAGCTTTCAAAAAAATTAAAATAAAAAGAAATTCATCAAAATCGGTTCACTTAAAAAGTTCTGAGTTAACAACACATTTTCAAAAATACCATCGAATTCATAACCTCCTCTTTTTTTAAGTCGGTTAATAAAAATCTGATTGAAATTTAGCGTAGTAGCGTAGTAGTAACACTAGAACTAGCTCGACCAGGTAGAAGGATGATGGTGTCCCTAGCAACTGACCTTTTCCGTATCATTTTAACACGCACTTAGGTAGTGGTCTTTCGTATAGAGGACAGTGATCCCAGAGGGGCCGCTGTTGCTCAATATGGTGGTGGCATGGTACTCTTGCTTTGTTTCTAAGGTTAGTCCGTGGCGGGCGGCGCGCCCCCGGTCCACAACAACACACAAACTAATAACGAACAAACCAAATTAATGAAATACCAACACTGAACTGCTGTTATGAACTTTACTCTAACTTGTTGAAAATGAAACGATTTTAGTTCGTAAACTCGTTGTGGGATACTTTCTGATATTGCCTTTATTGTTATTTACAATTCGATTAAAGGTGGGTCGGTAAGTTTCAGTGTCCACCTGGTGGAAAATTTGGTACTAAATAAATAAAAAAAATTTTTTTTTTCAAATGCAGAACCTAATATCACCAGAACGTTGAACCTGTAAACATTGCAGTCGCTCGACAAATGACACAATGCTTGTACAAACTTCGTAATGAAGTTATGAAATGTTAACTCGGTAACTTTACAGTTTCCCTCGTGTGCAATATACCTAACGAGTCCAATTAAAAATTATATTACATAATACTAACTGACCCAGCGAACGTTGTTTTGCCATATATAAGATTTCTAGTGAATTTTTTATGTAGAAAAAAAAATTGTAAGTGTGTAAGGATGTGGTAAATGAGTGATAGAGGCATGTAGCGCTGTGAACGATGAGGGAATATAAAAATAGCAAAATCTCATTCAACCACATAACGCCTCATTAAAACAAAACAAAAAATGTCCAAGAAATAAAAAATAAATGTTAGGGGTGGACAGCCCTTATCACTTAGGGCTATGAAAAATAGGTAGTAGCCGATTCTCAGACCTACTGAACCTGCACATAAAGTTTTATAAAAATCGGACAAACCGTTTCAGAGGAGTATGGTAACTAACATTGTAACACGAGAATTTTATATATAAAATGTATCTTTAAAATAGGGCGATATGAACGCAACTACATCCTCGCCTCCAGCCGGTAAATGTGTGAGGTCTGTGTACATCCAAGGATGTCCTGCAGCGTTGGCCAGCCTTGAGGTGCACTCGGTCCCACAGGCATGCCCGGGGGCACTTCGCTGACATCGGCAACATCAGCAGAGCCGCAGTCAGACCAATATTTGTTGACAGTCGTGTCATTGCATCGTCGGCGTGTAGTTGAAGCACCCGCCCGCGCCGTCAAACAATAATGAGAGATCCAAGCACGCTCTGAGCCGTACACACGGTCGCGTCGGTACAAATCGACACTGGTTTTGTATTCCGTTCCAGTTATTTCATTGGTTAACAATTATAAAATACTGCAAATCCTGTTGAAGTTGCTGGGTAGTCGTGTGCACGCAGCTTTACACTTTTCAAGGAAAGACTGACCACCCCGTATTGTCATCATGATCCTCGCCGCCGACGAGATGTAGTACGAACGGCAGTACTTGCTAATTCGTTTCCAAGCTACCCGCATTAACATTTATAAAACTTAAATGTTAATTTGTTGAGAGGACAGAAGAAAACAAAGGGACCTGTGGCATTCCGAAATAAAATTTGATATCCAATAAAACTGCCACCGTTTTAACTAACGACAGCTGCTAAAGAGAAAAGAAGTTCATAACTCGAAGATAGCCGGCCTGATATCGGAGGCGGATGCTTGTGCGTTAGTTCCTCCGACAATTCACTTCATATTCCGTAGAGTTTTTAACTCTACTGAGTGAAGGGGTTTGCTCTCGAAGCTCCAGTTGTAAGTAGGTGTGACCGTATGTATCATCACCATCATCATCAGCATCATCAGCCTTTATCTGCCCATTGCTAGACAAAGGCCTTCCCCAATGCCTTCCACAGAATGCGGTCCTCCGCCTTCCGCATCCAACGACTTCCCGCCGTGCGCACTTAGTCGTCGGTCCACCTGGTTGGAGGACGCCCTACGCTCCTTGTACCCATCCGTGGCCTCCATTCGAGGACTTTCCTCCCCCGCCTGGCGTCGCTGGTTCGACAGACGTGACCGGTCCATTGCCACTTTAGCCGTGTGTATAGTGTATGCTTCTGTGAAATCCAAATTCCTCCCGATTTATGTGTTAAGGTATAATACTCGTATAATCGATGCCATTATTTTAACAGGTGTCTTTAAAAACGTGTATCATATTTTAGTTTCCAATAAAGTAGGTGTTTATCACGGTGTCCGTACGTCCCGCGGAACAACAAGGCGAGCGCGTCGTGTACCGTCGCCACAATACTCTACAATAACTTGCAACAACTTTTGTGTGTCACTTGTTCGTAGACGGCACGTGTTGTGCTCTGTTCCTGTACAGAACATAAGCGGCAAAAAGTATTTAGTTAGTGGGATATGGGACAGATTCTTTGTGCAACACACCGTGTGTAGAACATCGCCGTAGTCTCTCCAACGTATTGTTGGGGTGACTTGCGCTCAGGAGATACTTTGAAAAGGCGGCACGACATGAGAACCCTCTTGTCGTGGCCGCTGGGAATTATACACCCGATCCTGTAGACCGAATGGGTCACCCAAAACACGTCATTACAGATCCTCCCGATCCCTTAACGGTGCTTTTAGGCACCACAAGCACCGGTCACCGTCCTTGTCGAACCCGTCGCTTGCGACGAAGGGCTCGACGAGCGAATTAATCCATAGACACAGCCCACTGAGTTTCTCGCCGGATCTTCTCAGTGGGTCGCGTTTCCGATCCGGTGGTACATTCTGCGAAGCACTGCTCTTGCTAGGGCCAGTGTTAGCAACACTCCGGTTTGAGGCCCGTCAGCTCACCTACATGTTAGGGCGAAGCTGAAATAGCCTCTCAAGGCTATCAGCATAGGTAGGAAAAAAATGTTGTAGCGAGCTAGAAAATTGAAGTGATGAGTAGAACGTAGCGTGACGGTGAACTGACCTTTCTGTATTCAAACTGATATTTATTACGTACGAGACACATTGATATGCCTGAAAGCGCCGTACCTCTGCCTCATTGTGAGACAGTTAATGCGGTGTGGCTGTGTTCAGTCTGCAGTCGCTACCAGTGAATGAGGAGCACAGTACGCGACGCGCTCAAGTTTTTACAAACATTGTTATGTTGGTCTCAATACGAGCACACGAGGCCGCGCTGCGCCCGCCGCCCGCATTAGTTTTAAATCACTGATGTTGTAGCATTTTTTGTTACCGCTTATTTTCGGCGCACACTATTTGCTTTAGAACAATGATTATTGACTTACTCCTTGGTCCTGGAGAATCGTTTAGACTTTTTTTACAGTGATGCGTGAACGATCTCATGGTCCACCTCATGCCACGTACTTTGAGACACAAGCCTTAAGTATCAGTGTAATGTGTTCGACGCTATTCTTCAAACCCAGAACGCGTCACAACAGGACTAGGCAGAGTGGCGGTACCTACCACTACCGGCTCGCAAATTATACTTTGGTGATTTCATTTCTCTTACATTGTTTATCCTTTATTCCTTCATCGTGAAAGACGGTCGTGTAAGCGGGTAAGTGCGTTCGTCTACTCACGTATTCCTTAGAATTGATACCCGTCTGTGAGCCTTGACCAGTCGCGTCGCGTGATGCGAGCACACGTCTTATTGTTTAGGCCGTGCTGAGTGGAATATCCATGTTTTGTTCGTTGTTGGCAACAGGTAACAAAACTCCATCCATCTTCATAAACGCGTACCCGCCACGCGCCGTCGTGAGCATACATAAAGAGCCTCTTTTCCAACAACCACTTTTCCACGTATCGTATTACACATTTTGCTAAAAACTTCGGAGTTTTGTTGCAAGGAAGCTCGTGTGACAGCTTATTTTTGTTCCGTTGTAATGGCAAAATCAGCTAAAGTGCTAATAGTGGGGGGTTAGGAGACCACAGTACTGTACGAGCGCACCTGCTGCGGCCGGTTCAAATTCCGCTGCTCCTGCAGATCTGCGTCAGCTCTATTTGTCTCTGTTTATTGCCACTTTTAAATAAGTGATGGCAGTAGGTGTAGGTTTTATTTTATTGTTAACTATACATTGGAACTGCGTCTCCGAGACGTGGGAGCGTATTCTTGCTCACACGGTGGATTGTAAAGTACTTTTACCATTATTTGTTTAACATTTATATGTCCCAAACTTCATAAAAAAATATCTGTTATTACCTACCAAGACAAATTGTTTTATCATAATCGACCTCCCCCGCCCCCGTCACGAGGGGTGGGGCTCTGCAAATTGTCCGCCGAAAACAAAACGAATCCGGAGAAAAACTTGACAAGTTTAATCATGAGTTTTGATGAATTCCAGAAATATCAGAAGCGAGTTAGTCCCCTCCCGCTTGGCTCAGTGGACACTGACTGATGGAGAATCGATCACCGGGGCAGGGTACGACGACGCACAGAGCGTTACCTACAGAAGGACATTTTAACCTAAAGTGTTTTATTATTATTTAGCTGACGTAGAGAGAGGTGGCTCAAGGAACAGTTGACTGAGTGGGAGATATCCTGTCTCACATAATTGTGAATATTTGTTGATACTAATAGGTAGGTCGGTCGTGCACAGCTGTGGGAGCTGGATGTGAATATGAGATAACGCAGGATCATAAAATAAAGTGTCCTTGCACACGAACGGTGTTGATCACATGTTATCTTTTGTAAAATAGTACTGTATATATACAATATGTAGATGCCCATGTATGAAATGTTCCCTGTAGTGTGTTTCTGTGGACACTCATAGAGACCGGTGTGGACAATGTTTGGCGATAGGGTGTTAGCGGTAATATGGACTACATTGAGGCTCGACCATTCTACTGTTTGAAATATAACGATGATAGGTAATGCTGTCCATCGGCACTGGTAACAAGCACACAGGTTGTGGGCCAGTCTCCCTATCTCAGTGAATGCCGATGGTTTCACCAAACTGACTCTCTTGACGTATATATTCTTTGCCAGTTATTCTTTGATCTCCAGGTATCTGATAAAGTCAAGTGTTATTGATTACAGGGCGTATGTCATTGATAATTTATTTTCTACTTGTCCTCACCTTTTCGGAGTGATGTCTTAAAATGGAGTTTTTTCGTTATAAGCTGACACCGACAGTCCAGTCGGCGACTATTAAAAAACTCATCCCAAGCTCATGTCAGTAGGTATATTACCAACAACTACTAAACGTCAGCACTTACAGAGGTTGAATATGTACATATATACGAGGGGTGTTCAGTAAATAGTAACTGCAATAAAGCGGTACATTCTATACGAAAGGAAAAAATAATGAATACTGGCAGGCAAAACCCAGGCATTAGATAAAAACGCAAACACCCTTTTCTTTTTTGGGTAAAAACTTTGGTTGTTGAAAATAGAAGTCGAGAGGTGACACGATATTTGGTTTAAGCGACATTTCGCTTAATACGCGACATTTATCTTTGTAATTAAAGGTCCGGTTTATTTGTTACTAGCGACCCGCACTCGCTTCGCTTCGAAAACTGTAATTGATTATTGATTTCTCTACTATTTAATGGATGTTATTATACACATACACCTTCCTCTTCAATCACTCTATCTATAAAAAAAACCGCATCAAAATCCGTTGCGTAGTTTTAAAGATTTAAGCATACATAGGGAGAGACAGATATAGGGACAGAAAGCGACTTTGTTTTATACTATGTAGTGATTAATATCGACAGTTTGATTTTTTAAATTAAACTTCAATTATGTTTACCACATTGAAATAGCTGAAGAAGTTCAACTTGCTATATTTTAAAAAAAATTTTAAACTTTAAATGTCTCTCCTGTAATGTCGCAATAATGTCGCTTAAGCCAAATAGCCGTCGAAGACATTTGTTTGCGTCGTGTCGAAACTTGATATTAAAAATGGATAAAATTGAATTTCGCGCGGTGATGAGAATCTTTTCATGAATTTTTTTACTACGGTGTCGCATTTCTCTACGCAGGGATTTATTAAGTCAGTGGTTTTTATATCCACCAACACGCGAAGATACAAGTAAAATATATGTATGTATAAGATACAAGATGGTGAGAACAGGGAGAAAAGAATATCTTGTTTAAGAGCCTTGCATCGGTACAACACCGACCTTCGTTTGAGGAGATGGCGCCGTAAGAACTATTCCAGCGAACGATCGTCTTAAATGTAACTAATTTCGGTGGCATCAGATGTCGGTTCCTGTCGCGTTATCAAGAAGGCGTCTTAATGTTCCGACATATTATTTCGTAATTAAATATTTCCCAGGATCAAGCCTTCCCAATTTAGATTAAAAGCTATGTTTTCAGTAAAGATTTATTTTAAAAAAACTAAACAATAAACACATAACATTACGAATGAGATTATTTACAAATTACAAGATTCTCCTTGCGCAGAGTGAACTGAACACAGGTGTCTAAAAATTTTCATAAAACTTTAATAAAAGCGTTATCAACGCAAATATACATTTAATTGTGTAGATTAAACTGCGTAGAAAAGTAGTAGATATTAAATGCTCGAAATTCCGACAATTTTAAACTATGAAAATCGATCACAGTTTTTATTTTCTATTAGGTACATATTAGTTTCGAAATATCGGAGAACTTACATATGTGTATATATATTGATGTGACATTGAAGGCACGACCCCGAGGTTCGATGTCCGATGAATAAATATCTCATGAAACCAGCGCATACATAAACTATAAACTAATTAATATACCTCGTAAACTCCAAGACTTAATGGCTTTTTGAATACAATTACAAACTAAATGAAGTGTTACAAAAATCGACTTTGAGAATTACCAATTTATAAAAAAAAGCTTCATTATTTAGTCACACTTAGAGCTAAGCCTACGAATTCAGTACTTGTCGTCGACAGGCTGTTCTTCCAATAGGTCAAACTAATAAAGGATTCACTTCTCAACGTCAGGTGAAAACGATCCAAACCCGTAAAGCAATTGGATTGATGGTCGAACAATTTTAATTCTTTAATTTTATGTCTTCTGAATTTTATACTGTGCATAACATTTAGATAATTGAAATAACAGCTCTGAGCCAGCACTAGTTACAAGGTATTACACTAAAGTTAGCTTGATGCTCAGTACAAAAACCTAATTCACTGAATTTTCAACCTTAAATCTATGACATATAAAAATACTATTACATCAATTTAATAACCAGCGCAAGTGATATGATAAAATAGACAAGTGAATTTTGATCTAAAGTGCTAAATTCAACCATAATACTGAGGTCCATGGAAGTACCTATCCGCTCTTTTGTCGACAAGGACCAAATTCGCCGTCTTGGCTGGATGTCCATGATGGTACACCCATTTCTTGCTGCCCTCTTTTCCGCCTTTCTGGAAGTGATCGTTTCCATGTTTCCCGTGGTGGTCGTGGCCGGCGGCGGATTTGTGACCCTGGAAATATGGAGAATTTAGTAGTTTAGTCCTGATTCAGTTTTTTGGTTAAGTTGCGGCCTACAACAGCACCACCCCATCTCTTCCCGACGACAGGGGAATAAACCGGAGCTACCACCGAACCATTTTCTGAATACTATACCTGCGTAACGCGACCACCGATTGCCATTTATGGATAGAAGGGCGTGTTTTAAGGGCGCACGGGTGGGTTCCACCAAATTGTCCAAATCTACCGTGAAGCAGTCATGCGTTGGGTTTGGATGAATCCATCCAGCTGCTCATAATACAATACGATTGATACTTCAACTGGAGCCCATAGACATCCACAACCTAAATGCACCACCCACCTTGAGATATAAGTTCTAAAGGTCTCAGTATAGTTACAATGGCTACCCTACCATTTAAACCGAAACGCATTACTGCTTTGCCGTCAGAAATAGGCAGGGTGGTGATACCTACCCGTGCGGACTCATAAGAGGTCCTACCATCAGGTCGTTTTCATTCTGTCCACGGTGTTCACCAGTGAGCCATACCTTACTGAACCATTCAGGCCTTGAGGGTGACCCGTGAGCCGCGTGCGGGTTCCAACATAAGCGCTTCGTACAAGCCACAGATTGCAGCTATGTATCAAACAGAACGCGTATGGAAGTGAACCGCGGGGCCCTTGGGCCGAACCGAACAGCGTGGTTCTCAAATCCAATAGAAACTTGTAGTTTTCATCAAGATTAATAGCCTAATAAAATATCTTAAAAACTAGATGGCAAAAGTCGCTAATCTTCGGTGCAAATAATCGCATTTATAAATTTTCGAATGAAAATCTCAAGTTGATAAAAATTACTGACTCCCTGATTTTGGTTCAGCCCGAATGGTACAGTACGCTAGGCCCAACCAGTGGCGTTCAACGTGTTAAGGTAAGTATCGGTGTATAGTTTTACAGGTGATTATGTAACACGTATAAAGGAAGTACCATCACTGGAAAAGTTCCAGACTATATTTAAACACTGTTACCTTATGTGCGTGCTCATGACCTCCCTTCCCGAAGTGGCCGCCCTTGCCCGTTGAGTGGTGTTGGTGCCCGGCAGCCGCGTCACCCTTCTTGAAGTGACCGCCCTGGTAGAAAATATAACGTGAGTGGAATTCGAAACCGTGACCCAGCCTCCGAGCAGTGACCGGAGGTTAACGTGATAAGTGTTTCCTATTGATCCCGACGGGATTACGACCCGACCGCCAAAGGATAGTGTTCTCATCCGTACACTGCATTCCGTTTTGAAAGAGCCTGTATCCTGCTCGAATTAGAAAACCTTTTGATTCATGGACAGGCGAGCTGGGTATACTCGAGCGACCCCTGCTTCCCGCTTGTCGCGCTGCAGTCATTAATAATATGCAAAGCAAAATCAGGTCCTCATTCCTGAACAGCGACCGATCACCAGTTCAGTGCTGTTAGCTGTCTGGCGCTCAATTGCCAACCCACAGAGTGTTCCTACCGCCAACTGTACAATAATCCTTCGCTATTAAGATATTTAAAAAATATATTTCGAAATTGTTAAAGCTGAGATCAAAAATCGGTCTCACGCGTTTATATTATAAATTACATTCGACCATGTACAAGTTACGGACCGTCTGTAGGTGATACATAGACACTATAGGCTTGATTTTGTTTATGGTATTTCTCGAATGTTTTTCGCTTCGTTTACTGTATGACCTTACATTTGGATGGACACACAAACTACGTGCAAGTGCATAGTGCGTGTGGGGTCCAACCAGAAGGGAAGGGCAGCCGCTGATCTCCATCTCTGTGGTTATATAACTAGCCCTTGGTTGCTTCACGATAAACATTGCCAAGAAAAACTAAATAACGTTATCATAAAACTTTATGCATCCGGATATTTCCTTAGTTTTCCTGTTATCTCTACTAAGTTCGAGTTAAGCTCTGAGCTTTTCATAATTAAATATGTTTGTTTGAAATTTTCTTAACTCCGTTGCTTTAACTACAGTGATAGTATTTCTATGGAATGTAATGGCCGCCTTGCGTCTCGTAGACTATAAAACTTTTTATTTTTATTTTTTATTGCTTAGATGTGTGGACGAGCTCACAGCCCACCTGGTGTTAAGTGGTTACTGGAGCCCATAGACATCTACAACGTAAGCGCGCCACCCACCTTGAGATAACTAAGACAACATTCACTACAGATCTAGTCGGAGACTAGTACATATAATGAACTCCCTGAATCCTCCAGTCAATAACAGTCATCTTTTTTTTTCTCTACCGAGTCGCTGGTAGCCTAAGGGGCCATTCCAGTCACGCTCGGACGGGAACAGTGATCCCTTACAAGTCCACTCCATCGTTTGAGTAATCACAAATCAATACAAAATATATCCATTGTCATATTGATTGAGAATGTAGCAAGGTTCCTCATTATCTCTCGATTGGATCCACCGGCAGCTTCAATGAAATCTTTTTATCGACAAATGTCAAAAAGACTAATTTCATACATTTTAAAACGCTTTTCAAGCGTTTGATGAAACACCAGTTACAAATCAGTTTGAGATGGATGCTGTGAATTGTGATGAAACTCGCGCGGTCGGTAGCCGCTAGCCAGCATCTGGTGTTTTTGCGCCACCCGTGTTTGTTTTGTAACAGTGTGAAGGCCGGGCGAAGATCATTTACAGTTTTTTATCTCGTCGACGATGGTCGTGGTCGATGAAAAAATGTTGAGGCGCGATTCGTGACGCCCAGAGTCGATCGGAGACTCAGATTTCTAATTATTGTGGGTTCACGGGTAATTTTGTTGCAGACGAGTTCTCTTGATATTTAGGGCCTCGGGAGCCACCGGAGACGCTGCTCATCTTAAAACTCAAGGACTCCTCAAACAGACGAGCTTACAACTTAAGCTTGTCGCTGCGCTGTACAACATAACGACAACCTTACTCTTCAACCTTAAAATTTAAATGTTGAAAATTATTAATATGTTGAAGAATGAAATGTACGATCTGACTGTTGTCAAGTGTTCGGGAACACACGACAGTCTATGGTTAGGGAATCAAATGACTACGACAAGCGTCTAGCCCATTAGGATTGGAAGGCTATTTATTTCTAGTGTTACGTCTCACCCCTTTATGTTCTCGTTCGTTATGATATCCGCCGTGCTTCTCCTCTTCATCAGAATCTCCTTCTTCCTCGAAGAATTCGACTTTCTTCTCGTATTCTTCTTTTTTGTGGATATCGTGACTTCCCTTTGTGCTGTGACCTTTGGAATGCTTGCCTGATTCCTCGTACTGTCGATAAATAGATTACGTTTTGATACTGAAATTACCGAATCTTGTGTGAAACTAGAAATACTAGAATAGAAGAATACATAGAATGAATGCGGAGACATTTAAATGGTGCTGAGTTGTAAGGTTAGACTTTATATAGTTTAAGTACACTGTTTGTCTTCCAAATAAAATAAATAAAATCTCAATGAAGAATGATGCTCATCAATAAAACTGTTCAGATAACTTAGTTTTACGTTTACTAATGCCGGTAAATTATTTCTGAAGTTTAAAAGGCATAACGCGGGTCTAATGGACCGCCCGGCGACTGACCCGGTGAGGGTGAGCCGTTTTACTTTAGTTTAGCCGTTAGAATTTTAGTTCTGTCTTCGACTCGCAAGCACCGGAAAAGACTATATTTTCAATTCCAAAGTGATAATTTAGAACATACCTTAGCCTGTTTCTTCCCATGCTCCTCGTGGTGGTGGGCGCCGTAGTGCCCGGTCTCGTCGTGGTGGTGCTTGTCCACGCCGCCTTGGTCGTTGTACTTCCCCAGGTGGTTCTCTTTGTCGATGTGACCTTTCGCTACTCTTGTGTCTTTGTGGACTCCCTGCGGAAACATAGCAATGATATATTGGTTTGGTGAGAGAATGTATCAAGGAGAAACGATAGTATAGTCATCCGTGGTCATGTGAGCCAGTGCAAACGGGCACCACTGTCCTGCTTGTTAATGCCACGAAACTGTCAGGCAGTCGATCAGAGACCAACGGTGGACTGTCGGAGAGGAGTTCATGCACTCGCATAACCAAGACTTTAACACTTAAGGCATTTATCACATTAAGACTAGTTTAAATCACTTAATGAATTATTCAAGTGTAGAAATGTACAAATTCTAAAATTTAAACTGAATGTAAAACTTGCAAACGTAAACTAGTTAGAGGTAGGTACCTACTAATATTCAGTTACACTGCAACTAAATTAAATGAATTACTGAGTTCTTTAACTTGAGCACTAAGTGCGTAACTTAATTTCGACTTGGTCTGCAGCTTGTACCAGTTATAATTGCATTTGACGATAGCGCTCACTTTCATTTAGCAGGTTAAAAATGGGCCTTTCTGACTGAGAGAGTGAAGAAGTATCTCCGTAACTCTTGCATTAGATACCTTCAGCTCTAACAGTAGGAGCAGGCTTAGGGACCTCGGTAACCGTACTCGTCGAACTCGACAAAGAGTTCGACGTGCAACCTAACCCATGCATCAGCCCGCTGAGTTTCTCGCCGGATCTTCTCAGCGGGTCGCGATTCCGATCCGGTAGTAGATTCATTCGCGAAGCAATTGCTCTAGTTGATAGGTCTCCTTCGGAGGCGCTCGGGCAGTTGTTCGCAAATCCCACCCCTCCTGGCTGAGCCTTTGCTCGCCCACCTGTCCTGGTGAAACTGGAAAGGCCTTGGGGCCACCAGTAATCTTTCAATCATAAAAAGGTATCTCCGTCAGCCACAAGTAGAACCATGAACCCTACTGATGAGTTTCGTTGTGAGGGCACCGGTAAGTAACAATATCCTATGTGCCTATCCACGAAGCAATAATTACTGAATTCACTGACCATGACAGTCACATTCGAGACTTGGACTTCACCTTAATGGGATACCTTGAAGCGATATGCATGTTTTGCAAAACTCAGCTGGGATAGCTCCCTGGGAGTTTACTTATACGTAGTACCTCTGAACATTGAACTTAGCTAATGATCCATCTTGCGGGCTTTGCAAGTAAAAATTGTAAGCACCGCAACGCATACTGAGTGCTAACAGTTGGCAACGATAGCGACCACTCAGGTAACGGATAGCAAGTGTCCACAGCCTCTTACACTTTAACGTGTTTGTAGATGTGGGGCAGCAGTTGGGGGACGAAGATGACACCGAATGCTTATATAATTAACATGATAAGATAAGACACGCTAGCTGTATGGCTCTTGTATATATACATATGTTATGTATATCTGTAGTAACCAGTCGCACATCGCACCCGGCAGAATATTACCGGCGCTACCGACATCAGTGACATCATTAGTTTATCAAACTGCTCTAATTCTACCACAACACCCGAATACATGAGATGTAATCCTAATTGTCTCCTCAAACGACATGACGCCATGTTTAGACAATCAAAAAATATAAAACAATAACTATTAGAACAATGACCTTGTTTGAAAACATTGTGATGCACGGTCTCTACCTGAGAAGAGACTGTGTCTGGGTCGTTTTAGTGTAGACTATTGACGTAACCGATGCTGTGTCAGCAGGCCGGCTGTGAGGACGTCAGAATATGTTTGTAAATAAGTCATCCGTTTCGGAGCCGTCGTCTCTGGGCCGGGCTACACACGCTGCTAATGGATTCATATTTTCAGCTCATTAATATTCCCTTCTCCAAACCTACTCTATTGCCGAGATTCCGAGAATACCTGCAGATTGAATATATTACACAATTGTTATTCTGGGAATCACTGCGGCTCCTAATCGGAGACTTTGAGGTAAACTTGAGATATTTATTAGCATAACTAAAGGCCGTGAGCTATGTGAAGTTGAGGGCACAACGAGACGGCGCCCCCACGCCTGCCGACGCAACTAAGTGAAATAATTATATTGTTGTGCGTCTTGAGCGCTGCCAGGTCCTCCACGCGAAATTGAGAACGTAAGCCTTCAATTCACCTGGATTATATTGCTTCCGAGTGATCACACACACACACTCACGGGTGCGCCCAGTCACCATGTACTAAAGAGAGTTTTATCCGTGCTTCCTTAGAATCTATTAACGTTCGAGCCTGTGAGGAGACAGGACAAGTGCATGCCAGGCTGACTGCAGGCAGGTTGACTGCTTTTTTGATTACTATACGATTACTAAACTTTTCAGAATGTCTCATTCTGTTGAGGACAGAATTCAGATTTATCAGCAACTATAAGGATAGAGTCATAATATCGTAAGCTTTATCCGCCTACGTTACCCGCTGCGGCCCGGCTGCGGCCCGGCTGCGGCCCGGCTGCGGCCCGGCTGCGAGAACGTGTAACGCTTGTTTACTTTGTTTATGCTCAAATAACTATCGTTCCTTATTACATATGTATGTACATATATGCCGATGTCAACACAGCAAGCACTGATGTCGCGGAGGTGAACTTGCAGAAAGCTGGAGGGACATCGTCCCCTGGGCGAGGCGTGTGCGTCCATACGTCGGATTGTTTATGTATCAGATAATAATGTATTGTTGAACAATACATTTGGTTTCTGGGAGTCTCGAGAGATCTCTCAGGCTATTAGCGCGTCCAATGGATTTCTGGATCAATACGATTTAGGCACCGTTCACACACACAAAATGTATTAGAATGTTTTCATTTCTTTGAAAATAGCGACATTTACATCGGCCATTACCCTTCTCACGATCATAAACCATCATCATTATATAGATAATGATGATGGTGGATGGACAAAGCTTTCGCTAGAAATACGGTCCAACCTTAAACACTCAGAGCAGGCAGCCCGCAATAGCTTCAACGCGCCATACCCGTCAACGTTTAGATCCTCGGATGAGTTTCACGACCGAGGACCGAACCTCGTTCTCCAATAATAATTTGACAACGGCGAGCGACGCGCGCGGACATGCCGGTGTTTAAATATTTCCAATAAAATACGCATGGACAGACGAGCTGTTTTGGTTTGGCCTACAGTCTCCTGTCAATCGTCTGAGAGAGCAGTGCGACTTGGTGCATCGGAATACGATTTAAATTGAGGGCTTCGTTGGGAAATAACACGAAAAATTACTACAACATGAGATACGGGCTCCTTGGTAATTTGTATGGCTGGAGGCAGAAGGGGTTGTAAAGTACAAACACTGATATCAGGTTGNGACAGACGAGCTGTTTTGGTTTGGCCTACAGTCTCCTGTCAATCGTCTGAGAGAGCAGTGCGACTTGGTGCATCGGAATACGATTTAAATTGAGGGCTTCGTTGGGAAATAACACGAAAAATTACTACAACATGAGATACGGGCTCCTTGGTAATTTGTATGGCTGGAGGCAGAAGGGGTTGTAAAGTACAAACACTGATATCAGGTTGCTAATCATGAGACTTATGAACACCACTCCCAACTTTCACTTTCGTGAGTATATCTATGTCCTGATCTCGAACCTGTGACATTATCCCGGAGCGCGGCGACGCGGCAGGGGGCGCCGTGTGCTGTGGGTCGCGCGCCGGGGCATTATTGTTCTAACTAAGGATCGTAATTCAAATTCTGTGAATTGTAATGCTTTTGGAAACGTTTATTTCATTTTAGTGAGCTAGGCTTCATTTAAGTCTCGATGAGGTTTAGTCGGTAGTCGGTTTTGCGGGGTAGCTCTTGCGTGGCTGACGTCGTGCAGAGCCTCGCGCGCCTTTCTCAAGGCGTAGTCTCTCGGCAGGAATTGGAAGAAAAGGGGGACCCCGTTCTCCTGTTCTCTCTCTTCTTCTCTGGACGCGCCGGAGTCCGACATAAACCCCTCGACCGGGTATCCGTAAATGGATTCCCCGGCGTTAAAAAAAAGGCTTCATTTAAGTCAACGTGTTCCTTTTACTTTTAGTATTTGAAATATTGAAGTCATTAGGAGTCATCAGTAGTACAGCCTATTTCTGAAATCTTCACTCCTACTTGAAAGTGTAGGTTTACGACAAAAGGAAGAGCTTCCACCGAGCGGTAGACCGACGCGACGGTCCGAATGTTGCTGTTCGGAACTTGTATATATGCGAGCTTAACTTGAAAATGTCGTGCGAGAGATTCAGGCATCTGTCAAATATCTTGTTTTCTATGATGGCTACCACTACAACAGCTAAAATAATGGGACAAGACTTCATAAATACAGTCGAGATACGATTTCACTAAATTTGATTTCGAACCAATTTTAGATCGACCTCCCGTTTGGAAGCTACACACAAACACACAAACACACAGCGACGGAGACCGAGCTCCTGCTACGTGAGGACTTAACAATAATATTACACAGACAGTGTAGACACGACCTTAACATAATATCGTAAGAATTTTTCTCGCGAAAGTTTGTAAGTTAAATAAATAATGATTGACGCCTGCGGATAAGAGGATTCCCCTTCGCAGCGTAACAGCGGGGTCCCTCTTCTTCATAAAACTCTATTAATATTAAATCCAGTGCTCGGCTCTGCTTTCCTCAGAGACGAGCGTCCCTGGCGTCCGGTCTGCAGGTCTACATGTCTAACATTCCTCTGGAGCCTTGTCTACAGGGAGGCAGGTGCCTCGGCCGCGTGGTGCTCACGACGAGACGGAACTTGTAAAATGATAACAACGAGCATAAGGTTAGGTTGCACATGTGGATCTAATCGTGTCCGCCTCGCTGTTACATGTGTCGTGGTCTGTTTACATGGTAGGTGTTACAATATTTTATTATCATACTAGCGACTCGCCGCGCCGTCGAGCGCCCTCGCTTCGCTTCGGGTACTAGGTATAATAATTATTGATTTTATTGAATTTTCTTTTATACAAATCTGAACATGAACCTTGTACTTTGTACCCTGAAAATTCGCATTACGGACACAACCGCTATGAGTCACCGACGTCGCCCCCCCCCTCCCCTCCCCCTCTCCATAATATCGCGCATTCGGTTTCTTATCGTGATAATTTTTCGAATATTTTGTATTATTAATATATGTAGTGTAATATAATAATATGTAGTGTGTGTAAAAGACAAAGTTCATCTACTTTAAATACCAGATGCGATAATAGTATTTACTACGATATAAGGATCAATTTGTTGCTGCCAACCATGCGTTACAAATAAATTATCATTTTTTATGGTATTTATCGTTCACTACTTTAGCGATAATGGCTTACACATAAAAGATAGATATATATACTGTCGCGGACTTTTTTGTTTTGATTTATATAATAGATAAGTAACTGAGAGCTTTACAAAACCGCACACGAGCCCTTACTTGCAGCTGAGGATATGATGTCTTCTCAATATTTCAAATGTTGTACTTGGAGTTTTTTCACCTCAATTAAAGTTAAATTAAATAATTTAAAGTTGTTAGAAGCTACCTCACCTCGTAAGCTTTTCTGCCGTGCTCTTCGTGCTCCTCCTCGTGCTCAGAGTGGTACTCCCGGTCTCCTCCTGCACAGAACAACAACAAGTAAGCACCAGGCAACAGACTCTCACGTAACAGACATTCCTCGGCTTGGCTCGCATTGCTACGAAATATATCGACAGTGACGTCACAGTTTCAATAGCTATCGCACATGTGGCTACCGTGCCCTTCGCGGAACTTTTACTGGTAGGATCACTTGTGAGTCCGCGCGGTTAGGTACCACCAACCCGCCTATTTCAACCGTGAAGCAGTAATGCGTTTCGGTTTGAAGGGCGGGACAGCCGTTGTAACTATACATGAGACCTTAGAACTTATATTTTTTTTATTTTTTTTTTATTGCCTTTGTAGGCAGACGGGCATACGGCCCACCTGATGGTGAGTGGTTACCGTCGCCCATGGACTTCAGCAATGCCAGGGGCAGAGCCAAGCCGCTGCCTACCGCTTAATACTCTCCACAAGCCTCGTTTGAAGAAGGATATGATATCTCAAGATGGGTGGCGGATTTACGTCGTAGATGTCTGTGGACTCCAGTAACCACTTAACATAACACCAGGTGGGCTGTGAGATCGTCCACCCACCTAAGCAATAAAAAAAAGTCTTTATCCCTTAGGCCACGACGACTTCAAATTTTCAAATTAAACTCGCTACGGGAAAGAGTTAATAAATATATTTCAGCCCCAATGAGCACCCTTCGAGTCGCACCGCTCTCTATCCGCGACGGGGCTGCTGTGGGGTTGATGAAACCCAAACATAGGAAGATAATCCGTAACCTAAAAGTTTAATGGTCCTTTGCCATGAAGCAATCTTTATAAATGACAGCACATACAGCATAGCAGTGATTAGTGCGAGTGCTGAGTCGCCGTCCGGTCGGTCCCCGGCCCGTCTCCCGCATGCTGATTAGGTCATCTACATTCTAATGCTCAACTTTATTCAAATGTAAATATGATTTGATTGAAAACGCGACTCGAATTCGAGTGCTCAAAACTATCCAATAAATTCATTAGGAAAGTGTTCCTGATAATGGACGCTGGATAGAATTTATTTGCATAATTTATATTCGTCCGTTCTGATGTTTATTTAATACAGTACTCGTATAAGGACAGTCCGAGAGCTCCCGGAGCGCGCCGGCCCGAGCTCTCGGACTATGTGACGAGGGTGTCGTTGCTTAACTTACGACATGAAGTCTTACTTTCGAATAAATAGCCCTTTGACCTTAAAAGTGATCACTGGTTAGAACCGGTCGCGGTGCGCCGCAGCCAATTCGATCAACAGTAAACCATCGTATCCGACGTCTATCTCCAATAACCAATAATAATGTAAATTTTCTAGAGTAATCATTTCTGTAGACTTTCTCTCTCGCGTCACACTTTCGTTTTCATTAGAATTACGATACTCATGACGGCATGTCTGCGGGATCTGTTGCAGATCGTTCGCACCATGCTCGCGCACAGGACGGGACCGCCGCCGCGTGTACAATGGTGGATACTGATTTAAAAACAAAGGTAACAGAGTTTTGTAGTCTTTTGTTATTGAATGGCCACATGCTGGGAGAATCTCTTTGGAAAGAGGTAGTAGTGGTGGTGGCCAGATGACTTTTCAGTTTGACTAGGACAGGGGGTCACGGGCTCAGACAGGGGGGAATTTGCTAACAGACGAACCTAACAGTTCAACGGCAGCTCATGCTTGTCTAATACATTTGTTACAATACGCCCCTTGTAACACTCACGACAAGAATTAGGGATAAGTAGTTTGGTGGACAATTATTTTCAGAAAGTGACATGGTCGTGTTTTTTTTTAATCCTACCTAATCTGATAGCCTTGAGAGGCTACTTCAGCGGAACCTTAACTAGTAGGTGAGCTCACGGGGCTCAAACCTGAAGACGTTGCTAACACGAACCCTAGCTAGAGCGGTGCTTCGCAGAATCTACCACCGGATCGGAAACGCGACCCACTGAGAAGATCCGGCGAGAAACTCAGTGGGCTGTGTCTGAGGGTTAATTTACTCGTCGTACCCCTCGTCGCAAGCGACGGGTTGGATGAGGACGGTGACCGGACATGGTCGTAAAGGGAAGAGGTCTCACAGGTACTTATAGTTAGCAAGACGACAATTTTTTAAGCGCCATGCTCATAGGTATAAGGCCGGTTAGACAATATGGTATGTTGTTGTTCGTAGAGAGAAAGAGTCGCTCTGTGCACGCTTCCACACACTCACTTGAACAGAGTACAAACTCCTTGTCGTGCGGCCAGACAGCAGTAATACCCGTGAAATTACCTGGACGGGTCACAGATTGATATCAAACAAGATTGTCGAGGTCCGTCCACCGGCGAGCTCCCCTATATATGACAATTTACTTGACGAAGATTTCATTGAAAAAATAATGACGTTGTATTGGTTTTGTTGACAGACGAACGCGCTTGGGAATTGTATTGTATCGAATTATCTTTATTAGAGGTTTTNCAGCAGTAATACCCGTGAAATTACCTGGACGGGTCACAGATTGATATCAAACAAGATTGTCGAGGTCCGTCCACCGGCGAGCTCCCCTATATATGACAATTTACTTGACGAAGATTTCATTGAAAAAATAATGACGTTGTATTGGTTTTGTTGACAGACGAACGCGCTTGGGAATTGTATTGTATCGAATTATCTTTATTAGAGGTTTTATTTCTCCTTGTTGCTCTTATTCCAATATGTAGTAGTACACTGAATTCTCTCACATTCTTAAATAAACACTGTGATATCGGCTTGGCCTCGCAAACCGCCCAAGTAACTTTATACGATTAAACTAATATGATGTTGTCCCTTCACTTGGAAAAAGTAGTCACTGAGCACGTGCTAAGAAGGAGAGGGAGATCGAGGAAAAGAGACCGCGCGGGTGCAGTCCGACAAGGTGGTTCGACCAAATCCGCACCACACTAGAGATCCCATTCCACAACGCCCTTCATGCAGCCAATGATTGGAGGCCCTGGCGGGACAAGGAGCAAAATCCTGTCGACATATAATGCTCACGACCCTCAGCGGTGAGGAAACGACGCGAGGAGGAGGACGTGCTACTCGGGACACTATATATGTATATATAATACTTTCTCATAAGGTGGAATTTTTTCCAGAGGACCGAAGGTTATCACAACTGTATGATGAGCACATATAACGTATATAATATCCAAACAATTAGTGGCGTGGAACTGAATTCAGCTGCTCCATCAGTACGGTTCTTCTGTGAAGAAAGGACGCAAGGGGGCCGGACCGTCGAGCCATGGCGCTCCATCTAGAGGGCAAGGCACGGATTTAACCAGAAAGGAATCAATTATAATTATTAAAACCAATGTTTTTCTTGAAGAGACACGAAGCTCGTCAATGTTTTCATTGCACTCTCAAGTGCGCACTAACACCTAAGGGCACGTCTAGTGATGCAATATCCTTGTCGTAACACGAGAGGACTACTCGATTTAGTTAACAAAAATATAATTCCAAACTATTACGACAATTTTACGAAGAGCTGTAAAATAAATGATTTATTTTGCTTACATTTTCTTGTAGGAATTGATTTTTTACTTTTTTTGATTACCTACATATTTTGAGGAATTCGTTTTCATTTTGGCGAATTCATGTATATTTTGATCATTTGATTTATTTTGAAAAACATGGTTTTTAATACATAAATGTAAAGTTACTATTATCTATATATTATTATATAAAAATGAATTGCTGTTCGTTAGTCTCGCTAAAACTCGAGAACGGCTGGACCGATTTGGCTAATTTTGGTCTTGTATTATTTATAGAAGTCCAGAGGAGGTTTAAAAGGTAGATAAATATGAAAATGCTCGGAATTAAATAAAAATAACAATTTTGTTTTTCCTTTGATGTGTCCCGTCGGACGGTTCCTTTTGTTTGTTTTAAGTTTATTTTATACAAAAGCTTTTTTTTTTTCCACAGGAGAAAATCGCCGGATCCCCACCCGCGCGGCAGGTGGGGTATGTGGGAGTTGAACCTCACTAAAAACTTCTGCCGCTCACAACCGGCGCCCTACCTCGGACCGGGCCGGAGCCCAGTCGGGGCTATTGAAACGGCGGGACAGGGTTGACGCAGAGCACATTACATCCATCCCACCGTCCCACGGACGCCGGACCGGTGGCCGCCAGCGACACGACCACCGGTTCCCTCGTTCAGCGGGCCGAGAGCCCGCTTTGATGGCGCCGCGTTACACCTTCCCCCAGAGCGGTCGGGGGAACGCGGTCTACCATCACCCGGCTTCCTATTGCGGGTGAGCGTGCAGAGCACGCCACCCCTCGTCTGGGTCCCTCCCCGCACAAAACGGGTGGGACCCCTAGCTCTTAGGGGNCGCTGGCGGGACATTACAAGGAGCAAAATCCTGTAGACATATAATGCTCACGCCCTCAGCGGTGAGGAAACGACGCAAGGAGGAGGACGTGCTACTCGGTACACTGTATATGTATCCAAAAAAGTCCCATTATTTTAACCTCAAAGTAGAACCGCCTAATTTTGATAACTAAATTATAGAAATAGATGGTTCGACCCCACGCTCCGCCCCGGGAGGTGGATAGTAACGTTACCGGGGGCGCGCGGGCCAGACATCAACTCATGTCATCGAAATTATTTACTAATAAGCTCCAGCCCTGACATACAATTTATGAAAACGAAGATAAAATCCGAGATTTTCCCTTCGTTGACGTATAGGTACAGATAACGACAGACATCATTAACTGAAGATAAATGTAATTGTACCGGAAGAGTATTTTGATAAATTTATTTGTAATAAAGGGAAATGAATAATGGGAAAGTTCCCAGTCGCGTGGAGTAGTATGCGCATCGCAGGAGCGCGGCTCAAGTACCTAATATATGTAGATACAGGTCGTCGGAGTGATTTTCCCTACGTCATTACACTTCATCACGACAGAATGTTAACGACAGATCTTCAATAATAATATCGTGCATGAAACTAACCGCGAAACTACTCGTATGTACTAGTTGATGACTCTCCCGATGACTTGAAGTTGTCGTGGCCTAAAGGATAAGACGTCCGGTGCATTCGTATGAAGCGATGCACCGGTGTTCGAATCCCGCAGGCGGGTACCAATTTTTCTAATGAAATACGTACTCAACAAATGTTCACGATTGACTTCCACGGTGAAGGAATAACATCGTGTAATAAAAATGAAACCCGCAAAATTATAATTTGCGTAATTACTGGTGGTAGGACCTCTTGGGAGTCCACACGGGTAGGTACCACCACCCCGCCTATTTCCGCCGTGAAGCAGTAATGCGTTTCGGTTCGAAGGGTGGGGTAGCCGTTGTAACTATACCGAGACCTTAGAACTTATATCTCAAGGTGGGTGGCGCATTTACGTTGTAGATGTCTATGGGTTCCAGTAACCACTTAACATCAGGTGGGCTGTGAGCTCGTCCATCCATCTAAGCAATAAGCAATAAAAAAAAATCTCCCCCCGGAACCGCCGCCGCACCGGCTCGTCTCTATGCGCAGAACAACCAGCGTGCCTCATAATATGAACATCTTCAATAGGTAGAGCGGGGACTCACAGTAAACGAGATAATAGTGTGTACGGCGTGGCGGGCGGGACAGCGAGTACAGAAGAACTCAGAGCCCCGGTTAGCGCACGGTAATAAACATAGCTTCTTGGCTTTATTGTCGTGACAACGTCTTATAATTCGATGGAGCCGGCTGCACGCACGAAAAAACATGACTCATGAGGCATTTAAGGCTTGAAGTGCAAGCGAGAGCGCGCAACGAACGACAAAGAGGCACAATCGGCCTCCGCGTTCGGCAGCGTTCGACATCTGTCTCTCTCCTACTTGAGTGAGCGATGCATCCGCGTGGACAGCTGCTATACAATAATACATTTACATGTTTTCGTCAAGTATGAAGTTCAGTGAAAAGTGAATGTGGTGTCAATTGTTTATAGCAACGATAATTATAGTAATCGGCAAACTTCTTGAGCAAATGACCTTGACTGCGCAGAACCGAATTTTAGATCACTTTGGTGGTGAGGGTGAGGCGCGACGGCAGGGGAAATCGTATCGAGCGCGTTATTGGTAGATCAGTCGAACCTTGCGTCCCGCACCGCGCCCTCATTCCGCTTGCTCCCAAAAGTACGCTTGCGTACAGTNTTACGCCGCGCAACGGTTGCCGAATTGTCGTTTTTATAAAACTCGCGCACACAAAACGCACGGTCCGCTCCGGTAAAACGCTCCATCGCGACTAAATTCCCAGAAACCGAAGTTACTCCCCCCGCTTCCCCTGCACCGCTCACGCGCGCCCTGTTCGTTTTATTCAAATTTTACTTTTCAAAGGACTTATGGGCCACCCTGTATATATTCAAACGACAATTTAAAGTGATTGTTAGAAATTATAGTTTAAAACTAATTATTATTTGTACTTTGTTCTACTTTCTCTACCAAATTACTAAATTAAAGGAGAAGTAGGTAAAAGTATTGGTTTTATTAAAACGTAAAACATAAAAAGTGAAGTATTTTCGCTAAAATATTTTTTTTTATTGCCCTTGTAGGCAGACGAGCATACGGCCCACCTGATGGTGAGTGGTTACCGTCGCCCATGGACTTCAGCAATGCCAGGGGCAGAGCCAAGCCGCTGCCTACCGCTTACCGTTTAAGCCTCGTTTGAAGAAGGACATGTCTTTATGTTTTTATTAAAGAATGGTAATAATTAGTAGAATCACTTTTACTGTTTAATGGCACGTTTTTATTGTCATTATATTAGTTCCGAAGTTACGAATACTTTAGTTTTCATGACCGTCGTTCGTGAGTTTATAATGGCAATTAAAAAGGCGAGATTAAAAACTATGCGAATATAATACTTTTAATTTTGTCTACGTCGAGAAAATCGAAAGAAAATACTAGAAACAATGGTAATTTTAGCGATAGCTATATTAAATGTATAATAGAAGACGTCCGGCAAAAACCTGACTCGCACTATACTGTATTTTCAAGGTAGTAATGCACATTATGGTTATAATGAGCATCTTCCGAATGGACTGTCAATTTATCGAGCAACTTTCGCTCTCACTCACTCTCTCGGTGCGCTATCTTTTTGTTTTGTATCGGAACAGAAATGAAGCAGTTCACAGAGACACATACACAAAGATACTGTTTTAACTCAAAATAATGTTATTTTTTTGGGAATTTTTTTATTTTAATACCTCTGTCCTACATATAACTGGCGCGAAGCAGTTCAGCAAGCAGGCGTTCCGGTTCGAAGCATAAGATAGCCGTTACATTTGATGCCATTGAAACTTAGACATCGTATTTCAAGATAGGCAGAGGCGTGGACGTTGCGTTGTTTTTTTTTTTTGCTTATATGGGTGGACGAGCTCACAGCCCACCGGTGTTAAGTGGTTACTGGAGCCCATAGACATCTACGACGTAAATGCGCCACCCACCTTGAAATACAAGTTCTAAGGTCTCAAGTATAGTTACAATGGCTGCCCCACCCTTCAAACCGAAACGCATTACTGCTTCACGGTAGAAATAGGCGGGGTGGTGGTACCTACTCGTGCGGACTCACAAGAGGTCCTACCAACAGTGATTACGCAAATTAAAATTTGCTGGTTTGATTTTTATTACACGATGCTATTCTTTCACCGTGGAAGTCAACCGTGAACATTTGTTGAGTACGTATTTCATTACAAAAATTGGTACCCGCCTGGGATTCAAACACCCCGTGCATCGCTCAACACGAATGCACCGGACGTCTTATCCTTCATGAGCTCCGATAACCGCTTAATATCAGGCGTGCCATCAAGTCGTCGGGTCATCAAAGTATTTTTTTTCTTTAATTTGAAGCAACACAAATTCAATCTGTAAACAAATTTAATGTGTGTAAACCATATCTCGTCAGACGTAAACATGTAAACGTGTCTTCTGAGAAATTCTCGTCCATCTGTTGGTGTTTTGATTATAAAATCAAACGGTGTTCGGGCGATCATCCATCTGCACCACTTGCCTTTCGTAAAACATCTGCACTGTTTAGTATGAAACTATAAGCCTCGTTTTTATCAAAGACCACGCAACAAAAGGGTTCAAACGATAATCACGAGAGAGTACTAAACCTGCGATACTAAATTATTTACCTAACCTTTTTCTACCTATGCTACTGTGTTAATTTTACGTATAAAGTAACTACGAGAATAATCAAGTTTGCGAGTCGATTTTATGATACGTGATGATATTATTTCTTCGTGGAAGGAGTTTATGAATAGGCGATGATAAGCTGCGTGTTTCACGATAATAAAGAAAAAAACCATCGATACACAAATTGGACATCAGTAGAAAAATGAAACGGGTAATAGAAAATATTAAGAAATTTTAAACAAGTTGCTTTAAATTTCGTTAGTTTTGCTTCTATGCCATTATTTGTTAGAAAGGAAGTTTATACATATCTATACAAATAAATAATATTGGAGCGTCTGTTTGTAATATTAAATAACCACTTATTACTAAATGCATATGTATGTATACACGGTACATACACCAAATAAGTATTTAAAAAAAAATCGTCTTTCTTTGTCTGTCTGTTGGTCGATCCGTTTGTCTGTTTGTTCCGGCTAATCTCTGGAACGGCTGGACTAATTTTGACGCGACTTTCACTGATAGGTAGCTGATAATATACGGAGTAACTTAGGCTATTTTTAGACTAACTTCGCCTCGCAACGTTAACCGCGGTACGACAATAACCGCTGGTCACACCGCGGGGTTTAGCTAGTATGTAAATATATATGTAGAAAGCTTATATAAGTTTTCTTTAAACGAAATATATAATAAATTTTACAGAAGTGTGTTTCGGTGTGGACGTCACTGAAATCATAGTTGAGTAAACAATTTGCTTGCATTCACGTGTACAAACAATCGTTTTCCGATATTCTGTGTGTCTCGTGAATCGACAAACATTTACTTGTTGGACATAGATTTTAGAACTCACTAACGCATTTAGTTTTAGTCACTTTTATCAATTCTTAGAATCAGAACCAAGCTTAAAAAAATATTTTATTTATTAAGAATAATAATATTTTTGTCGGGTACACCTCCTTCCCATACGATGGATCACATTTCAAATGTAGCAGGAATCCCCTAAATGCTCATATTGCAGACGAAACTTAGTGGTGGCCTTTTAATTGATGCTGTTGAAGGTATCACAGTCTATTACTCTCTGCACTCGTTGCGTCTTGAATAATATGGATGCTTATCACGTCGATATCATAAAGTCAAGAATCGCATTTTATATTTGTTGCTGTGAACCTGAGATTGTATTGATGTAAAAAGGTTTTTCCTGATCTAATCGAATACCTACTAGAAATAAATAAAAAACATTGAATTTTTCGGTGTAACTCCAAGAAAAAGTAATATTATCCCTTCGAAGTAATTTGACGCTGCAGTGCAATGCTTAAATGTGCGATTAATGTAACACTTTTCTAATAAATTTGTATTACATTTCTAGAACTCCACTTCCAACAGTCAGGAAATAATACACATAGTGCAGTAGTTTACTTAATTCTGTATTGCATTATTTGTAACTTCACTTTTACAATCTTCAGACATCTGCTCACTACCGAATACACTGATTTCTGTCCCGTTTTTTCAGACTACCGCCTTTTTTATTATGTCACGTCCCCACTACTGTAATTGCTCCCACCAACGGTGTTGCTATTTGACAATCCGAAAATTGTCTTAGCATTAATTTAATTATTTTACAACAAACCTTAAACATTTTGTATAATTGATGTGGACTAAATTTTTATCTATCTACGAGTTACTGTACTAATTTTGTTGTCGCTTTTTAATCAAAAAAATGTTGCGAGACAAAGAAGTAAACACTAGCTAGACATGCTAACGCACTAGTCATATTGTGACTAAGATAAAAATTGTTTATTAGTTCCATACAGAAATGCACAGTTATAAAATCACAAGACAAATAGCATTTGGAATATAAACGATGCTAGGTGGAGCTCAGACTATGGCGTGCTGCATCATATCAGATTTCTATTTTGTTGTAAGTAGCGTTGGCAAAAACTACGAGGTCAGACCTTCGTTGTGTGAGCAGGAAAATTAACCACAACGAAATTTAATTAAATTGTTTGAAAAATTATGCAGAAGCGATGTTATGTTTGTTGTGTAAGTATTAATAACCGCCTTGTATATTCATATAAATAACCTCGTTATCTTTATTTATTTTGCAATCCGTTATTTCTTATCGCGCCTGCTGTGATGATGCGCGTGTGATAAAATTTAACAAGTAACATTTTGTCTCTTATGACAGATTTCATTTACCCACTATTGTACGTTTTTTAAAGTTTACACTTATATTAGGTTTTGTATTCATGTAGAACTCTAGTATATGTAAGCTTATAAAAAAAATCCACCTACTTCTAGTTTTTGAATTATCAAGAAACTCGACATGCTTATGTTCTTCTGATGACAAAAGAAAAGTATGTCTATAAACGAATGAGCAGATTCAAAAAGTAAATAATGGGTAAACGAAACCTTTCAAGTCTTTACGTGTTTGTATATATGTAGTATATATGTATGTATGTATGCAGTATGTATGACAATATCTATACGTAGCATTGTGATTGTATTTGGGCTTATGAAATTTGTGTATATTATTTTATAAAACTAATATAAACCACACTTTTTAGTATTAAGCCAAAAATATTATATAATGATGGAAAAAAGTTACAATGTACAATACATATTATGTATGTTTGCTGTATATGTTTGTTTGACTTTGTTCCAATCGTCATTAAACGGAAGATTTAATCGAAATATGTCCAACCGTTTCAGTCTCTAGAAAAGACACACATAAATACATAAACTTTTTATATAAGCATATAGAATCCATCGGTTCCATCATAAAGAAATCTTTGATCCTTTGGACCTTTTTAACTAATCTTCATTAGCAATTTTTTAAATTTGTTATTGTATAACAGAACAGATGACATTTGAATTATTTTTAATTGAAAAGTATTTTGCCATCGAGTAATATAAAAGTAAGTTTTTATAATAAAAAATACCTGATAATGTTTACTGTACATTTGGTTTGTTGAGGTTTTGAAAAGATAAAAAAGATTTAAAAAACAATCTCACAAACGAAAGGAAAAATCAAACATCTTTCAGAATTTTTTCTTGCGACATGTCAGCGAATGATAAGGCTATTGAATTTATTCATGAAAAAGATAGCTTAGTGAAATTTCTGTTCGTTTTCTGAATACAAAATCTGATGATTTATGCCTTTTGGTCAGAATTTTGTTGACGAATAATAATATTATATTTTGAAAAGTAAATTTACTCAACGGAAAATTATGAAAGTCAAAACGTGTAGGTTCGAAAACGAATAAGTCACATCAAGACTAGAATGTTTAAAAAAATCTACTTTCGATCTTAGTATTTATATTATAAAGTATCTTCTTGCTTGCTAAAACAAAAGTTTTGAGTACGGTAAGAATACACTTCTAAGATAGAAAATACTTCCATGGTTGATTCGATTGAATGTTTTTTAACCAACTTCAAAAATGGAGGAGTTTTTTTATGTTTGTTACCTCATAACATTTGACTGGGTGAATCGATTTTGATGATTCTTTTTTATTAGAAAGCTAACGTTTCCCGTGTGGTCCCATTTGAATTTAGTCTAGTTTTGATTATGGTATCCATGAGAAAACCATATATGTCTTAAATTTGCATTAAGTACGTGCGCGACAAATAGATGAATAACAATATCAAGCCAACCGATTTCGATGATTATTATTTTTAGTGTATATTAATTTGTTTTGGAATATCTTTTTTTTTCTATTTGAAGTCTGTTTTTGTTAAAGCATGTATATTTACAATTATTATTAATTTTATATAATAGTTGGCATGCTTTTTTTTATTGCTTATATGTGCGGACGAGCTCACAGCTCACCTGGTGTAAAGTGGTTACTAGAGCCCATAGACATCTACAACGTAAATGCGCCACTCACTTTGAGATATTCTCAAGTATAGTTACAACGGCTGCCCTACCCTTCAAAGCGAAACGGTTCACGGCAGAAATAGGCAGGGTGGTGGTACCCATCCGCGCGGACTCACAAGAGGTCCTACCACCAGTAAAATGCACTGTAAAATATTAATATTGAACTATAACGACACTTATTGTACGAATGTACGTTCAAAAAACTCATAACCATCGACCGTTTTATGTCATAAGTCAAATCTTCAAAGGAAACCTCAATTGTCAATAATCCCATGGATTAGAGGGAAAGTGTGATATAAATTCAAATGAACGCTTGCCCATTTTCCTTCGGGGTTTCAGAGCTCGCGTGGCGTAGATTTAATACTCTTGTTTATTACAAGTATTTGTATACATGCAGCACTAGTACGAGTAATGTGGTTTTTAATTGTAACTATACTTGAGACCTTAGAACTTATATCTCAAGGTGGGTGGCGCATTTACGTCGTAGATGTCTATGGGCTCCAGTAACCACTTCACACCAAGTGGGCTATGAGCTCGTCCACTCATCTAAAAATTATCAATATAAAAGGTAAGACTGGTAGTAGAACCTTTGACGTGCTCAAAATACACTATTGGGTACTAATGTTCTGTCTGTTTCATGACATTTTTTACTGATGGTAGGACCTCTTGTGAGCCCGCGCGGGTGGGTACCACCGCCCTGCCTATTTCTGCCGTGAAGCAGTAATGCGTTTCGGTTTGAAGGGTGGGACAGCCGTTGTAACTATACTGAGATCTTAGAACTTATATCTCAAGATAGGCGGCGCATTTACGTTGTAGATGTCTATGGGCTCCAGTAACCACTTAACACCAGGTGGGCTGTGAGCTCGTCCACTCATCTAAGTAATAAATAAAAAAATATAAAAAACATATGCTTACAGTATTGTATCTCTTATTATTATTATTGAATAAAATATGTTATTATGTCTCTGTCGTTGATGTGAATAATACAATTTATGTGCGGTATTTTTAATGTCAAGGTGTTTCGTTGCAGATCGGATGAGTCATTTCAATGTACGGAATTCTCAAACAAGTCTTTGTTTAACTAATTAATGTTTAGTAAGCGTCTATGTTTGTACTTCGATTTATTGGAAATTTAATAAGGAACTCTTTCAAAAAAAAGTTCTTATTAAGTGATTTATTGGAAATTTAATAAGGAACTGTTTCAAAAAAAAGTTCTTATTAAGTTAATTAAAAAAATTGTTGAAATATTTTTTTTATTCAAGCAAGTTTCTTTCTTATTATTAAATGCTTCGGCAAATGAAGAAAGTTTTGTTTCTTTTTCTTTCTTGTTACGTTCTGTTACTGGTGACTTTGATTAAGTAAGTTTATCCTGTAAATAGTTTAGTAGCAGTAAAATTGCAACATGAATAAATTGAACTTGATAAATTTTTTTTGTATAAATGTAGTGAATTTAAAGGACTCCATGATCATGAAATCTTCATAATAGTTAAAGTGATAGATATGATGATTACGTAATTCAAATTTGAGCATATAACGCTAAGTTTAAGAATGTGACTGAAAATTATTCTGTACAAGTTTTTGGTTCATTCACTACAATACATTATCACATAAAAAAATTATTTTTAAATATTATTTATATGTAGTCCATTTATGTGGACGGTTTGATTAGAATTTATCTGAATGGAAAGGACTGTCTTTTATAATTCGGGGTCATTAACCAAACATAGAGCAATTAGGAAGCTTGTGTATGTTGAAAATAAATTCAATACCAGGAACCCTTCTCAATGTTAATGACACGTGCCTTTTTACAACAGAATGTAAATATTTATCAGGGCGATCCCAACGTTATCAGAGCGGAACACTCGCGACCTTGTACATCGTGGAAATTTCATTGTTGTAGTTAATAGTGAATCTCGTGTGTTTATAACAATAATTAGCGTTGTTTGAGTCATCTTTATTTCAATTTTGTTGTTACACCGTGCAGGCGATGCAGGAAAACATTTAACTGCGCAGAAAACTAAAGGATTTTTTTAAAATACATTTTTAAAATAAATCTCGTGAAAACAATATCAAAATTAGCAGTAAAATGACGTAGCAGTTTTCAAGTTCAGAATGTGTATAAGGAAGAGCGGTTATCGTTGTTTCTGCAACATAGTTACGTCACGAATTATCATATATTGCTATTTATGGCGGATTGTTATTTTCGGTTTTGACGTAATAGGAATTAGGACGGATTTTCAAAAACTACTCGACGCTTTAAGCACTTAATTTACTTAATAACATTTTTATTTGTGAAAAAATAAACGCTTTAAAGTAAAACAAACAAAAAAGTTTTGAATATCACAATTTAAACATTGCGCCAAAATGCCACTATAATAAATACTATGTGACATCATGCTCTCGTAAACACTTAACAGTCTGCATGTACGTGATACATTATTTCCTATGATTGATAAGCATGAATTCGTCAGCATGAATTCGTCTGCATGTCGATGGTGTACTGTTTCTCAGTGTAATAATAATAATGCATAAATAAAAATTCCTAATACGTGTATTATTAACGTCACAATGAAGAAAACCATTAGAGATACGTGGTTAATCCATCCGGTGGTAGATTCTGCGAAGCACTGCTCTTGCTAGGACTAGTATTGTTTTTTATTGCTCTTGTAGGCAGACAAGCGTACCTGATGGTCAGCGGTTACCGTCGCCCACGGACGTCAGTAATGCGAGGGGCGGTGCCAAGCCGCTGCCTACCGTAGTGTTAGCAAATTCTCTCAAATTGAGCCCGTGACCTCACCTTACCCGTCCGCGCGTAGCTGGATAGGCCAATAGGTAAGGAAGATAATCATGAATATTTTTTGCAAGGTGAGATGTAAGGGCTTTCGTTTTCAATTCAAGTGCTTATTTTGTTTACTATCCCTATAAGGTTTGACATGCCCATTGCATTCTATTGTACAATTTTAATGTACAATTTTTTTTAACAGATAGTAGTGGACTAAAACCTTCACCTAAAGCTTACATTAGAATTCGAAAAAAATAATTGTAAACTAGTGACCGACTCGTAAATGTCTATGTTGCAATCATTTAAAATTGTAACCTTCGTGAACGTGATTCGAGTTAAGTGGGCACAGTCTGCTTGTTATCGGGTGTTATCGATGTGTAAATAACTGATGTAGTGTATACTTGATTTACAGTTGATAATGTTTATGTCGATTTTGCAATCATACGTTTTTCTGATCTGTTATGTAAAATACGGTAGAAAGACATTCGAAATATCGTAAAACGAAAGTATTTTCCGTGTGACAAACCAACTTTTTGACGTGTTCTAATTTTTTTTAATTGTTTTGCCAGTATAATGGCAAAGAGCTAGCTAGTGTTGAGATTAATCATAATAATTTTAGAACATGCATATGTATGTATTTGCGTTCTAGGTGCAACTGTAATAATATTTTACAATCTATAATAATCGAACATTTAAATAGATAGTGATAGATTTCAGGAATGTGTGACGTGAACAATGTATGTGTAATTAATACTCGTAATTTATGTGTTTTAGTAGCTAGGATTAGAGTGACCATTTCCTTCTTCTCGCCCTTAACCCACATTATGTGGAGTAGGCGCAGCTTGTCATGTTTTTCAATTATCTTAGAATGCATAGGGATTTGGCATGAGTTTTACGACCGGTCGTCTGCTTGACGTCAACCTCTCCTTGGGTTATATCTCCAGTATTCTCCAGTAGTAAGTATATCTATTGCAATGTGCAAAAGAGGTATTAGAGGGATATGTATCACATACTAAATAGCAAAAATATCTATAGCTAAAAAAAGAAGATTATAACGCTAACATCCCTATTTGTTCTCTTCGTGGGTCTTGGAGGGGCATGCATGCGGGCGGAGCGGCAGAGACGCTTCGAGAAGCTTCGAGAAAGGAGTCAGTCCTACAGACGATATAGCACCATCGAACTATACTTTACATCGACATCATTAAAACCTATACACCTTTAACTGGGATAGTTTTAATTCGTTATAAGATCCTTTTTAAATGATACTCGGTAAGAAAAATCGGATTATCGCAAACTCAGTAGGATTTACTCGTTATTTAAGTTCTGTTTCTTCTGTCTTCAATATTAGATTAGTTTGATGGTACCATACTATTTTCCTCAGAAGTATATTAGACAGAAGTCAATTATAAAGTTATTTGATGATATACTGGTGGTACGGCGTCTTGAAATTCCACACGGGGGGTAGGTACCATCGGCCTGTCTATTTCTGCCGTGAAGCAGCATTGCGTTTCGGTTTGAAAGGTGGGTCAGCTGTTGTACTATAAAAAAACTGAGATCTTAGAACTCATGTCTCGAAGTGGGTGGCGGCATTTAAATTCAACATTGACAATTGACATATGTTCTACGTAAGCTATAAGCAAGGCAAGTTAACAGAAAGCGTGTAAAATTATTCAGCTTGTTTGCCAATTCACTTCATTTTTGCGAATGTGCTAAACGAACGGCCTTGTTTGACATTACCTCAAGTTACGTAAACTCCGATGTCGTGGTAGTTGAAACATTATATTAGGTCCTTACATATGTTATAGTTACATATACATACATAGTTACATATACATAAAAAGTAACCTTAGAACTTATTTCTCAAGGTGGGTGGCGTATTTACGTCGTAGATGTCTATGGGCTCCAGTAACCACTTAAACAACATGTGGGCTGTGAGCTCGTCCATCCATCTACCTAAGCAATAAAAAAAAAAATTTTATGAAATTGGCGTTTTGTACGGGAGGAATACAAAGTCAGTTTTTTTTGTAAAATATTTTTACTTCATCAAAGTATGCACCGTTGTTACCTATGCACGTTTTCCATCTCATAGGTAGTTCATTGATCCCTTTACTAAAAAAACCATGGGAGCGAGAATCAATAAACTCTGAAGGTGGTTTTGTCTGCCGCATCAGAGATGTTTTTTTTTCCTTGTAAGAAGTTGTCCAAATTCCGAAAAAAATGGTAATCTGTTGGAGCAAGGTTCGGGGAGTCCGGTGGATGTCGCAGATGTTCCAATTGTAGCTCATCTAACTTAGCAGTTGTTTGTTGTGCAGTGTATGGTCTTGCGTTGTCGTGAAGCAGCAGTGGCCTAGAGCGATTGCCCAATATTGGTTGCTAAGCAGCTAGTTCTTCCTTCATGGTTTGCAGTTTTTGACAATAGATATCTGCCGTAATCGTTTGGCCAGATTTTAGAAAGCTGTAGTGAACGACACCGGCGCTCACAATTAACTTTTTCTGAGTCAATTTTCGTTTAGGGCAGGTTTTCGCTGGGTCTCCAGGGTTCAAACCGAAACGCATTACTGATTCACGGTAGAAATAGGCAGGGTTGTGGTATCTACCCGTGTGGACTCACAAGAGATCTTACCACCAGTAATTACGCAAATGATAATTTTGCGGGTTTGATTTTTATCACACGATGTTATTCCTTCACCGTGGAAGTCAACCGTGAACATTTGTCAAGTACGTATTTCATTAGAAAATTTAGTACCAACCTGCAGGATTCTAACATCGTTGCATCGCTAGATATGAATGCACTCGACGTCTTATCCTTTAGGCCACGACTATTTCAAAACCACACCACCATTTATTGGTAAATCCTAATTAGAGCTCATTTATATAATAATATTACGCGCTGGGGTTCTGGATAAATAAATGCTCCACCAAAGTACAACTTAACTCACATATTCACATATTCACGTATTCAACACTCAGAACACTTAAAACACCAACAAACACTTAAAAATTCTCAATACACTTCCTCCGCTTCGCTTCAGGTGATCCGTTCGCTGATTCGCTTCGAGTAGTTCCGATTACCAACTGACTGCGTGCCAGCTCTGCAGCGCTTTTATAGCCCACCCTAGATACCACATCCCTAGAATTATCGAGAATATTCCACACCAGCCGAGTATTGTGTTTCCGCTACCTGACAATAGATGGCGTTGTAGTTCCCGAGCGCTCTAGATGCTACTAGATCCTTCGATATTCGTTTGACTATTCGACGATAGATGGCGTTACTCTTACCGGCGTAACAATAAGATGAATTCTGCTGCGGACTTCTTCAGTCATGGAGTTGAAATCTTAATTGTGTTGTTATAACGACGGTCCTACCACTGCAATCCTTCAATGAAACGAAACAACCGGTTCTCGTTCATACGAATCGAAGGAGCATTGTAAATAAACAAATCGCAGAGTAACGCATAACGAATTTCAAATCGAACAGAGCGTAAGGTTAAGTCGGCACACAAGCGCAAAGCCCATTAAAGCTCTCGCGCCAGGGAATTACGTCTTTCGCATGATGAAATTTTTGATAGGCTACTCTTTTCATATACCAGAGGCTAAATGTAGGAAAACATTGCGGGCTTAGAAAAAAAAGAAAAACTTTAGAAGTGAATATATGGTTTTAATATTGATTAGGACGATTTTGAGATAAGTTTTTTTTTGTTATTGAAACTTATGAGAATTAAGAGCAATTTGTCAGGATCGTTTAGTCGGAACCAATTCAATGATTTGTGAATTGCATCACAATACATTGGTGATGCTTTTATTTTATACCAGAAGTATGTCTTTCGACAATAAATAGTAATACGTTGGAATATCCATGGAATACAATGAAAAAGGCAATTCTAATGAACTTGGTACACATAACTAGATCAAACAGAATAATTAAAACTAATCTAACGGCTTAATCTCGCGTTTTTTTTTTGTTGTGGCTGCGTTGGAAATTACACACTAATCTGATATTTATTAAGACAGTATAACGAAGAAGGTAGATCTTTCATTACATTTTTTGTCTGAAAAAAATACCAACAACGTTACTTTGTACCATGGTTCACTTGCGGACTAAATAATAATAATAATAATAATGGTTGGTTCGAAGTAAGTATCAGTTGAATGGAATATTTGAAATGTATTCAACTGATAATTATTTTTAATAAATGTATCTTTTTTTATTTGATTGTTTTGTTAATTTTAAGTATGTTTCAATGATACTATGTTGTTGTCTGAAATAAAATAAAATCATTCATCGTTACTGTACTCGCGTAAAAAGTTTGATGCGTTTCCTTCAAAATGTTTTGCTATAAACAATAATCAAGTCATAGCGTTAGTTTTTCGCAACTTGTTCTTTTTCGACACAGCTATACAAGTCCTTCGGCACATTAAAAGTTACCAAGGTTTTCGCTTAATACGAAAAACGGACGAGGAAAAAGTTTCACCTTGACGAGGTCACTTTAAGTCAGTGCCAATGAAAACATGTATCACGAACGCCATTCAGTCTGCTCATATGGAAACTTGAAGTGTAGGATGGGAGTTAATTAAACGAGGAACATATTGGGCGATGCGCAAAAACCATTTACTGGGTCATATTAATACTAGGAATATTTGATTGCGATAAATTTTTTTTATTGCCCTTGTAGGCAGACGAGCATACGGCCCACGTGATGGTGAGTGGTTACCGTCGCCCATGGACTTCAGCAATGCCAGGGGCAGAGCCAAGCCGCTGCCTACCGCTTAATACTCTCCACAAGCCTCGTTTGAAGAAGGACATGTCATAGCGGTCGGGAAACAACATCGAATGCGCCTAGTTTTTCCACTGTTGTATTAATGGAAATTGTAGTGGTCAATAATCGGGTTATTTCAGCTCAAGTACAATTACACTGCACTACATACGTGAGTTTTTTGTTACCACGTTTTACATTAAATGCATTATAAATATGCGTTTTATTTACATGTCATAGATTCTCAATTTGTTTATTTTGAAACTAGTGAATCGGGAAATGTATCTCACGTGAAAAGGAAACCAAAATTTTGTAATAATACTTCTCTAAACGAAGTTTCTAGCAAGTTTTTATATTCCAACACCTGAACAAACATAGTCAATTTTAATTCATGAATTATTAAATTAAACACATTAAAAATAGTGAAAGTGAAGTCCATTATGTAAATCAAGCCACGTGACGTCTTAGCATCTGTCAAGCTATTGACCCGTTTACCTAGTTACCAGAAATGTTCATGTCTGGTTTCCCTTTCGATTTGTATCATCATTATTATTATTAAAAGCATATGACACGGAAGAGTAATCAAGTATTCATTTTTATTGTACGTTATTATGTTCTACAACAGAGGATAGATCCGGCGGCCTTTGCATATAAAAAAAAATCCCCCTACCTGTACGCTGGTACCCTAAGGGGCTATTCCAGCTACGCCCGGACGGGTAGGTGAGCTCACGAACTCAACCTAAGGGAATTTGCTAACACTAGCCCTAGCAAGAGCAGTGCTTCGCGGAATAGATTAGATAGAATAGGTAGACCACCGGATCGAAATCGCGACCCTCTGAGAAGATCCCTCTGTAAGGGAAAAAGATTAACAGAAAATTAATATGATGTGTGTTATTTACAGTAGTATGCTTTAAATCATCTAGATTTGGACAAATAAAAATGACAATGATCTGCATCGTATAATCGTACTAATAAAGGTTATAAAAATATTCACTCACAGTTTGAAATAACGGATACAGTACAAAAATCATTACTGGAATTCCTCAAAGTAATCTTACTGGCGATGATCTGACTCAAAACCAGACAGATTTATGTAAAAAAAACGTGTACAACGGCTTCTGAGAATTTCTGTGTGCGGGTCTTAAATCCTGCCACTGCAAGTTTGTACCGACTCTTAATATAGGCAAACGGTTAATCATGCAGACAGACTGTCTCGGAGCACGTGGGTGGCGCTGCGCAATCGATAGGCGGGAGGGATGTGGCATTACCCCTCCGACACGTGACGAGCTCTTCAGAAACAGCCGATGTTTATAAACATGCCGAACGTCATCTGTTTCAAGAGCACAGTACACAAATACACACAAATCGATACACGCTCTGATTGGATTTTGGATGTAGATTATTTCGATTACTTTTTGCTTCGTTGATACACTGAATCGTCGCGTAATGTTGACATAAGCAGTTTGTAATCTTATGTTTGGAGTTGTTTAATTGTTATTTTGAACAAGAAGGAAAATAATTTTATATGAAAAATAATGTCGTGAAACTACGCTTGGCGTTTTAGCCTTTCATAAAACGTCAGGTGTACTTGTATTTATCTAGCGATGCGACCATTCTCGTGTTGAAGGTACGTACTAATTTCTATACGCAAATACGTACCTAACACGTGTTTGTGATGAAGTATTAACATCGTGTAATGAAGCTCAAACCTGCAAAAATCATAGATTTGTTTAATTACTGGTCTTATAAGCCCACAAGCATCTTCTACTTATTTTTACCGCGAAACAGACATGCGTACCAGTTAAAAAGAGTCGAACAAACCAACAGAATTTATACTGTTCAACTGAGACTTTGCCACACGTCTCATGGTGGGAACCGACATTCATGCTCAGTGACGGACTTGCAGTCTCGGCCGCCCTAGGCCCCAAGCCATCAGCCGCCTCTTTCTCAGCATCCACCATATAGACTACATAATGAAATTACTTTATTGCCAACTTTTATCTAAATATACTTAGAAATTTAGGATTTTTTTTTAGGTTTATGCGGTATAGATTGCACCATGCAATGCAGTTATGCCGCCATACGTTATAAGTCTTGTGACACGATTGGGGCCGCCCCTAAATCTGGCCACTCTAGGCCCGGGCCTACCGGGCCTTAGGGTAAATCCGCCACTGTTCCATGCTTAAGATGTATATGGGCTTCGGTAACTATTTAGCATGAGAAGCATTTCCGTGAGCTCGTTCACCCATCCATCCAATAAAAAAGATAGATTTGTGATGTTAAAAATTTCTATTTCTAATAATTCTCCTGTGACCCTCGTGATGTTTGATTATGTAAGCAATAAAAAATTGTAGTTTGTCGTATTCAGAAATTTTAAATGTTTTTTTCTTTGGTGAAGTTTAATAATGTAGTGTAGATATTTCCAAAAATAAATCTCTTACAATTTTTGTGCCGAAACAAGCTTGTAAATAAGTAATTTAGCCATTATTCTAATGCGACTTCCATGATTGCTTAATATCGTAACCAATAAAGATGTCTAAAAATACAGCTAGCCTAACACTAGTAAGTAGCTATGTACATAATACAATATTCGTACGGAACCGCTCACGTTAGCGAGCGTAAATGTATTTGCGTGGTTCTGATTTCGCTCCCGCGTTTCCTACCGCAATGAAGCTTAACAATAATTATTCTTGTGTTAGATGTACTGTTACAATGAATAATAGTTATATTAACACTAAGCCTACCGACAATTCTTGTGTTCCTATTGCTACAGCGCTCGGTCAAATTTATCAGTAAATAAATATATATAATATGCACACGAGTATTTGTATTTTGAAATTATTTATATTTTTATACTTATGTTTGAATTTGTTATTAAATTCAGATTATAATTGTATTTTTCTTGGAAAAGAGAAAAAAACTAGAAGTAAAGAACGAAGAATATTTTGTATGGATATTCTAAAATGTCTCTTATAGCTTGATAACGGTGTTTATAACTTTTAAATATGTACAATTTTCGAAGGTTTGGAAATGGTCATTTTGACCAGGGCGGACTTAGTATTAACTACATTATCTGAAAAACGATGAACTTTTTTTTTATTGGCTGCTTTTATGGTAGGTGTCATTATATTATATTTTATTGTATATTATATTGATTATATTATATTGATTTATAATTTTAGTGTTTGATAATCCGCCCTCCAAATACTTATAGAGTGTAAACAAATGCAATATGATTTATTATTCTTATTACAATTCCAGAACACGTAGAAACACTAACAGGCCTACCCACGCTAATGCAGCTGAGTCATTGAACCTACTCATGGATTATGCAGACACTTTCATTGCGACACCATAATGTATTTTCTTTTACGCAATTGTTACCCGTTGTTTTGTCGTTAGGGTTTAGTGTATTTTTATTTCAATGACCCATTAATTCATGGTAAGGCCTGACTATGAAGTCACTGGTGGTAGGAACTCTTGGGAGTCCGCACGGGTAGGTACCACCACCCCGCCTATTTCCGCCGTGAAGCAGTAATGCGTTTCGGTTTGAAGGGTGGGATAGCCGTTGTAACTATACTGACACTATAGAACTTATATCTCGAGGTGGGTGGCGCATTTACGTTGTAGATGTCTATGGGCTCCAGGAACCACTTAACATTAGGTGGACTGTGAGCTCGTTCACCCATTAAAGCAATAAAAATAAAAGTAATTAATTCGAATTTTACGCAATATACGTCTTGAGGTCATTAATTGTCGTCTATTAAATAGAAGGCAATAAACTCTCAGAGGACGCTATTGTATATTTACGAAATCTGAGCTTACGTTGATGACAGCAAAAAATCTCAATCGAGAGTCGTTTCCATTCAAATTTTCTCTTTATCTTTTCGTCTTTTAATACCACCTGCTCACAAAGATACCTCTGCGATATTCTGTTTTGGGCACGGACCGATCGAAAATGTTCACATTTTATTTCAAATTAACAAAGTTCGCTACGAAATTACACTTTGCAAACGCAATCTAGTGTCACGATATTCTATGTTAACCATATTTTCATCACCTTACGCTCGGAGACATGATTTCGAGTTATTAGATGGCTCCGGCTTAGCATACATTCTGCTAAAAATAAAAAGTCTTACAACTTGAAATACAAGTTATGTGTTATCGATTCTGCAACAGCAAAAATCCTATTAATTATACTTTAATCTATACAGATATTATAAAGTTGAAGAGTTTTTTTTTTTTTTTTTTTTTTTTTTTTTTTTTTTTTTTTTTTTTTTTTTTTTTTTTTTTTTTTTTTTTTTTTTTTTTTTTTTTTTTTTTTTTTTTTTTTTTTTTTTTNAAGGGCCCCCAGTCCACCCTGCATACGATCGCCGGGATCCACTCCGGTCTCCGACTCCGGCACGACGACCGCATGACAGGATTTTACACCGGTTGGCGGGACAGCTTCCTGGGGCGGAGTTTAGTTGTGACACCCAGGTTCAGGTCCCCTACTGACCGGCGGGCGGCGGCAGGCACCGTTTCACTGGGTCTCCCTATACCCCCGTCAGCCACCCACCCACGCCCCGCGGACTTGCGCGCACGTTTGCTCTGCATGTTCCAAGTATCACCAAGACTCACCCCCAACAAGGAGGAGGAAAGGAAAGGAATAGAACTAGCTCTCCAACCCACATGCCGGAACACAGCTAGGCTATTTGGCGGCAGACTCTAGTTGGAGGGTGGTCGCCAGCCAGTCGGACTAGGTCCTACCACCGATTGTGTTTTCGGCTCCCGTTTAGCACCACCCAGGGGTTACTTGTAGGGAATCGCGGGTTAAACCTACGGAAGCGGGAAGCATCAACCCCCAGTTTGTTTGTTTGAACGCGCTAATCTCAGAAACTACAGGTCCGATTTGAAAAATTATTTCAGTGTCAGATAGCTGATTTATTGAGGAAGGCTATAGGGTCACCAAATAGCTATCACCAAATAGGACCAATAGGACCAAGCGGAGCACCAATAAAGAATGTTTCAAAATCGGGGTATTTTTCCCTTTTGAGAGCTTACGCTATATGTAGATATACCCCAAAGTAACTATTCCACGCGGACGAAGTCGCGGGCAAAAGCTAGTTTATGAATAACACGTAAAGCTATTTAATAAGCGTAAACATACACAGTTCAAAATATATATTTTTTTGTAGCTAGTTTTATTATAGTATATATAGTTTTCAGTACGTCAAAATTATTTGCCTGTACGTTTATGCCACAGAGTTTCTCGCTGGACCTTCTCAGTGGATCGCGAATCCTACCCGTCCGCGGGTAGATAGAATAAACCCTTACCAGCGAATAGATAGGGAAACAAACCCAAGGTCTCAATCCTTAGTAAACCTAGTTAAAATAAGTAAAACCCTCCAATGTGATTTGTTAAGTTGTCGCTTAGTTCAGATGAATATGCAATTTCGAAAAGGGCACATGTCGCATATTTTGTCAAATACGTTCTTTCATATACTTACATGTAGTTTTGAGGCTTACCTACACCCATTTTATAATTTTCCAGTAATTTTCATTTCAGTAATTTTCAATTGCTAATTAACACTAAAATATAATTTTCGAAATTGCATATTCATAAAATATACAAAGGCGTGAGTGAGTGGCACGTGATCACTAATTTGCACGCTACGTGCTACAACAATTGCGGCGGAGTTATTGTTCTTACGGCGCGGCTTCGCATCGTCATCTCGGTCACTTTCGTTGAAGGTCACTCCATTGTAGTAGCCGTGTGCCATTTGATATATTTTCTCCTCGCCCTTCCGCCTGACGATAACCGCATTGTATTAAGGACAGTATGTTTCCCTCCGATAAAAGTTGTACTATTTTTCTTGACTATAGTAACGTGATTGAATTTCATAACATTCATGATTATTGATGATGATTCTTACTGGTGATAGGATCTCTCGTGAGTCCGCGCGGATACCATCACCCTGCCTATTTCTGCCGTGAAGCAGTAATGCGTTTCACTTTGAAGGGTGGGGCAGCCGTTGTAACTAAACTGAGACTTTAGAACTTATATCTCAAGGTGGATGGCGCATTTACGTTGTAGATGTCTATGGGCTACAGTAACCACTTAACACTAGGTGGGCTGTGAGCTCGTCCACCCATCTAAGCAATAAAAAAAAAATTAATAAAGTAAGTTATTAAATGAAACAGCTTAGATTGAATAGTTTAAGAACTCTATAGATTGTAACGCTGCATTGGCAAAAGCCTCCAGAGAAAATGACTATACGAAATTTATAAGATTACCCTTAAGTGATTACAAGTGTTGATGGCTTAAACTCTTTCAATAAAGATTAAACTAAAAGGAAACAAAAAAAACCGCAACTGCTTTAAAAATTAACAAACACTAAAAAGCGAAAATAATAACAAATACATACAAACATTTTTTATTTCTTTGCTTATCGTCCCCGGCTGAAATATCTTTACTAGGATTAAAGTTATATTTATATTGTAATGTATATTGTTTTTCGCTTTATAGTGTAGTATTCTATATACGGATTTTTTTTTTTCATTGAATATTAAATTTTATCGCATACTTTTAGTTATTTGAAAATGTTTTTTTTTCGACAACTCTTGTTAAAATAATAATAATATTCTCTATGCGTGTTCCACAACTAAGAAGAATCTAAATGACAATTTGTGTAATATATCCGTCATAATTTTTTTTATTTAGCGCAGCACAGCACGTTTTTATGTCGGGTGCATACTTTACGTCATCATCCGGCTCACCATCAAGCGGATCTAATGAAGCGTGAATTGACGTAACAGTAAGAAGCCTATTATACTCGTATTGGCCGATAAGATTATGTCATTATTTGAATCCTACGGCAACTTTCCTGTCCCAATGCCCAGTTCGAAGCATTCTACTTTAAAGGTTACCAGCGGTTATAACAGTACAATTAAGATTGAACATATTTCCATAATTGTTCCTGATTATGAGTTGGGCTATGAGCTCATCTGCCCATGTACGGCACATAATGTACTCGTATATATAAAACATGGCCAAAAGCCAATCTCGATTTTAAGAATCTTACTGGACTGTTCTAGAAAATTCGTCCAAATAACTTTTACGTAGTCGCCTTCGGTAAATGGTGTGCCGTTTGAAAGAACAACATTACTACGCGGTATCACGTACAGTTTCCAAATGAAATTCCCAAGTGCTAGGAGAACAGGACTGAGCGGAACGGGTCCTCTTGGGATCGTTCAAACGGGTCATGAATGGTCAGTACAATTCGTTTTTGCATTTTCTACGATCCGCCCTAACAATGGTTCGTAAGGAAAGTCGATCCATTCTAATGGAAAACGGGTTTCCTTTCGTAACGATTTTCACAAAAGTCACTTTTTGCTTTCAAGGAAACATTTGAATGTCAGCTTTGCTAACGAAACGAATCCAAACGTGAATTATACTTACAATTTTCTTCAAATTATAACCCGAATCATACGTTAGTAATCCTCGGTGGAACGTCAGACGTGCTTAAGCTTTAATTTTACCTTGGAGTCGTAAAACGCAATACGTATGAATCATAAGAATATCCGTTTAATTATTCCGAAATTCTAGGGAAGCTTATGTAAAATATACCGAGCAGAGCTTTGCCCGGAGGATTATTTTTAGAACGACCGCAGATGGCGAAGGTCGTACAGAACTCTACTTATTTATTTAAAACGGCCCACGCAGAACGTCTGTTGTGTGTTTCACTACCCTTTGCGACTAGGAACGTGAGTTATAGGGGTCTGTTAGAGGGATATGGTATATTCATTTCAGTTTCAGAACAATAAAGCTGTTTCGTTTAAATTTTTTTAGGCATTATATTATTGGATTTCATTAAAAAAAAATTTTTTTTATTGCTTTGATGGGTGGACGCGCTCACAGCCCACCTGGTGTTAAGTGGATACTGGAGCCCATATACATCTACAATGTAAATGCGCCACCTAAATTGAGATATAAGCTCTAAGGTCTCAAGTATAGTTACAACGGCTGCCCCACCCTTCAAACCGAAACGCATTACTGCTTCACGGCAGAAATAGGCAGGGTGGAGGTACCTACCCGCGCGGACTCACAAGAGGTCCGTGAAAAAACCAGTTTGTTTGTATCTTGTATTTATATGAAGATGTGTAGTTAAATAACACATTAAATATACAGTATATGTGCTTTCACGACGTGAGATTATGTTTACGATCTAGTTCTCCGCTCGGAGGAACATTTTATATTCACGATAAACCAAATACTGCTGAGATGGTAATGTTTTCAAGATATTGGGGCCAGACAATTATAAAATCTACCTATTGTAAAATATGATTTATTACAAAATTTAAGGTATGATCATTATCGAAGAACGAAGGTTTGCACAATTCATTATTTTAAATTGCTAGTTTATTGTAAGCGGCGCGGTCTTCGGCTATTTAGATAGGTATGTGAATTAATTACTGTAAAATGAAAATTATTGATGAATATAGATTAATTAATCTGAATGACACATTCGAATGTGTCACATATTGTCATCCTTAACAAACGAATTATACCTACCTGATGTACTCATATCAAGCGATGCTATTATTATTATTTTTCAATTATTTTTATTGCTTACATAGGTGAACGAGCTCACAGCCCAACTGGTGCTAAGTGGTTACTGGAGCCCATAGACACCCACAACGTAAATGCGCCACCCACCTTGAGATATAGGTCTCAAGTATAGTTACAACGGCTGCCCCACTCTTCAAACCGAAACGCATTACTGCTTCACGGCAGAAATAGGCAGAGGGTCACAAGAGGTCCTACCACCAGTAAAAAACATATTCATTAATCACCATCAAATGTACTAAAATGAAATATGCAAACGAAAAAATTGCGTAATACCGGTGGTAAGGCGTATTGTGACTCGGCACGGATAGGATATTGCAACCGTTCAACTCTATAACTACGACCTAGACGTCATGTCTTAAGGTGGAAGGCGGGATTCCCATTGTGTTGTGCGTAATATGTGAACTTCGGTAACCCCTTAAGGTGAGCCGATCTCCATCTAAGGAAAAAAGGTCAAGCTGTATTATTTTTTTATTTCTATGAAGTAGCAGACCAGATTAGGGCCCCTAACACAAGTTGCAAAGTTCCCTTACAATAAACTATGTTTTGTTTCCCTACCTATTCGCTGGTAGCCTAAGGGCGTCCAGTTACGCGCGGACGAGTAGTTGAGGTGAGCTCAGTTCAGGTTCAACCTGAGAGAATTTGCTAACACTAACCCTGGCTGGAACAGTGCTTCGCAGAATCAACCATTGGATCGGAATAGCGACTCACTGAGAAGTTCTGGCGAGAAACTCAGTAGGTTTCATTCGTGTATATATTTAAACGTATAATAAGTATTTATTATTATACCAGCCTCTGATTCCCATGGGTTCATATTGGGAATCTTCGTTTGGGGTGTCTTAGTATGAGTTGAGCCCAAGGCGTTTGTTTTGTAATTGAGCTGTCCTTGTGATTACTCTTTGTGATCACGGCATAAACAGGCAATACTGTGGTATCTATCCAACGGTCAAGAAATAAAACCGTGAATTTACTCTTAAATGATGTTTACAGTACTTTCTGCCCCGGTATTAATAATGTTAATAACTCAACCTAAGAAGCATTTAATAACGTCGTTAATACAATACACCCAGTATATTAGAAGCAATAAGTTTCTCCCTAACAGAAGTCACGGCTATATACCTCGTGATGTTATTGTAATTAATAATATTCCGGCTCGTACTATTAAGGCGGGGGTTCGCGTGTTTGTCTTTCATTAGTTCCCGGGACACACCCAGAAAATATTTCTGTTTTACTGAGCGAAGTTTTTTTACTATATTTGTTTTGTTGTTTTTGTTCTATTTTATCATAAAAGGGAATTGTTAAATCGTTTTAGATTTCATTTAATTTGTTTATTGATTGTAAATAATCTCGATCATCGATAAAACTAAATGACATAAGTTTACCTGTGCAGTCAATTTAGAAAGGAGATTACGATATTATGGTGTTTACATATCGTAGTGCATATGATTTTATTTTCAAAATCGGTGTTTATTTCGAAAAAACTTCGCGGACGAAAACATTTTTATGCCCTGAGTAAGAATGCTTCTACTATTAAAGATTGTTTTTATCTCGCAATTATCTCTTAAAAAATTTTTTTTTCATACCCAAGCGCTTCCAGTGTATTGCGGCCATTATTAGTATATATACCCGATCCAGACGACCGGGAGACACACAGCAGCCGTCACCCTAAACATGGAATTTTCTATCCACTCTCAGTGCTTTTAGACATTCTAAGCATACGTCATCGTTCTCGTCGAATTCGTCGAATGCGACGTGCAACTTAATCTGCAGACACAACCCATTGAGTTTCTCGTTAGCGGGTTGCGATGTTTGTAAATTCAGCGAAGCCCTACTCTTGATAGGGCAGATGTTAGTAAAGCCTCTCGAGCTGAGCCCCGCGAGCTCGCCTATCCACCCGGTGAAACAGGAGTAACCCGTCCGAGGTTACTGGTAGAAAAAAAGTACATATCGACACTTGAAAGGCAAACGTGACTAAGCGACAATTACTGCTTTGTACATAAATGATAGGTAATAACCATAATAACCATATTCGATGCGCAAAAAAAATATAATTCTAGGTCTATTAAAATCATTTAAATCCTACAGCTAGATTTGTTAAAATATAACTTTTTTCAGGTATTTCAACTTCAAATTAGTCTACTGTAAAGTTCACGCATTGTCGCTTAGTCACGTTTTCCTTTCAAGCGTCGATATAATCAATTGATATTAAAAAACTTACGCGTGATTCACCTAGTTAGTAATACAACTCAATAGTCAAAACACACACTAAGTACAGTTTTCTTCTTAAAAAAAAGTAATAATCTAACGTTTGAAAAGTTGAACGATGATGCCTTTCAACAAAATTGCAGTCCCTTTTTTCGTTTGTGACACGAAGTCAATGTTATATATGTGGCACGCCCTGCTGCTCCCTCCCCCATTTACAGTATTATGAAATTATACGCCTATTCCCTTCTATTCCCGCAAGTCATTGACCGAGGGGAAAATAACGAAAATGCATGTTATTATTATTATTATGCGTACTATCGTACCTGAAGAATAATAAGGCGTTGTATTTAAAAATAAATGCGTTTCCGAAATGATATTTGGATTGTGAAACGTTTTGTTTAGGGATTAGTTGTGGATTCCTAATTTAAGAAATTATATACTTTTCGAAACGAGGTTACGAAATATTTAGCTAATATCGAGAATAGTATTGAAATTGATTGACAAATATATTAATCTCGATCAAGCAACAAGATTGTCGTAGTAAACACATGAATTTTTCATGCACCCGTTGCGAAGTTTTCGGCTCAAAACTCCGTAATAACACGTCTCTCGGAGACTTTAAATGAGATGTCGGTCTTCATCAGACTTCGTACAATAAATGGGACTTTCGAAGCAAATTAACNTATCGAGAATAGTATTGAAATTGATTGACAAATATATTAATCTCGATCAAGCAACAAGATTGTCGTAGTAAACACATGAATTTTTCATGCACCCGTTGCGAAGTTTTCGGCTCAAAACTCCGTAATAACACGTCTCTCGGAGACTTTAAATGAGATGTCGGTCTTCATCAGACTTCGTACAATAAATGGGACTTTCGAAGCAAATTAACGTCGATCAGTTTGGTTACTGTCTGAACGCTTCCCTTACATTGGCTCGATCGATTCGCAATAGGATTAAACCCGGAATTAGTTTAGGGGTCTCGCCGTTTCGAGGTTTGGTCACGTACGAACGTTTGAACTAGGTACATCATCAAAGTTTACGTTTGTTATCGACAAAAATACTATTATAATAATGTAGATTTATTTGTGGTTAACTTCGTTGTGTTTCCCACGGGTTGAGAGCACCTTTAAAGCAGTCCTTTGTTTGCACCGTTATACGTGTGAATATAGAATAGAATAAATCTGAAAGGAAACCCTGATAAGTGTACGTATATATGCAAGTTTCAAACAACAACATTCGGAGCGTCTGTCTGTCGAGCAATGACACAGTCGGTACGAGTTCTTTAGCTGTTACCTTACACAATACAATTGACAGTTTTATCTCAAATCTCAAGTCGCAGTATCCGTTTATACTTCTGTAGGTTCTGGTAAACCCTTGGCAGCCGGTTGACAGTGATCAGAATTAATGAACGGATTTTCGCAATTTAGACATTTGTCTATGTTTAGTTTATCGTTCTTCCACACAGAAATACAGCAACGCATTGTTATGACTTCTTAAGAGCAAATAGACAATTAAAACTCAAAAAAATTACTCATGACATTTTTAGGAATTAAAATTGAACGTAAGTGAAGAAATAACAGGGCATATTGAGTTGACTACTTTAAAATCACTAAACTTACTTTGAAACCATTATTTTGTATCGTGGGATTTTTTTTTTCGACTTGAAAAAATTTAAAATAATCAAACGATTTAAAAATAAATCTTATTGTTAGTTGTGATAGTTACTTAAATTTACCATCTCTATCGAAAAGTAATGTAATAAATAGTTAACCCGTTAACCGATCATAACAAAACCCCATCGGTCAAAACAAGATATAAAAACAAAATCACTTCAATGCTGGCGGAGTATGTAAAAGCAAACGCTATGAATCGATAATTTTTTCCTTATTATGATCGAAAGCCGGTTAAAAAGTAAAATAGGCATAATTTTCACAGAAAAAAAAACTGAATTGCAGAGACCAAAAATACATAAAATTACACCAATGTTTTCAAATTATGTTTAAAATTTATCTAACTAAAATATATTCATATTTTACTAGAACAATGTCGTAAAAACAAAAAAAAATACGTAGTTGAAAATTAACATGGAAATATTATAAATCACGATTCAAAACGTCTAATCTCTGGCGAACACACACGTATTCAACCTCGTCATGGCCTTTCATGGAGTAATTTCGTTCATGTTGTACATTAGGATGGCCTTCGGTTTAATTTGACCAATTTAATACATTAAGTACTAATTGTCTTACAATTCACAAACTAACCCATTGTACTCGTAAGATCACAACAGTGCCCTTATTGTAAGAAGCATGACGTAATGGCCTTCCCCGCAATCGGTAATTGCATTAAAAAAGGTATTGACGCCATTTCTAAAAGTTTTCTCTTATCAATCTTCATTGAAATTTTGTGTATCAATATAGAGAATAGCACGATTAGATATGGTATCAATAATTCTGATATCTATATATGTATTAATACTTGAAGCAAATACTTTGTGTACCCCTTTTTACAAAAATTGCGCGAACGAAGGAGCATGAAATTTCTCACACTTATAGAGAATACAGAGAAGGATGCAGATTGCTATTTTTTTAAAATTATGCATAAAAATACACTAAACCAATAAAAAAACCTTTACATACACACACAAACACACGCATATATATACTCTTTTGTTTATTGACAAACTTTTGTTATTGTTTAAAGTCTGCGGTCAAATTGAGAATAAATTAAAATTGTTTGTCTATAGCGTAGCCTTGGCGAAATCTGTGATTATAAAAGTATAGTCTTCGACAATAGAATCATAATAATGTAAAATCATATCGTTTCTATTAATTAAAGTCGAATTTCGACTATCAGGAGACCACTAGTTTGCTTAAATACGGTGACGTTCCGCGAGGTCGGTGCACCAGAATCGATAAACGATGGGATTTAAAGCTACGTCATGGATGTTTACGTTCCGTCTCTACGGCGACCGGTTCGATACCTTGATGATGACTCCTACTATTTTTCTGAACTGTCGAGTTTGCATCGACTTCCGTTTTTGTGACGATTGAAGTTGTTTTCTTTTCAACTTGATTGAGATTGTTGTACGAAATTGCGGAGTAGCAGTGCTTTTGTATACGTATTTGAAGTGATGTAGGATTGTTATACAAGCTTTTTTTTTTATTCCTTAGATGGGTGGACGACCTCACAGCTCACATGGTGTTAAGTGGTTACTGGAGCCCATAGACATCTACAAAGCAAATGCATCACCCACCTTGAGATATAAGTTCTAAGATCTCAGTATAGTTACAACGGCTGCCCCGCCCTTCAAACCGAAACGCATTATTGGTTCACGGCAGAAACAGGCAGGGCGGTGGTACCCAACCGCGCGGACTCACAAGAGGTCCTACCACCAGTAATGAAATAGTAGATTTAGTAAATTTTGTGCTAAAAATGAACAGTCAGATATTATAGTATTAAGAAATGTTCTTCTAAAACATTTAGTACATTCAATTTGATCTGCATATCTAATTATTCACGGCTCGATATTGCAGCTCGGGTACTTCCGTTTTCAACTGGAAATGTGGCATGAATCGTCGGACTCACGAATGCCCTTTGTTCTTTGCACGTTTTACATAGAGACTGTTTTGATGTGTTAAAGGTTCTTAAATTTCCTAATCCTTTAATTTGGAAGACTTTTTTATACCGCTTAAAATTGGTAGAATTAAAAATTGGTTTCACTAACTGATTATTAGATTAACTTTCTTGTTTTGTTTTATTGCGTTAATGGTTAATCGTACTGATCGACTACGTAGTGTAAAGTGGTTACTGAAGCCATAGACCAACTTGAATGCCATGACCAACCCTAAACCATCGGGTCGAAATCTCAGCTGTATTGTATACGGGCTGTTCTACCCTTTAAACTGGAACGCATGATTACTTTGCCACAGAAATTGACAAGCTGGGGATAGTACCTACCTGTGTGGGGTATAATACGCGCCCTCACCAGTAACTGCCTCTCGTCTTCCATTATATCTATTTCTGCCACGAAGTAAACATGCGTTCCGATTTGCTAGGTTCAACCGTTATTACAAAACAATTGTGATTCGATATTCTGTTTGTTAATGAAGAACTGGAAAATAAAAAGTCAATTAACAGTATGTTTACTTTTGTTTCAGGTATGTACTCCACAGAAGATTAATATAAGTCTAAATAGCTTGTCTCTCATCCCAAACCAATTACAACGTGATTTCAACAATGCTAACTCTTCATTTTGTATCCAATTACAAAATTCATCACACAGTCACACTACTGAAGCAAAATATGTTAACGAAATTCTAAAGTATAAATGTAATATCTAGTATTTGGGAATACAAAAAACAGATTATAATTATGTATATAGCAGAATCTACGTATCAAACGTATCCGGTATCTGGAAATTAATAACAATCAAAAGTAGCGACAAAAGATCGAAGTAAGTGAGGTTACCAAAAATACTAACAAGGTCAAGCTAAACATCATTTACAATGTCGTTTCTTTTGGCTCTAAACGACGTCACTCGTAGTAAAGTTGGGTATTGTGAGGTTTCCTTTTTAAATATCCGAGATAGTCAGTTCCCCTACAGCAATATCTCGGCGTTACGCGAGAGGTGGAACCGTACAAGTCGAATTCGCATAAGTCGGAATCCAACTTTGCATATAAACACATATAAAGTGTGTTTAATCTGGACCAAAGTCTAAAGTAAACAATAATTTTTAAGAAACATGCTTAAAACAATGTGAACCAAGTTATTCTACCAATGAGGCCTGATAAGTTTTTCTTCTTCCCAACGAAAAATCTCCTCACAGTATGTCAGGAACTTTTTATCTTCTGTTTTTTTATTAGAAATGCGCTCTTTATTGGAATCTATTATTTTTAAAATATTTGTTACCATTTTTAAATTGAACTGAGGCCTTTCCTTAAGTTTTCAATTGTAATTTAATTTTCTGATTCAACTGGGTCTAACGAATCATTTTGTTCAATGTCTTGCTCATAAATTTCTATTATATAAGCTCGTCAATTGCTAGCTATTCAACAATTGACGAATTCACACAAGTGAATTCACCAATTCTTGAAGGTCATCATCATCTACTTCTATAAATAATTGTTTGGCAACATCGACCGATTTTTTTTTTGATCAAGAGGAAATCGCCGGACTTCCGGCGGGGCATTTCGGAGTCGAACTGAATAAAACCTCCTGTCGCTTAACAAACAACCCACGTCCGAACCTCGCATAAGACAGAACTCATGAAAAGGCAAAGGGGGGAAAGTGAAGGGTTTCGTGCCGAACCGGCAGTCGTCGGCTCTACGACCACCAGTCTTCTTGGTTGGCAGGCTATCCGAAGCCCGCCTAGATGGCGCTGGTTAGAGTGGGTTATTGTACGGAATACCCCACTGGATTAAAACCAGCGTGGGTCGAGGATAGCGGACCTTCCATCACCCGGATGCTCACGCGTAAAATGCCCGCAGAGAAGCTTGCTCGTCGTCTTCTTCGGGCCCCCCTCGCCGGTCCCCAGACCGACATGTGAGGGGGACCCGAAACATTTAGAGGGCCAGGGCTTCGGCAAGATCCGCCTCCCTGGCCCTCCCGCTCGACGGCGGCGGGCTTGTGTGTCACTCGCGCGCGCCACCGCCTCCTTCTGCGAGATGGTGCACTCGCAAAAGTCGAGCATCGATACCCACACTCGGCAACGACAAGTCGTTTCCTATTTTTGCGACGAGGTCATGGCGCCACCCCTCCCATGCGGGGCAGACGGCGAGCGTATGCTCCGCCGTGTCCAGGTCACAACCACAATGGTGGCACTCTGCCGTCGTCTCGGCTCCGATCCGGTGCAGGAACTCACCGAAGCAACCGTGCCCAGTGAGCATCTGCGTGAGCCGGAAAGTGTGGCGTCCTCTGTCACGATTCACCCAATCCACGAGGGCCGGGCGAATCGCCTCGATGGTCCTACGACCAGCCGATGGATCTGAAGCCACCGTACGTTACGTTCGAACATATTGTAAAAAGAACAAAAACAGGGCGGAGCGGGAGAGCTGATGCGCGTGGTCCTCAAAAAGAATAAACACGAATATCTGAATTCGCGTAAAACGGGATAACGTAATTCGGGGTATTACCGTATTCGTACTACACTTCAGTGTGTCGTGCGTACACTTTTGTGTAGCTTTCGTTGCAGTTCGTGGAATATCGTAGATAGAACGAAATATTTGAATTAAGCTACAATGGCTTCAGTGCACTTAATTTATAAACAATTAAAAGTTGCCCGCCATTTTGACTATTCGATGTGTCTGTCCGTATGTAATTGAACTTTTGGAATTAACTGCTTAACATGCTGATCGCCATGGGGCCCACCGGTGGACCTAGCGTACCATACCATTCAGGCCAAGCCAAAATCAGGGAATCAGTAATTTTTATCTTGAGAGAGATCTTTTAACTTGAGATTATCATTTTAAAATTTATAAAATGCGATTAATTTGCGCGGAAGAGGTTGAGGTTTTTACCGTCTACTTTTTCATAATCGTTTTTATTTATATTTAAAATATAATCAAGCTTAGACAGAGCGTTAAGTTTGCTTTTCTTTGAAATAGAATAAATACTACTTACTATACTTTATAATACAATGCTTAAGGTATTTTGTTTAATTTTACTAAGCTATTATACAATGTAGGTATATTCCCTTTAACTAAATGTAATCGACAGTCGTGCTCACAGATTTTCTTTTTCATTACTATAATATTTGTGGGTAAAATAAATGCATTACATATTGGCAATCATCCTACTGATTTAATGGTTATAACTGTGCTCAAGCACGAACCATTTAACGATTTTAACATTTTGGTAGCAATCTTCCAATCCCCTCATGGCTTTTAAAAATCTTAATCTCTAAAGAAACCCATATTATACTGCGCTATTTATATCCATTTGATTGTATACGTGATATAAACAGAGCCATAATTTGTTTCGGGTATCTTTTATGTCGGAATGATAATAGAGTTTTGCGGCAATTTCCAGAAAATGTCTTACGCACAATCCTGTTCGCGTTTATTACACGTACAGAATAAACATTCGGTATTACCTTGTGTAATCTCGTCTGGAAATACTTTCATTCGGGGCAATGATAAGTTTGTTAGTTTATACACTGTCCGTGTCAGGGACGAGGCGTCGTCTTGTTCCAATGTGAAGCCAGATTGTTTTGTGAAAGTGATAACTGTTTTTGGAGTTTACTCCTTTAGAATCGATTTACATATATAGGCCCGGGGTATGAAAATTATGGGGACCAAAATCGTACTAGCATGTCACACGAAATGCGTTATGCGCCTGCGCCGGCAGTCCGCCACAAAGCCTCGTACTGATCGCGCGTTTCTCTCATTATTGTATTTTCATATATTTGTTAGTCGTTTGTTTTGTGTCTCGTTAATTTGTTAATAATCTGTAGTGTATCGTGTTGTCGTAATATAGAACTATTTCTCGTATTGTTTCGTTTAATTTTTTATATCCAGTAAACTCCAGTCGTGCGTCGGAGCGGACACACACACTTTTTTTTTTTAGGTTGACATGTGGATTATTAGACTACGTCTTATCTTCTTGAGATTCTCAGTTAGTTAGTTGGTTTTTATTTGGGACAGTTTATTATTTTAAAATTGAAGCAGAGATTCAATCTCAATTGCTTTAATTAAAATTTTCATCCAGCTCAAAAATCTTTTGCTTATTTTTTAAACTACAAATATGTGTGTCAAGTAATACATCCACATAATTTCGTTTTATGTTAAAAACATGGAAGTAACGTATATTAAAATACTGTAAAAGTAATTATAAAGCTGAATATGAATTACGTAGTAACTACTGAATTTTTTTATAAAAACATTAAAATTTTGGAAACGTAATAACCGTTAATTTTAAGTTGAAGACGTTAAGGCACAATTAGTACGTGTATATATATCATGTTTATTCTCATTGCTTTCATGCAAATAGGCTCTTGAACGTAATTTATAAGGACAGTTTGACGGCTACGAAAAGAAATTAAGAGATAATTGAAAAAAATAAAACCCATAAGCTTTAGGTGTGTTTCAAAATGGATTATGGCCACTACATTTGTTTGTAGTAGGAGGTAATATTTGTTTTGTCTCATTCAATAAAAGGAAATGCGTTACACAAGTTAAAATGCGTTTATTTTTATCAGCTATCTCAAACCTTTCTCTCACAGAGTGACAATTAATCAATTCAAGTGTCCTGACACGAGACATGAATTAGAAATTTCAATTTCATTATTATTCAATATTATTATTGTATATTAAAATACTCCATTTCCTAGCCCACCCCGCCCAATGTGTAGTAGTATTTCAAAGTGTATAAATACTAATAATTTCTACGCAAGAACACAATGACCGAGATTTTCTTTAAAATTCGTTTCTTTCTTGAAACAATTATCATTATAATAATTCATTTGAGTTCTCTAAAAATTCTCGTTAATTATATTCAAATTGTTGTCTCAAACATTTAGATTTTTCATTTAGATAAGGAGTTTTCTCTTTGATTTTGTATTATTTTTTAGTGTTTCAATTTAAAAACATAAACTATCATTCAAATAAACCTTTTTGTGAAAGCACCGTTGATACTGTGAAAATAAAAACGTTGCATTTCATATTTAAATATATAAATAATTAGTTATAACCAAGAGTGTGTGTTTGTGTGTGTGCTTAAAACTTACCGTCTCATTTGTATCGCACGCCGGTATTGTATTAACGACGACGTTATGAAATATTTCATTTTTTTTATTATAATATCCCACTCAAGTAGTCAAATTCGATCGCTACTTAATTTCATAGAATTTGTCGCTCGGCCAAAATTCGAGCTGTTCAGGGTCCACACACATACACACGTCGACTTTTAGAACTATAGATGAACATAATTATCAGGTTTTACAGACTTTTTAACTTAATAATCTCTGAACTTTGGACTGTTAATTTTGAATGAAGTAACTTTTTAAAACAAGTGTCATTATCTCGTCCAGATAATATCTGTCTGTGCTACTTGAAAGTCAACCCATGCTAAAAATTTAATATTTTTCAGAGAAACCATCCCAACATTGACTATTCTCATGTATTCCACGGACTTAATTAGGAAGTGAATGACATGAACTCAGAGTCGCACACATGTTGTTGTGAAATTACCTACGATTCTTAACAGATGCTGTCCACATGGGAGACATAACAGTATTTACAAAAAAAGAAACGGAAGTTTAATATTCTTAATACTCACTGTGTTTTGAAATAATCTTTTTGTATTAGTTTAAATCTACATACGTTCGTGTGAAAGTGACTTTTAATTGGGGTATAGAACGTTATACAATTTCGGTACATTAGCATTTTCTCTTAAACATTCTGGCTGAAAAACAGCCACAGTATAAATCGCAATACCTCAAAGGAAATAAAAAATTAAAAATTTTAAAATAAAATTAAGTACAATGACTTGGGTTGTTTTAATTTTTCATATAAAGTAAACCAATTATTGTATGCGGCAAGTCTTCCACCCGTTTACAATCCGAAAGAATGTCTTACATCTTTTAATTAAATAGAGTTACGGTAATATTGAAATACATTTTCCAGTTACCATCGAAGAGAAATTACCTCTCGAGACTACTTTGTAATTTGCGTATGCTCCAGATATGAAAATTACACTAACAAAAATAATGTTGCTGAATGAAAATTAGCTGTGTGAAATCGGCTAACCTTTGCAATGCTGGCGAAAATTCTAGATACGAGCCGGGTCAAATACGGTTCGCAGACGGTATTCCGGCGGAATTGTTTAATTTAATTTAGCACGTTACAAAAACGTAATTTTGACGTTAATTTTCCTCATTTCTACATCTGCTCTTTTTAACTGACAATCACTTAAAAAAAAATTCTTGTACGATTTTAAAATGAAGAGTAGTTTGATAATCGCCTTTACGATCTAGCGTCTATTCTATTAATATTTATTTAATTATTACTTCTCGTCTAAAGGCCTCAAAAAAAATGACGTCGTCCAAGTAAAATTAGATCAAATCATTTAAGATTTTTTATTTATTTATTGTGGACATAAGTTAACCAGCTCACGGCCCGGCCCACCAAAAGTTAAGGAGATTAAAAGAGCCCATAGTCATCGCAATGTGAATGCTACCTTATATACTTTGTACCCATGTTAAATTCGATTACGCAAAAGTAAAAATTCTCGCAATCAAAGTTGATCGCTGAGTGCTGACAAAAGACATGAGTGATGATATTACGACAATTACTTCACTAATTGAAATGCGACATTTGAACCAGAGTGCTATATTGTGAAGAATCTTAAGTTTTCTTAATAACTAACATGTAAACATGTAACATGTAACATGTAACATACGTAAAATACTGAGGGAATACAGAGACTGGGAAGAATATCATAAACATCTAAAATTGAAATTGACAAGACTTAGAGTTCCCCATTTTCCTAAACACGCGAGAATCATAACTGGTTATATAGGAATGTACGGCGAAGTTTGTGGAACGTTTTATTTTTAATGGCCCTTTTAGGCAGACGAGCATACGGCCCACCTGATGGTGAGTTGTTACCGTCGCCCATGGATTTCGGCAATACCAGGGGGAGAGCCAAGCCGTTGCCTACCGTTAAGTACTCTCCACAAGCCTCGTTTGAAGAAGGATGTATCATAGCGCTCGGGAAACGGGATTACTGGTGGTAGGACCTCTTGTTAGTCCGCGCGTGTAGGTACCACCACTCTGCGTATTTCTGCCGTGAAGCAGTAATGCGTTTCGGTTTGAAGAGTGGGGCAGCCGTTGTAACTATACTGAGATCTTAGAACTTATATCTCAAGGTGGGTGGCGCATTTACGTTGTAGATGTCTATGGGCTCCAGTAACCACTTAACACCAGGTGGGCTGTGAGCTCGTCCACCTATCTAAGCAATAAAAAAAAAAGAGACATCGTTGAGGGCTCATTCCAAAGTCGGATGGTACGTGGCAAAAAAGATCTGTAGAAACGCACTGTGAAATGAACGCAGTGGCTCCAGGTAGTATGGATGAACTCTACTCCGGTGGCGGGCGGTGCGATGATACAAACGAGATGGTGGTATCATTTCAAACAATTCCTCAGAGCATTCCCCATGGAACATACGGTACGAAATACAGAGGGAACCGAATTCCCTCCGCAGACCCAGAGGCTCCAAACGATCCGTGAGAATGGGATTATCGACAATCCGAACGGCCCTCTTCTGTATGGAGTCAAATGGAAGAAGCTGGTATTTGGGAGCCCCAGCCCAGAGATGGGAACAGTACTCCACGCGAAGCTGGACTTGCGCTTTATAAAGCAAACGTCTTTGTCCAGTTGTGAAGTACCGCTTTGCTCTGTTAAGGATTCCCAGCATTTTGGACGCCAACTTGGCTTTGCCTTCCAAATGACTCTGAAATTGTATTCGTAACAATCGCAACAATTATATGCATATATGTATACAGCGATTTTCCAAGAGAAGACATTTTCCAAGAGAAAATTAGCAATGTATAACATAAAAAAAATTTGAATTACATTTCACATAGGTAGCAAAGTTCTTATCCGATCAGCCGGTAGAAATATTTTGTATTTTAGCCAACATGCCTCACGGCAACTTGTTCCTCGTCTACAAAACAAGTTATCGAATGATGTCATCTTGTTGAATATGGTTATCAGTCACCGTATTGATATCGATTGCCTTTTTCGTGTTTTCGGAGCAACGCCGACTTATGTAGGTGTCTCATAAAATTTGTATTATTCATTATTAATGTATTATCTTGGTTACAGTTTGTATTTGTAACGTTGTTTTTAACTACGTGTATTTTATTGAGTTTTTTATTGTCAAGTAGCTGACCCTGCAGACTTCGTAGTGCCTCAATCGATAAATAAAAGACCTAAACTTTTGTATAAAATAAACTTCCAAAAAAACAAAAGAATCCGTTCGATGGAGACATCAAAGGAAAAACAAAATTGTTTTTTTTATATAATTCCGAGCATTTTTACATTTTTTCACCTTTTAAACCTTCTCTGGACTTCCACGAACAATTCAAGACCAAAATTAGCCAAATTGGTCCAACCGTTCTCGAGTTTTAGCGAAACTAACGAACAGCAATTCATTTTTACATATATAGATAGATAATAAAGAAGGTAATGAAAATATTAAAATTATTCACAAACAATCGTCAAATCGGCAGCGTTACCATTTGAGTATTATTGTAGCGCTCCGAGTCGCTGCGGCGCCGGACCTTGACGTCATCCGCTCACCCGTCTACCACAGTTCCTAATAAAAGGGTGAACCCGACCCGCGTGTCGTGTTCACCTCGAACAAGCTCGGAAGCTTTCAATATTCGACGCCTACCGTTGCGTTGGTTCGATATTGGAGTTCGTCGGGTTGTTATTACTTTTTTTATAACATATTGCTTGTGACCGGTGAGGTGATGACTTGGTCCGTTTGTCCGTGGGTATGACGTACAGCAAACCTCTGATGACGAGCGAGAGGAGGCCGAGCTTCGAGTATGCTTGGTTTTGCGATTGCTCGTCGACATTTAACAGGTTTTTTTCTAAAGAAAAAATTATGTTCTGTGTGTGTACTAGCAGCCGCAGCAAAGTGATTTTATATGTTCAATATGCACAGGTTTAATATGTAGTTTTATTATGTAACTGTTCTTATTTCTTTACCGTTATATGCAGACGAGCATACGACGAATCCGATTGCGTGTGGTTACTGTCGCGTATGTACATCAGCTATGTTAGGGGCATAAACAAACCGCACTGAATTCGGTTTTTTTTTCAATGTATTATCGACACCTAGACTCTATTCTTAAAAGAGATTATTGGTTAAAAGGATGTCTATTCCAAAAGTGGTCGTACCGATGTCGCTTGTACCTAAGGCGTATTTGTAACAAATATCTGTAAGAAAAGAGTTGTCATCGTCGTTATCCAAACTTCTTAAACCTTTTTAAACTTCTTGTTCCTATGATAATGCCTAAAACATTTCTTTGGCGCTGTTGTAAATACTATTACACATTTTTTAAATAAATAAACTTATTATTTTCATAATAAACCCTTTTAACGGGCTTCCTATGACCTTTAGACAGGGTGATGCTTTAAGCATTTTTTTGGAACAACAGCAAGAAAATTGATAAAAATATAAAAAAAAATTTTTGCAGAGTAAAAATCAATCCTTAACGTTTATTTTTAAAAGATTTCGTGTAAATGTTTTGTGCCACGACTACATGGACTACTTCAGGGTGGGTGGCGCATTTGCGTTGCGGATGTCTATGGGCTAGCAACCACTTAACACCAGGTGGGCTGTGAGCTCGTCCACCCATCAAAGCAATAAATAAAAAAAATTTTAGACAATTCATACGAGAAATCCAATTTTGAGTTACCCTTTCAAGCGAATCGGCTGGTATATCACCGGTAACACTTGTGATGTTGTCTTCTTGTGCTTGAATTGATGCTGTAATTTCGGACAGATTTCAGATAATTCTTTGGTTCAAAACTAGAGATGAATTGCTCACCAAATTCGTTGCGCAATAGGTCCATCGTTTCTTGTGCTGTGTGGTATTTGGTGCCGTCTTGTTGACCAAAACGTTGGAAATTATTGAACGATAGGGATCACCATCGACAATAACGTTGTTCTCATCATCATTTTTGATGAAGTACGGGCCAATGATTCCTTCAGACGTTAAACCGCTTCAATCAGTGCTTTTTGCGGGATGATTCCCGATGATGGGATGATTTTCCGGGATGAAGATGATTCAGGAAAATTCAATGATTTGTAAGCGTTGTTCATTTGTTGTAAGTTGTAAAACTTTCCATAATGAAATGGAAATACTCATACAAACCAAACAGAAAATCACCCGTTATTACTTTAAAAGAGAAAAGAGTACAAAAGATAACTAATTTCCTTTTTATTTTCAATATTAAATTAATAAAATTAAAATTAAATTAATGTAAATGAGTCTAATGTCAATTGGTAGCAACTTAAAATTACCTGTATATTTAACTGCTTATAAATTAGAAGAGACTGGATGTTGGATTATTAGTTTTATCTTTCAACACTTCATAATCGTTATCTAAAAGTATATCGTGTACATATCCCAATGTACTTGGTTCGGATATGTTTTGTATTATTCGGTTATGTGGCTGGCAAACACTTTTAACAACTCGTATACATCTGATTATCATAACAATAAAGTTCGGCTTCTAAGTAGAACACCTCTAAACTGGGTTGAGCAGCGAAAGTACTCCAGAGGCGTAGAAATGTAAATTACCTTGCCACAGTCCAAACAAAATGAAAGTAAAGTATAATAATATATAATATTACGGATTGTTACGTCCCTACTAGTTTTACGTTTAATGATAGTTCAGTCTGTTATTACTTCAAAGAATCCTCGAATTATGTTAAGCAATGTATTTTGTTAGAAACCTTAAATGTGCTGACAGCATACGAAATTCAAGCTATACGTCGACAGGGCGCCACGAACGTGATCTGTCAACATTCAAGTTGGAATGGTTAGATTTCTCGTTTTGTCACAACAGAGCGGATAACATCTGCCCACGTCTTCGTCCCCGAATCGGACGTATAATCATTAGAAAGCTGATGTTTATTTAGCTTGTTGTTTTGTGTCGTGCTTTATGTTGCTTTACAGTGTTTGCACTTCATTCGGTTTTGGTTTTATGAGACTAAGATAAGGATGCCATTTATTAATGTATTATACTGTATAATACGTACTCAAGAAATCTTCACGATTGACTTCCACGGTGAAGGAATAGCATCGTGTAATAGAAATTAAACCCGTAAAATTATAATTTGCGTAATTACTGGTGGTAGGACCTCTTGTGAGTCTGCACGGGTAGGTACCACCGCCCTGTCTATTTCTGCCGTGAAGCAGTAATGCGTTTCGGTTTGAAGGGCGGGGCAGCCGTTATAACTATACTGAGACCTTTGAACTTATATCTCAAGGTGGGTGGCGGCATTAACGTTGTAGATGTCTATGGGTTCCGGTAACCACTTAACACCAGGTGGGCTGTGAGCTCGTCCACACATCTAAGCAATTAAAAAAAAATGCGAACATGGATCTTGAGCTAGAAAGAAACGTAAATAAGCAATTATATACATAGAACGAATATTGTGAGCCGTGAATTTTGTGCCGGGAAGTAGTCATGCGTGGGTTTGAAGGATAGGATATAGGCGTTATTTCAGTGTAGTTGAGATTTCGACTTAACGTTCTAATGTGAGGGGCATGGACGTTAGGATGTGCATAAGCTGAGAAACCGCTTAACATCACGTTGATCCTAGGCGCGCTTCTTAAAAGGCCCGTAGACAACATGAGACAATAAATATAAAAAAAAAAACAGTTAAAACTATTCACATATTTNAATAAATATAAAAAAAAAAAACAGTTAAAACTATTCACATATTTTAAAGCATGTAATTAAGTAATGGTTTTGGTTCGGTGAAATGAAAATAATGTCGATTGGTAGGTATAGTGATTTGAAGGGGGATTTGAGCAATAACTGAAATAGTAGTTTTTTTTTGAAATATACATTTTTTTTACTAAAAACGTAAAGTTTGTTAGTCGAAACGACTTCGTCGAAGAAAGGACTTTAACGTTCAAGAGTCTAAAGATACGATCAATTTGAAGAGGCGTAATATCGCAGGGTATAAATACGATAGGAGCATCTCCCCCAAATGACAGCTTAATACTAGTACAGGGAGAAAGGGTTAAGGTTCATCCTTCCTTCGGCTTCATAAAGCAAGGTGTATTCAAATCTTTTGAATACAGAGAAGAAGATGAAAATTTTTATAGGAAGTTTTTCTTGGCTCTTGAAAAATGTTGACTTTTCGTTGAGTTATTGAAGCAAGCATTTTTATTTGGATTTCAATGCTTACTTTGAGAGGAGCGACGACTGATCGCTCGATCGAAAGAATCTTGGAAGGGATAAAAAAATGGTTACTTGAAAAATCCATGATCCGGAGCAAAATTGAATTACTCGAAATGAGATCGTCTCTAGGCACACGTTCAGTTTGTATTGAAAATTAAATGTCATTTGTTCCGTTTTAAGATAATTTGTAGAAGTAATTACTAAAGATTTAAAGCATGCTGAATTGTGAGACAACCACTTCTCTTTGTTTATGATACTGAGTGGAAGCAGTCAGCCTACTGCTTGTTTTGATTTACTCCCGTCTTTCCCAAGATTCGGATATAACCTAAAATTAATATATATGTTACGTGTTCTTTGACGATGTTTGTAGTAATAAGATAAGCTTAAAACTGGAGGTCCACTTATAAAATGAGTTTAAACAAAACATGACGAACCAAAAATTGTTTCTAATTTATTTTGGTTAGTATCATGAGTTACTTCTATTTAATTTAAAATATCAATGAATATCAATACCTCATGGTTCACGGTCCTGGAGCTTATAGGACATGACGGCTTGAAACACTCTCCTCGAAATATGAGCTTGAACTCAACTGTATTTTGTGATGGCTATCGCACCCTTTGAACTGTAACGCACAAATGTTTCGTCGTACAAAACATTATAGGTAGGGTACCTGGGGGAGGGTGATGGGAGAGATGTGCTCCGTACTAAACGCTTCACTCTCCCCCCCTTTGTGGGTTGTTGAGCGACAGGAGGTTTTAGTCGGTTCGACTCCGACATACCCCGCCCGCCATCCCCAGTGGAGGGCGGGAGTCCGGCGATTTCCTCCTGACAAAAAAAAAAGGTAGGGTCCCTATCCGTGCACATTCCTATTACGCCCTAGCACCAGTAGGTATATGTTTATAAAGAGACTGATAGTTTACGTCATTAGAGTGTGTAAGAGATCGTCAATCAAAAATGAATTTTAAATATGTTGACCACTTTTTCCGGTTTAACGAGGTTATATATCGGCAACGCGTTCACCGCAGAAACGTAACAATCGCCGTGATGATACCGGGGATCCTGTTATCAAATCAATGGCGTCTTTAATTAAAAGGCCGATAATTTCCCACTTGAATATTGTCGTGTACAATTGTGGGGTTGGGGTATTTGGCGTTGAATTATGGAGAACAACTGTCAAGACTATGTATAATAAACAAGGATTCCACATGGCCACGACTGCTCTGCCAAGAGTAACCAATTATGATGATGATGATTCGGCATCCATTGTTTTTCTTAATTATAAATATCCACCCCATAGCTTAGCCCACTGAGTTTCTCGCCGGATCTTCTCAGTGGGTCGCGTTTCCGATCCGGTGGTAGATTCTGCGAAGCACTGCTCTTGCTAGGACCAGTGTTAGCAACACTCCAGTCTGAGCCCCGTGGGCTCACTTACATGTTAGGGCGAAGCTGAAATAGCCTCTCAAGGCTATCAGCATAGGTAGGAAAAAAAACCATAGTAGTTGAACTACGAACTCTTTCATAGATTTAGGCAGCGTGTAAAGGTATTTTCAGGGCAAATAATACAAAAACTGTAAAAAGTCCTTTGAGTAACGATAGCAAGATGAAAACCTCTTCGTACCCATTCTAATAATAAGCAGTATGGCAAATTAATATATCCCGAAAATAGAGCTGTTCAGAAAAAGTAAGTATTACATTTTGGAGATTTTAGATGTTACGTAAATAGTAAATAATTACAAGGTAAAAAAATCTAGATGACAAAAATTTTAGCCCGCATGAAATATGATATAAAACTTATTTGTATTACGTAGGTACGTATTTTAACGTATAATACACAGTGTCATTCTAGTGTCGTCGACAAATAAATGCGTAACGCGTGAAATTGCTTTTCCCTAGACGACGGTACATTTACAGGTTATATCTAAGAATTCGTTTTTCGGATACATACAATTTTTCCCTTTGTCGTGTTAATGTAATTATTCCCCGGCGTATTAACAGTTTCCTTGCCTTAAGGACATGTTGTTTACTTAGATAAAATATTACAGAGACTTAGAACAGATATATATTTTGTCTACGCTGATACCAATCACGACATCTTAGTGAATTGTTTCAAACTGTCATGAGTATCTCTGAATCTCTGAATTATGAATACTGTTGTTTAAAGGGCTCCTACCACGATTTTTAGCATTGAAGGTTGGTTTCATCTATATAGATGAAAATTGATTGCTCTTCGTTAGTCTCGCTAAAACTCGAGAACGGCTGGACCGATTTGGCTAATTTTGGTGTTGAATTATTTGTCGAAGTCTAGAGAAGGTTTAAAAGGTAGATAAATATGAAAATGCTCGGAATTAAATAAAAATAACAATTTTGTTTTTCCTTTGATGTGTCGGACGGATTCCTTTTGTTTGTTTTAAATTTATTTTATACAAATGTTTAGGTCTTTTATTTATCTATTAAGGCACTACGAAGTCTGCCGGCTCAACTAGTAATGTTATAAAGATCTTAGTCATTTTTGTGTCTTCGTAAAGGGATGGTTTTCGTGGCTATAACGTCGTTGGAAGATTTATTTTATTATGGATTGTTGAATACGGCTATTTTTTTCACATAATCGTGCCTTCCTTTTTAAAGAGTATGAGGGTCGTTATACAAAGGTGCTCGGTGGTCTTTCAATAGGTAGTATACGAGATTTTGTTTTAATATTTGAAGGTAACGGGCGTTGTTCATTGATAATGACTGGCAGACTAGGTATATAGACAAGCCGTGAGCTCATGTGTTCATTTTTTTTTTTATTGCTTAGATGGGTGGACGAGTTCACAGCCTACCGGTGTTAAGTGGTTACTGGAACTCATAGACATCTATAGCGTAAATGCGTGCCCCACCTTGAGATATAAGCTCTAAGGTCTCAGTATAGTTACGACGGCAGTCCCACCCTTCAAACCGAAACGCATTATTGTTTTACGGCAGAAATAGGAAGGGCGGTGGTACCTACCCGTGCGGACTCACAAGAGGTTCTACCATTAGTATCACCACCAGTACCAACAGTATATCTAAAAACAAGCAGAGTGCCTACGCTACCTTAAACTTTAGTACCTATTTCGTAACATGCAAACGTGCAACAGCTTAATTGGATACATCAGCTTTATATATTGCGCTCTATATTATAACAACATCGCCAACATTACCGCAGCACAGCGTCGGTCGGGTTTTGTGAAGTTTATGTCGTAAAACCGCTAGAAATTCTGCTTTTGTGAAATTCGTTTCGGACCGTTGACGTGCGGTTTCTGACGGTTGCGAGATTGTCTATCTTTGACCCCGTGTTTTGTTTGGACGTTGGCCAATATCTATTTTATGGATAAAATCGCATACCCTTCCGGAATTCTTTCGCTAAAAGATGACATTTTCTCCATGCTTTTTACGTCCGCTATTAGATACTATCTTAATAACTCTTTTGCGGAACTTTTAGTATCTTTTGATTGTATAAGAGTGCTAAATATTTTATGATGAGACTATTGTATATTTAAAAAAAAATTTAAAATTTGTTTTGATTGTTGATTGTGACGTGTAAAAGTCCTGAAGACTTATTTGTTGTAGAATTATACATTAATATTGTTACTAACAATAATATCATAGTACCAATCTGTGCAGGCTTTCGCAATTTGCCACCAGTTATTACGTAAAAAACGTCATTAATTACGTTTAGGCTTATTGGAATTGTGATACAATTTTGTGTATTCGACTATAGAATTTTATGGGATCGGCAGACGGTGAAGGCACGGCTTCGACCTTAGTGGCTTTAATGGTGTCCATAAGTCGATAACCAAAATAACACGTAAGCGTGTAGTAATTACGAATGACGGGGAAATACCCCTTAAATGAATGAATATCATTTAGTTGATGTTAGACAACGATATGTATTAGTGATTCCGATCCGGCGGTAGATTCATTCGCGAAGCAGCTGCCCTTGAGTTGTTAGGTCTCCTTTGGAGGCGCCCGGGCAGCTGTTAGCAACTTTCACTCCTCCTGGCTGAGGTTTTCCTCTCCGGGCCACCATCCCTCAAACATAAAAAAGGCAATGATATAAAATAATTAATTTTCTTCTATAAATTTCATGTTTTATTTAGAAAGACACTGAGGATTTGATTAAGTAATATAATATCACATATAAATTTATTTCAGAACACAAGGAAGTCAACAAAGTTACTGAACACACGCAAACACAAATTTTATGTACTAAATTTACGTTTATTGGTTTAAAAAATATATCGACTGGTAAATATTTGGCTTTTATAATTTTTTGTAAATTTATACGTTGATCCATTTAATGTATGGGAGAGCCGTATTTGAGGTTAGGATAAGAACTTGGCTTCCGTAACATAGTTTATAACTATCACAGAAGGCAATGTTGCATTATTATTGCACTTAATTATTATTTTAAAGAGTTTAATAAGCTACTCGTCACCTTGGTAAATTTATTACTCCTGTCATAATAATGTGGACTTTCTATTTGCCCAATCTTAAAACAGTCGATGTAAAATAACAACATTTAAAACTATTTGGAACGCAAAGTATTAATTTTTAAACGTGAGATTCAATGAGATCAGCGTTTCGACTTGAGAGAAATTTGATGTAATTTTGAGTTAAAAAACTGATATGTTTCTTTTTGTCATTTACATATTGTGAAATACAGTGATATATTTGATTAAACAAAATATAACAAACGAATCTAAAAGGTGATCACCAAATTGTGTTTTTGGCGAATAATGGCAGTCCGTATTATGGCTGAGAGCGATTTTATCAGAGCCCAAAAGCATCACAACGTGAATGATGCCCACCACGAGACAAGATGTTGAAATCTCAATTCTATGGGACTAATTCCATAGCTATGACAATTCCTACACTTTCTACCATATGGTCGTTGCATTGAAATACGCGAATTCGTTTGAACGCTAAAACATACAGTTTTAATTAGAAAAGTGTTAATTTGGAAAAATAATGAGATAGTGCCGTTATCAAGTTAAGGCGCTATGTGATAATCTTTTCCGTTTAGTGGTAATCATGATCTGTTTATTTTTTCTTTCGCGAAAAAAAAGTAAAACCTTACGAATCAATTGTAGTCGATGACGTCAGCGAGCTCGGTTCATTGCTACTTGAAAACATGCCAAAAGCAGGGACTCGGTCCCGAGGAATACAAGGGAAGGGTGGTTGATAGTAAATATAAAAGTGAACGACCTATTTAATGTAACCATGGACGATAAGTTTAACTTGTAGGGGACGCGAAACTTGATGCCTTTCGAAACGATCATACTTTTTAACACGCTTTTAGTAACTTGGCCTGTATGTGCCCATATACGTAAACGATAGTATTAAACGGTAGGCAGTGGCTTAGCTCCGCCCCTGACATTGCTGAAGTCCATGGGCGACGGTAACCACTGACCATCAGGCGGGCCGCATGCTCGTCTGCTTACAAGAGTAATAAAAAAAAAGAAGGAACTATGTGGTATCGGCGATTTCACAGATGCAGTGAAGTGAATTTCTTAATGGTTCTGAAACATTTTTTTATATGTTTATTAATGGCAATCTGCAAGAAAATTCATACACGTCTTTCTGCAAGACAAGTAACTCAATTTTTTAAATTGTATAAAATGTGTATGATATTGTTAATTTCTAAGAATATATGGTATATTCTTGAAAATTCAGTATTATGTTTTGAACTAAAGTTATTATTTCTATTTGTTTATTTCTCGACATTATTTCAATGAAGTCACGTATAGAAGAGGCACGTGCCAAATGTTTGAGATCCGTACATAGTTATAGGTAGTGAAGTTTTGTTTTTAATTTGTCGAGTTTGCTTCATGTAATGGCGTCTTGCCTTGAGTACAGAGGGTATGGTTGCATGGAGTCGCTGGACTCGGAAAGCCTCGTCAGTAATGTTATAATAAATAAATATAAATATTTACTAACAGTCACGCCACGTTAACTGGTCCCGTGATAAGTTCGTAAAGAACTTGTGTTACAGGTACCAGATAACGGAAATAAATGTAAGATTTTTATTATACACATACATATATTTAATATACATCCATAACCCTGGAAAAGACATTTATATTTACCATACAAATATCTTCCCTTGGCGGGATTCGAACCCGCGACCCCCTTGTGTAGTGACCATGTCACTTNATAAGTTCGTAAAGAACTTGTGTTACAGGTACCAGATAACGGAAATAAATGTAAGATTTTTATTATACACATACATATATTTAATATACATCCATAACCCTGGAAAAGACATTTATATTTACCATACAAATATCTTCCCTTGGCGGGATTCGAACCCGCGACCCCCTTGTGTAGTGACCATGTCACTTACCACTACACCAGACGGCCGTTGTTGTTATAGGCATGTTTTCGGGTAGTACGCATTATAAAATAACGACGTCTTTAAAACAAAAGCTACTATGCAAGTTATTTTATCCACGATTACATTCCGACACTGGTAATGAGTGTTGATGTTAGTGTGTAGTGATGTTAGTGTAGTAGCTTCAGGAACGACGCTGTCCCCTTGCCAGATTAATTAAAAGTTATACGAGCAGTTTAAACTAACGAACGTGTAACGGAATTGCCTCTAAAATCCTTGAACTTTGATCGTAGCTCCGTGGATAAACTTGCACAAATTATTTCAAATATAATCGGAAACATAATTTAACAACGTCAAATTTGAAGAATGATTATAAATACTAGAGGTCCCGCAGTAGTCGAAATTCGACTATAATTAATTCGAATTCTAAGTTTGTACACTATTATGATTGTATTTTATACTTCTATAATCACAAATTTCGCCAAGACTACACTATAAAAAATATTAACAAAGACAAACAATATTTAATCTATTCTCAATTTGACAACAGACGTCCAGAACAAAAGTTTGACAATAAATAGTATGCATGCGTGTGTGCGTCAAATACAGGGTATGTAGTGTGTGTAATGTTTTCTTTATTGATGTAATGTATCTTTTATGCATTATTTTAAAAAAATATTAGCATTGTGCACTTCTTCTCTATATTCTCTAAAAGTGTGGAAAATTTCATACTTCTCCGTCCGCGGAATTTTCGTAAAAAAGGATACAAAGTTTTTGCTTCACGTATTAATATATAGATAGTGAGAAAAAATTCCCCTTCTTAATTTTTCGGAAAAGTTCGTAACTATCGTGCTCTCTCAAATAGCTTCAGTACAATGACATTATTAATTTTGACATTTGACACTAAACAATAAAGTTCCTTAATTAATAATGGATATAAAAATGTCACTCATTTAATACGGTCCTTCATCGACAGTTCGGGTGTCATCGTATTCCGATAAAGATCCGAGTTTTCCCGAAGGAAAATAATTTCTCGCTACATCTAGGTAGGTGGTAGGACCTCTTGCGAGTCCGCGCGGGTAGGTACCACCGCCCTGCCTATTTCTGCCGTGAAGCAGTAATGCGTTTCGGTATGAAGGGTGGGGCAGCCGTTGTAACTATACTGAGATCTTAGAACTTATATCTCAAGGTGGGTGGCGCATTCACGTTGTAGATGTCCATGGGCTCCAGTAACCACTTAACACCAGGTGGGCTGTGAGCTCGTCCACCCATCTAAGCTATAAAAAAAAATCTATACTAAATTTGTTCGTTAATATCAAAAATGAAACCCGTCCAAATTAAAATGAAATTTTATCAGTTACTAGTGAAATGAGTCCACGCTTCGCTGTGGCATCGCGATATCTCTATTATAAAAATACACGCATTTCTTGAAACTACTTAGCTCTTTTCCTATTTCACATTCATTGTACTATGAAAAAAACCTTCATTTCAACTAAAAACTACTTTTTTTTCACAATAGAGAAACGAACGTACAGCCCAACTGATGGTAAATAGTGGCTCATGAAGGTTCGAAATGTTTGGGACATAGCCAAGCCGCTGCTTAGCGCATCCCGAATTTATCAGATTAAAGATACAAACAACCTTCTAATTCTAACCATATTTTGTTTCAGAAAACAACCAAAGACCTTCGCGTTTGATCACTGTTTCTACTCGTTGGACCCGGCGTTACCGCACTTTGCCTCACAGAAAACAGTTTTCGAATGTCTTGGAAGAGACATTTTGGACAATGCATTCGATGGATACAATGCTTGTATCTTTGCGTATGGACAAACAGGTAAGTGATTGTATATTTTTCAATTTACTATCTAGTAATAATGTGGTATGATTTTTGTCACCCAGTCTTTAATCATTTTGTTGCGGTTGAACTCATGAAGTCTTCTAAACGAATTTGTTTTGAAATACCAGATAATAATATTCAGAACCAAGTTTAACGAAAAACAAATTTAGCTCCGAAATCGACGAAAGTTTTCTATTATTATAGTTCGTTTTGCGAATAGAAAACCGAAACTTTGTAAGACGTGTATACGCTACGTGGATAAATAGTTTTTAAGAAAGGTAATCTTACAGATAGATACCTCTCAAAAACAAAGAATTTATTCCCGTGTAAAACTTTACTGTTACTGTTTATTGTAGTAAAAAATATATAATACATTAAAATTTTAAACATAAATAAATTAGAAAAATATATATGCGAAGGTGAAACAAATATTTAAATATAATGTATTTTTGTGGGAATTTTAGTTTGAAACGTCGAAATTTCATGACAGTGAAAAATATAATTTCACTTACTGAATTATTTTGGCGTAAGAACCTCTGGATGCTCGTTGCGTATAACCTATACGCTACACTATAAATTACGGAAGTGTGATGTATCCTCCCGATCCAATAGTTTTCTTGTTAGAGAACTTTTCACGAATTCACGAAGAGAAAGCAGCCGTGTAATGCTTTTTGCATTATTCAGTCTTCGCATTGAATATTGAATGAGCTCCTAACTTACGAGTTAGTACATTCAGTCGATCCCTCAACGTTCGCAGTCGTAAATTTTATTTATTTCTAACTGAATAAATGCCTTCTATTCTGCTGAATGTTTTTGTCTGTAGTTTTTTTTTTTCATTTGTTTTTTTTTATTAGTTTGTACCGAACATGATTTGTATTTAATTTAAAACTTCAGTATTTTTTTCTGAATAGTAAAGGAATCTTCATAACGACCATTTGTTTATAGGCAATTTAAGAGAATGAACTGCTATTGTATTTTAAATGTACAATATGTGAGCAACAGTATCCATATTGATGGCAATACGGTAACCGTCTATATATTATATGTGAATGCTAATTCATTTGTCCACCCATGCCCAAAAAGCAGGAAATGGAAAAATGTTGCGCAATATCTTCTCGGCTAATGGTCCATAGACGTTACAACGTAAATATCACCGCTCACTTGAGAAACATGAGGTTTTCAAACTATTACATTAGTCTTTTCAGAAATTTCATTTTTAACAATCACACTTAACCAGTATCAACCAATACGGTATCGATTTTTATTGAAATCTATAGTGATTATTTGTTCAATTTTAAATAAGGATAGTACCGAAAGCTTAGGCAAATGGTTGATTCATAGCAGAAGACGTGCAACTGCTTTTCACCGCTGCGTTTTCATCGACAGCGCGTTCATGTCATCATTTTTGCCGCGTCCAATATCTGGGTTCGGAATGATATGAGTGTGGCCCAGCGCTACGACTTGTCCTCCTTCGAACGAGCTTTCAAAGGATTTTAGGCGGTAGGCGGTGCTGTGCCCCTGACGTTGTTAGAGTCCATAAGCGACGCTAATGACTTGTATTTAGGTGGTCCGTTCGCTTATGTGACTTTGGGGCACTAGAATTTCAAGACGGTGTTAACGATCACAATGCATGCTCGCATCATGTTCTAACATCACCACCATGCCACATATAACGAATAACACAATTAGTGTTTCCGCGAGTGTATTTAAAATTTTTTTTTAGTGCCCTTGTAGGCAGACGAGCATACGGCCCACCTGATGGTGAGTGGTTACCGTCGCACATGGACTTCAGCAATGCCAGGGGCAGAGCCAAGCCGCTGCCTGCCGCTTAATACTCTCCACAAGCCTCGTTTGAAGAAAGACATGTCATAGCGCTCGGGAAAAACCGTGGAGGGGAGCTCATTCCATAGCCGGATGGTACGTGGCAAAAAAGACCTCTGGAAACGCACTATGGATGACCGCAGTAGCTCCAGGTAGTATGGAGATACTACCGAGAGTAGATTAATTTATGACATGCTGTCCTTTCAACGCGGAATTCGTCTGTGAATACACATAAAAATAATAGGCCTTACATATCAGGGCGCGGCCCGGCCGTTTTCAAACATTTCTTTCCCGAAATGTTATTAAAAATTCTATCACGTGTACAGTGAGTGCTGAAGGGATATGTCGGACGACTTCTACGTGTTGGGTCTGGGAGCAAGAATATGTTCTACGTGCATATTAAAAGTGTTCTTCTCAGATTGGAATATGAAACCTTTCTTTGTGTATTATAATTTATTTTGACGTCAAGTTATGATAGTTTTTAAAACGTTATCCATCTACGAAAGATCATTCGAATATCAACTGTTGACTACAGTTATTACGAAATAAATTCAGTGTGATTCATTTTTTTACCATTTCATCTTGATGAACCTACAGAAATTGCAAGAAAATGACACACTGCTCAAAATACTATTTAGTTGTTATGTTTGATTTCGTAAAAACTTTAGCTACGTGAAGTTTATTTAATTTCTAAACTATGGTCGTTCTCACGATTTCATATTACGAACTTTGTTAAAACACTTTTAAAGTTAAATTGTTTAAGTATCAAAAAGGTTAATAGGCGAGGATGCCTTGATTATTCTGAACACAGCATTTTAGTCTTTCAACGAATTTTTGTAGGCTCTCGTTCAGAAACAAGAATTCAATCATACAGTTCTAATCTACGTATAAGATATGCGTAATATGATTGTTCTATCTTGTAATATGATAGAAATGTGAATTCTTGTGTCTGGTGTTTTGATTAGTTTATTTGTATTGAATATATCGTCGATTGTTCTTATAAGACAAACTCTCCTTTATTCTTCATCGATTACTTTTCATTTTTTGTTTTTTCACTATTAAGGCTGGATTTATTCTAAAGTACCAAAAATATATTTAAAAATTAGATAAATTGCAATACGATACAAGCGAGTGGTAAAATACGTTTTTTTGATCTGGAGGAAATGGTTAGATTTCCGCCGGAAGGCGTTAGGGACTCTAAGCGGGATATGTATATCTCAGTTGAATCAATAAAACACCCTATCACTCAACAAATCGTGTTCGAACCTCGGATTAAGTAGAACTTATCCGAAGCAGGCAACACTTAGGGTGTCAAGATTCGAACGAAATCCCTATCCTAGTTTCCGGATTAACGGTGGGAGATTGTTGCGAAGTAAAGGTTGTTCTCTTTGAAACCACGCCAACTTCTCCTGAAAGATGAAAACACTTGAAAAAATCAAATATCGCCGGCAACGAATAGTCGCTACACAGCGACAGGTCGATGCTGATTTGTGCGACGAGGGCTCAGTGCCTTCCCATCCCATGCGGTGTACACCTCGAGTGAGACCTCCACCGTGTCCCTGTCTGGACTTATGTAGTAGAGTAATAAAGTAGACACGAATAAAATAATTCAATAGATTCTTTTTTTGAATTAGGACGATTATAAATAACTTGATGTACAATGTACAGTTTGCAAGTTATCTAGCCTGCTCTTTATAAATAAAACAAGTTAATTCCGATTTTACTCCGTACTCACAAGTGTCTGACGTGTCGTGCGGGTTACGTACGATTGACTACAATAAGCGATGGACAACCGCATGCGCTACTCAAACTGTGTCCCTACAAACAAACTAATTTTTGAAAAATAATCCCCATAACAAGTATTAACTAAAATTGTTCTCATTCCTGAAATTTCGACGTGATATACTTTTACCTATGCTGATACTAGAATAAATAATTAAAAAGGGTGCGTGTACTTATGTTCGTGGAAGTTATACTTTATTTTTATTAAATTTATTTCTTTTTTTTAAATATTAAGTAATTAATAATAAATATTTAACGTTAATAATTTAATAATATTTAGTATGAATTATATTAAATAATAATTTTGTCATTTATATTACTAAATGAATGCTAATAACACTTTTTTTTACGAGTGTACATGCGCGAAAGTTCACCTGCGGCTATATTCAGACTCGCCAAGTTACGTCGATCGTATTGTAATGAGCGATTTAGTGGGCAACTTCATTCTGTTAATTTTGTGTCACGGTCCGCGCGCATCGTAAAATTTCACTCTCATCAATTTTTCATAACGCGCCTAAAGAAGTATAACTTCAAAAAATCGATTGCCATATGTGTGACGGAGCATCATTAGAGTACGGGTCAATTGTTTTAGTTGATTAATTTTTAATTATCAGGGCAACGATAGTGTGAAAGAGATAGCTTGGAATCTACGGTAAATTGTTAATATAATTAGCGATAGTCGCAGCGGAGCGTGACCGGTTTTCACCAGTTTCAAATATATTACCAACACTCGAAAATCTTTAATACTTTATTTATACGTTACAATGGAAATTGAGAAAATGAGTTCATCAAGCCATCAACATATTATGACTAAATTGCTTTAATTAGTCTTTTGTTCATAACCATCACTTATGTGACCCAAAAATTTTGGCGTAACAAACTGTGTCTTCATTACACGCTGTAGGTTCCATTAATTGTTTTATTACAAAGGCAAACAGGTTTAATGGAAAGACCGTATACAAAATTTAATAGAAAATCGTAATTCAATTCGTATATAGTGCGAAGGGCGAATTCACGGTCCAGTGGATATGAAGTATTTACTGAATACTGAATAGATGTCACAAAGTAAATAAAATTACCATGAAATATGTGCGTGCGACATGATATTTTTAAATCCTCATATTGAACATGTTAATTATCTAAGATTGAGCTATAATAACGTGAAGTAGTTCACCGGAAGGCCATATTTAGGTATAAATTTTAAAGAATTAGGAATTTACTATACCGCTTTTGTACTTCCATTCCATTCCATTCCAACGTGGACACTGACTGTGCGACTAGTCCACCAACTAAAAGTTACTCAGCGAGCTATGGAGCGAGCTATGCTTGGTTTGTCATTGCGAGACCGAATACGCAATGAGGTCATTCGGGCAAAAACCAAAGTAATCGATATAGCTCGCAGAGCTAGTAAGCTGAAGTGGCAGTGGGCTGGTCAGATATGTTGCAGAACCGATAACCGTTGGGGTAGACGTGTTCTGGAGTGGAGACCGCGAACCGGCAAACGTAGTGTAGGACGCCCTCCTGCTAGATGGAGCGACGACCTGCGCAAGGCAGCTGGCAGTAACTGGATGCGTAGAACCGAAGATCGGGTTCAGTGGCGAGCTTTGGGGGAGGCCTNATAACCGTTGGGGTAGACGTGTTCTGGAGTGGAGACCGCGAACCGGCAAACGTAGTGTAGGACGCCCTCCTGCTAGATGGAGCGACGACCTGCGCAAGGCAGCTGGCAGTAACTGGATGCGTAGAACCGAAGATCGGGTTCAGTGGCGAGCTTTGGGGGAGGCCTATGTCCAGCAGTGGACTGCCGCAGGCTGATGATGATGATGACTTCCATTCTTCGGTGTCCCCATAAAAAATAATATTAATCTAAACTGACGAAGGCTATGTTAGATAGGTTTATTTCATCTGAAACAAAACCCCCATAAGTCAATTTTGATTTTCGGAGGGTCATTGATTAATTTTATTTACCCAATTTGACCACAATCGCCGTCACACGAATATTTCCCTTTTCACGGTTCATTGGGTAAGACCCCGAATCAGACCCGAACTGTCCCGAATGTTATTTGATCGATCCTGTGGTTTTGGTCCGGTCCCTCAACGTGATTACTTACTTGTCTCTCACGATTTCCAGCTTTGAATATTTTTTCCTTAGTCACTTGTATTGATTGATCGAATTAATATTCTGGAGACCTATCTTAATTAACGTTTCGATCTCATTTCTTTTTACTAACGATTGACACAGTATTAGTGTAGTGACTGCCAGTATTTACGTAAATATATAAAAGATCTGGTCGGATTATACAATATTATTTACGCGAAGCTATTCTTCTATCGTGAAAGTTGATCGTGATTCTTTGTTAGGTAAATTATGATTTAGTAAATATGCTCTGTTTGACTTGGAATGCAATGGACGTTCTATATTTAGATTTGGTGGCTTCATAGGTCTTGGTGCTATGGAGAAATTATATCTATGGTCATTCAACTGCAATACTACTACGTCAAATAATTGTAGACATTAGAAGCATGGGGGTCAGATGTCCATAATTAATATCAACTTTTTAAATTGTATATTCCTTATTGTAATATGTTCTAATGTATTGTAAAAATGCTATCAATTTCAGGATAACATAAAATAATAATTTAAATTAAAGCTAAGCAGACGAGATGGTAAGAGAAAAAAAACTGTGAATAAATTTATTTAAGGTTGTATGTACATATAAAACTTTATTGTTCTAATGTCGAGATTTGGTGAGCTGTGTTTTTATATGCCATTGTTGCAACACAATAATAGTATACTCCATTCTACGTATTCTCTGCATTCATCTTTGTGCAACATAAATTTTATAAACTTCATACATTTTAAAATTTCCATAACAAAAACATTGGTTTGTCCATACAGAACTCGCCACTGAATTAATAGCAATGGAAAACATAGTAATTATGAAGAACTAATAAATTATTTTGAGGAAAGGGAAATGTTCTTACGACCAACTTAACAACCGTGTCGCGCTGCTGAAGCTTAGGCAATATATTTTTTATTGCCTTTGTAGACAGACGATCATACGGCCCACCTGATGGTAAGTGGTCACCGTCGCTCATGGACGTCAGCAATGACAGGGGCAGAGCCAAGCCGCTGCCTATAAATGCCAATACATATTGCCATGGATGTAATATTATATTAGTCGAAGTCACGAGTTGGTTCTAATATCATCTTCTTTGGGTATTGATAACGGTTAAAATGCTTGTGGCTGAATATTTAAATGAAATAGTATACTCATTAGTTTTGTCAATGTTTGCATACACAATGCTTAAAGTTTCACTTTAGAGGGACCCTGGGAAGCAACACATCGTAGCACTCTCTTTATAGGTATTATGAGTTCTGGTAATCATTTGAAACCTTATGTAAAAATAATTGGCCAACTGTCTTAATATTTTGTAACGTTGATGTCACGTAAAAAAAATGATAGTAGTATCGAATAATGACATCAACGAGTTAGCCATTTTGTCTCTCCGTAGCTAGTAAATTACGAACGCAACACGAGGCACTCTCTTAATGAACCTATCGCTTGGTTAATTTATGTCGTAATTTAATTAAGTAATTGCTTACATGAGCGTTTACTGAAAACTCAAAGTACTAACGTTATTGCTTACTTCGAAATATGTATTTTAACGAGAAATAAATTTGAGCAATTTAATATTTGGTTAATATGTATTGCGTATATGTTATGTGATTCGATTCGGAAATATCTTAAATGCGGCCATAGACCGTTGTTTAATTGGTCTGAAATTCATAGTACCTATATAATTTGCGTGAAGTGTAAACACAGTGAGAAGTCAATGCTAACAATGTATTTTCATTGTTAATGTCAAGGACAGTTGTGTTGTANTGAATCAATAGCAATGGAAAACATAGTCATTATGAAGAACCAATAAATTATTTTGAGGAAAGGCAAATGTTCTTACGACCAACTTAACAACCGTGTCGCGCTGCTGAAGCATAGGCTTTTTTTTTTATTGCCTTGTAGGCAGACGAGCATACGGCCCACCTGATGGTAAGTGGTCACGTCGCTCATGGACGTCAGCAATGACAGGGGCAGAGCCAAGCCGCTGCCTATAAATGCCAATACATATTGCCATGGATGTAATATTATATTAGTCGAAGTCACGAGTTGGTTCTAATATCATCTTCTTTGGGTATTGATAACGGTTAAAATGCTTGTGGCTGAATATTTAAATGAAATAGTATACTCATTAGTTTTGTCAATGTTTGCATACACAATGCTTAAAGTTTCACTTTAGAGGGACCCTGGGAAGCAACACATCGTAGCACTCTCTTTATAGGTATTATGAGTTCTGGTAATCATTTGAAACCTTATGTAAAAATAATTGGCCAACTGTCTTAATATTTTGTAACGTTGATGTCACGTAAAAAAAATGATAGTAGTATCGAATAATGACATCAACGAGTTAGCCATTTTGTCTCTCCGTAGCTAGTAAATTACGAACGCAACACGAGGCACTCTCTTAATGAACCTATCGCTTGGTTAATTTATGTCGTAATTTAATTAAGTAATTGCTTACATGAGCGTTTACTGAAAACTCAAAGTACTAACGTTATTGCTTACTTTCAAATATGTATTTTAACGAGAAATAGATTTGAGCAATTTACATTTTTTTTTATTTTTTTTATTGCTTAGATGGGTGGACGAGCTCACAGTCCACCTGGTGTTAAGTGGTTACTGGACCCCATAGACATCTACAACGTAAATGCGCCACCCACCTTGAGATATAAGTTCTAAGATCTCAGTATAGTTACAACGGCTGCCCCACCCTTCAAATCGAAACGCATTACTGCTTCACGGCAGAAACAGGCAGGGCGGTGGTACCTACCCGCGCGGACTCACAAGAGGTCCTACCACCAGTAAAATTTATAGTATTTGGATATTAAAGTAAAGTATTTGGTACAGTAAAGTATTTGGATAAAATGTATTGCGTATATGCTATGTGATTCGATTCGGAAATATCTTAAATGCGGGCATAGACCGTTGTTTAATTGGTCTGAAATTCATAGTACCTACATAATTTGCGTAAAGTGTGAACACAGAGTGAAAAGTCAATGCTAACAATGTATTTTCATTGTAATGTCAAGGACAGTTGTGTTGTAATCCTTAGCTCGTCGTCTGCTTGAGTACAACATAAATGCGCATGAAAACAATATCAAAATGAGGTCACAAAACAAATAAATAAAAATTGAACTTCATTAATAATTGAATAAATTTTCATCAATATGCCAGAGAAGTTCGTAATGCTTCGATTCCAGGGCTTAATTACAAGAAAAGGGAAAACTGGCTTTTATCTACAAAATAATGGATTTTGAAAACGAATTACAAGTGTTTTCTTGGTAATTCTTGGCAGGCTCGGGAGCGGTGTCTGCCGGGAAATTGATTTTAAACGTTGACGTCGAGGTCTGTGGCTTTAAAAGCGTGACGTCGTTCAAGTTAGAAACTCAGAGCGTTTTATTATTTTTAGGATACTCTTCTAGTACTTATCACCGCCCTGTCCATTTCTGATGTGACGCAATCATGCTCATCAATTATTACTGGTGGTAGGACCTCTTGTGAGTCCGCGCGGGTAGGTACCACCACCCTGCCTATTTCTGCCGTGAAGCAGTAATGCGTTTCGGTTTGAAGGGTGGGGCAGCTGTTGTAACTATACTTGAGAGCTTAGAACTTATATCTCAAGGTGGGTGGCGCATTTACGTTGTAGATGTCTATGGGCTCCAGTAACCACTTAACACCAGGCGTGAGGCTGTGAGCTCGTCCACGCATCTAAGCAGTAAAAAAAAATTCGGTGTAAAGGTTACGGCTTAGAAAAAAGATTAGCACATAAAAGCTTAGTTGTTATTCTCATTCAACTGAAATTTACAGTAAATTCCTGAGTCGTAAGATTAGCGAAGGTATATACGTTGCTGTGTTTATGGGCCTTGTTAACTTTCTAAAATCAGGTGGACCACTGAGTTTATTTATTCCTATTTTGATGAAGAAATATAAACCTAACGACATAAAACAGAAGTTGCCGTCGCTAAAATATGGCAGACTAATAGGAATTAACTAATTAAATAATGTATTCGGTAGATCACATCTGGTTCATATTGCTGATGTCCATGAGTATCGGTAACTATACACCATCGAAATAAGGAAGCCTAACCCATGCTTCCACCTTATTAGGAATAATATGGCCTGGTAAGCATGGGGAATTATTGTTTAAATTAGAAATACCCTTACTTTGGAAATAAAAATGTAAAATGAAAAAAAATAAGCAAACAATAAATAAATATGAAAAATAATTAAAACAAAAATCTTTTATAAAAGCTCTGACAACGTCAGGGGAAAAAGGGACAATTATAAAAAAATATATATATATACACCATCAGATGGACCAGATATGCCTGTGATTTTTAAGACAAAACGAAGCCCAAGCTTAGAGCAATAGCATTATCTAGAGTTCTTGATTTGAACCCCTTCTACCTAGCCGAATTAAACGCTTGGGAATTAATGCCATCATTTTCCTTTTAAATTGCATTTCGTTCCGGAATAAAGCCGTATTACGTTGAAGTTTCCTGAATTTATTATCTTATCAAATAGTAATTTCAGCAGCGTCAATTCCTAATTACATATCTATCTTCTCCAAGTGTTCACAGTACTATTTTTTTGTTGGAAATGTCGCATTAAAATCGGATTCAAGCATTTCGTTGGCACGGCATTAAAAGATATGTACTTCTTGTACATATATTTTATTTTTATTTTTTTATATATTGCTTAGGTGGGCGGACGAGCTCGCAGCCTACCTGGTGTTAAGTAGTTACCGGACCCATAGACATCTAGAACGTAAATGCGGCCACCCTCCTTGAGATATAAGTTCTAAGATCTCAGTATAGTTACAACGACTGCCCCACCCTTCAAACCGAATTTTTATGTTTACCATTAAATGTTTTGTGTGATTAATTGCATGCGCGTCTCATCCTATATACCTAAATTTTAATTAAAATTATTGATTATCTTACATAATTATTATATGTACATGATAATTTAGATCGACTATTATCTTTTGTTTGATAGATATGTATAGGAACTCACTGCAAACAACAACCATTTCATTTTAATACAACACAGTTAGATGTGCAAGTTTAATATGTGTGAGAAATAGTGCAGGCGCTTCCTGACACTTGAAAGCGTCCATTTGTGAACATTTTACGCTCCACTGATACTGTCGTGATACTGAAGTATTACACATACAAATTGTATTTCTGTTCGACACTATATTTACGATCAACTCAAAAGGATAATTAAAACTGCTTTTAAGGTTTATTCTCGCAATTTCATTATATCATTCCTTTGTTTTGAATTACAGTTTTCATGCGATTTTTTTTCCCCGTTCTATCTATGCTGATAGCCTTGAGAGGCTATTTCAGCTTCTTCTTGACGTGTAGGTGAGCTCACGGGGCTCAAACCTAGCACTAACCTAGCAATAGCAGTGCTTCGCAGAATCTACCACCGGATAGGAAACGCGACCCACTGAGAAGATCCGGCGAGAAACTCAGTGGGCTATGTCTATGGGTTAATTCACTCGTCGAGCCCTTCGTTAATGGATCGGGAAGCGGTGTTAGTCTACGAAACACTACAAAACAATAGTAAGACGGGTTAAAAAAAAACCAATAACAACATGGTACTTAACTATTATGCGTTGCCTCTTTATGTACGAGTATAGATGATAGGAAAGTACCATCGTTTTGAACATTAAGATTCGTATCGTAATTAGAATCTCTTGTTACGTCAATTATAAATGTCACATACTGGTTAAAAATCGGAAAACGATGCCTTTTTTTAATACGCTTTTATTAGCTTCAGACTTATTTAAATTAGTATGTAACGGAATCTTTGAACATGATTTTGACCCCCTTCAAAACGTCGGATTAACTCAAAATTTGGTATACTTTTTAAGGACAATTCAATATTAAAAACGCAATATCACGCTGTTTTAAAATATTCTTAATTCAAATTTGTTAAAATTTATGTTCAATATTATTGTTGGATTTTCTATGAAAGCGTATTTTTTTTGTTTTTTTAAACTGTTATTTTTTTTTTTACATAAATTCGCAATCTTTTTATTATACTCGTGCAGCACGGTCTTAAACCACTAAACTAGTCGGGCTCGGCGTCGCATATCAAAACTATGAATAATTAATATTCAAAACTATTCGCTAACCGGACCGGACCACAGTCGATGCGAGACTTGGAAAACGCGGGTAGTATTTGCTTAATGAAATTTCAACTAGTATTATTATAGAATTTATAGGTTTGTGTTATTGATTATCGGGGAATTCGTCCCTGTTTGATCCAAGGAAATTGAAGTTCAGCTCGCAGTTTGCAGCAGCTGGGACTGATTTTTTGTTTTCATAACTGAATATAGTTACAAAGTATATTAAATGTCTAAATATGAAGAAAATAAATTGTAGTAATATTTTATTTATCTCGCATTGTATCATCGTTTTTATTATGCATATTTATTAGTAAATGTCAATCCTGATTAAATTAAAATACGTTTGAGACTAGATTTGTTTTTTATATAATGCAGTCATCAAAACAGCATGAAATATAATATAAATTTAAGACGTTTGTTCATTAAACATTTTTACAAAGGAGGATGAAAAGCTTTTTTTTTTTATTGCTTAGATGGGTGGACGAGCTCACAGCCCACCCGGTGTTAAGTGGTTACTGAAGCCCATGGACACCTACAACGTAAATGCGCCACCCACCTTGAGATATAAGTTCTACGATCTCAGTATAGTTACAATGGCTGCCCCACCCTTCAAACCGAAACGCATTACTGCTTCACGGCAGAAATAGGCAGGGCGGTGGTACCTACCCGCGCGTACTCACAAGAGATCCTACCACCAGTGAACTGTTTATTTTAATTAAAACTTCTTAAGACTTCTTCTAGCGGAATTCGTATGTATAAACTACGACGATGCCTCTGGGCGACATTGGCAAAGATGGAGATGAACATGATAATGCACTTCGGTAAAGTCTAGGCCGAGCATCAAAAGACGCGTTAAGACTACATTTAAATAAAAATATTCATGAATTCGTGACCTTAGCTGATAGAATCCGCGACCACCAATGTTTTAATGATATCCTTTAAATTTCACCTGAAATATATATATGAAACGTATCATTTTTAAGTGAAAACGTAGGCGAAGGTTTATAAAATTTGTAATCGAAATGTGAAAGTTACTTTGATCAATATGTACCATATAATGAATAGATTACCATTTACCCAGGATGCAGTACTGCTGGAGGTCTACCGAAACAAGTAATAGTAAATCAGATCCAAAAAAATATATTCCATTACAGGTACTATTAGTAATAAGATTCTAGTGTTTATTTAACAAATACGAGGCTCTTATAAACGTGAAAATATATTGTGGGGAAAGTCAGGGTCTCAGCAATTGGCGCTCAGTGTCTATGTTGGGCCGAATAATTCCGATTGCTGTAGAAATCGCTAGGTTCTACATCCTAAGGTAAATAAATATTCTCACAGATACTTATTCGATAACTATTTAAGGTTTTATGACATGAAAAATCATACGTTACTTATTTTTATGTTCAAATATAAATCGAAACAGAAACGGATTTGAAATTTGATTTTGCTTTAGAATTCTCTTTCAAACTTCACTTCATTTGAGAACGTTATCTTATACCTTTAAACGAGCAATTCTTGTTTATTAATATACATATATGTATATAATCTGAATCTCGGAAACGGATCCAACGATTTTCATAAAATTTAGTATACAGGGGATTTCGGGGCCGATAAAATGTTGTTTTATTCGTGTTTTCAATAATCAACTCTTCCCGACATCTATTGGCGAATAATAATACTATTTTTCTTAATTGAGGGCAACTAACCAAGATGACGTTATCAAAAAAAAAACGAACAAAGCTCGGTCATCGTCTAGTATCTATTTAAGCAAAATGTTGTTGTGTTAGTACAATTAATGACTACACAATTTTTGAAATATAATTTGAAATTGAAAGGAATTAAGAATCGGATGCTTTCGAACCTCGTGTGCCTTGTTTTATTTACAATGTCAAAGCACTACGCTCTGCCCGCAGGCCGCTAACCCAGAAACGTCACTTCGCTCTTTGTGAAAGGCCCCATCTGTTTTCCGAGCACACTTTTGTGTATAAAAAATAGGTATAGATACATATAATTCATTGTGCTGTAATCAATATCATGACACTGTAGATCATTTGTTGCGATTTCCTTTGAATGCTCACTGGACCTCACGTTCTTTGTGGTTTATTGTTATTAATTTCGACTTTGGTTTTTGGTTTATTGTTATTAACGTTCGTATCTGAGTCGGTTCTTGAAAATTATAATATTTTGCTTCAACCGTTATATTTAAGAAGTAACCAAAACCTGAATCTTTTTTGTCTACTATGCAATAAAAGAAACTGTTTTTGGAAAGCCGAGAACTTCATTCTTTTTTTTTTTATTGCTTAGATGTGTGGACGAGCTCACAGCCCACCTGGTGTTAAGTGGTTACTGGAGCCCATAGACATCTACAACGTAAATGCGCCTCACACCTTGAGATATAGTAGTTCTAAGGTCACAGTATAGTCACAACGGCTGCCCCACCCTTCAAACCGAAACGCATTACTGCTTCACGGCAGAAATAGGCGGGGCGGTGGTACCTACCCATGCGGACTCACAAGAGGTCCTACCACCAGTAATTACGCAAATTATAATTTTGCGGGTTTGATTTTTATTGCACGATGTTATTCCTTCACCGTGGAAGTCAATCGTGAACATTTGTTGAGTACGTATTCTTAGAAAAATTTTTACCCACCAGCGAGATTCGAACACGTCTTATCCTTTAGGTCACGACGACTTCATTCGTTTATAGCTGAGCAGAGAGCAGTAGGGCAAGTTGGACCAAAGAAGAACTGCTACAGTCACCACAATCTAGTGTTTCGGAAATTATCATTATTAACTCCTCAAAGCACAGTGACAAAGCAGTGCTCGCCTTAGACGGAAGTCCGAGGGAAATCGAGTGCTTATCATATTATGTCCCATTGATGTTCCAAAACCATACATTTGTTCCCTTGTATGCAGCAGCAGAGCATGCGCCCTACCTGATGGTGAATGATTACTGTCGTTCATAAACGTCATAAAAGCTGGGAGCACCTCCAAGCCGCTCTCTATCGCTAAGATACTACCTGCCTACTCTCAGGAGTGAATGATTTAGTGGTTAAGGAATGCTGCCTCACATGCCTGCCATCCTATTTGTATTTATTGAGATACGATTTCAAAGTCTCCATGGCATTGTATGACATCTTGTCTACCTTTCAAACGCTAGTTTCCCGGTAGAAATAAGCCCATGGCCTACAATCAGTAAAATAATTATTTTTTTAAGTTAAACACATGTCCATCGCGGAGAATTTGGAGGTATGTGAATTTATACACAAAAGGAACTTTTATTGTTACTGGAACTTTAACTGGAAACATATTGTGGAAAACCCTACTCGTTGAATTTTTCTGGAATAGCCGTCATTTTATTTTATAACCTCATTATTGGGAGTATTTCTTTCATAAAATGCTGTTATAAAAGTTTGATATAAAATGTTCGTGTATCTTCAGGCTAAATTTTCCCGTTATTGGGTGATTCACATAAGTATCGACTTGAATCGAATTGAGGAGTTGCCGACTAGTGAAATGCGATTGTGGGATACAAAAAGTAATGTATAGTCGCCGAACTAGGAAATAAAAATAATTTCTTTTCTTATAGATTATTGATATGGTTGAGTAGTTTTAAGCAACTGCTGATATGTACAACTTGGATTCGTGCCATGTGTAATATGTAATAAGGTAGAATTAATAATTAATTAACGTGGTTGCAATTAAATTGTTTTATCAAAAAAAAATGTTTTTCTTGGATATATTCTACAGCTATTTTTAAAGGTTTCGTGAAGTATCAGTCTCGGTTCTCACAAAAACTAAAAACCTGATTCCGTAAGATCATACCAAAGCTTGACTACTTTGAAGAAATCAGACCATTACTTATTGGGAGTTTACTTATTACTCCTATCGAGTACCAAGAGGGAAGCAAATTGTCGCGGGTTGACTTTTTAATGGCAAAAGGATTCTCTGATTGCCCGCTATCGAAATATAGATTCACGAGTTCGCCTAACTTTTATGGAGCCATTATGCAAATGTTTTTCCTGTTGACATTTGGATGCAGAGTTGCTTTGTAGATAATAAACACTGCTTTACGATAACTCCGATATTTATGAGCAATGGCTTTACAGTTAAAATGCTATTCTCATTTGTTACTATAAACTCAAATTAGTCCAGTTCATTGATTGTTCAAAGTCTAATGAAGGCAAGTTAAATTTCAAATTTAAATTATTTCAAAATTCTTCCAAAAATATGTTTTTTACGTAACTTTTCAAACACAGTTTCATTAGATAGGTTCTTTTTTAAATTGTCTTTGACTTTGAGTGCTGTATAGAATAGATTAAATTTTTAGTTGAGATCTACGGCGTAACAATGCCTCGAGCATTGTATGGTTCAAAGAGCCAGAAATATTCCTATGCAGTTGGGTGGGTTCATAGTATCCTTAAATTTTACAGTTTGAAAATGGTAAAAAAATATTTCTTAAAGAAACATTTTTAGATTTTTCATTCTTGAAACAATCTGCTTGTAAATTTTCTTCTTCTAATAAACATTGCTGGCTTTGGCCGAGGGCGAAAAAATTCGAGGAAGCAATTTCTCCTAATGAGAGCCTACGTAGCAGCAAAGCTAACAAAGTACGTAGTGCGGCCTGGAACAAAGAAACCTAGAGCACACCGCGTCCGGGTGACCTAAAACTGCAGGTGCCAGCTTTGTGCCAGTTACTGGAACGCAAAGCTTACGTAGAGCCGTAGCAATGAATTACGTAAATCTGTTATTTTACACCGATTTTGTAAAAGTCAAGAACCAGCTACAAACTAGGCTTCAAATTCCTCAATAGTATCTAAGGAACTAAGAAACGTGACCGTGATTGTGTATTGGCCAACAATTGGGGAGATTTAAACAATTTACGTAACATAGTTTGAAGTGAAGAAACGATATATGTATTAAAAAAAACCACTGCCAACGCCCTTTTCCTCACTTATTAAACTCATGAGTAGTAGGTATATAAAAAAAAACAGTACTGAATTGAAATAGTGATTCTTTTGTTTCATTGAATTTCTCAAAGAAAATTCAATACAAAGAGATAAAAGTATCTTGGAATGTATGAAAAAAAGCTTTGATTTCGGTCGACCAAAGATAAAGTAATATTTGCATAAATTGAAAGATATTTGTTCGTAGTGAGAATTTTTGACATTTACAAATACTGTACCTCCAAGCCTGTGAAGGTTTTGCCTGTCTTTTGTCTGTCAATTTACAAGGCACGTTATAACCAGACACCCTTTAATTAACGAGCCGAAGGCAAAAGTCAACAAATTACTTTTTTGTAATTTTGATTTTAAGTTTTTAAAAGATAAAAAAATCGATAAAATGAAGAACACGGTCTTTATTAAAGTTTGATTTTAGTTTCGTTAGTTTTATTGAAACACTAGCGACCCGCCCTCGCTTCGCTTCGGAAACATTAAAACACACATGAAACCAAAAAAATATAATAAAAAAAAGAAAAAAAAAGTAGCCTATGTTCATCAGGGACAATGCCGGCTTCTAATGGAAAAAGAATTTTACAAATCGGTCCATTAGTTTCGGAGCCTATTCGAAACAAACAAACAAACAAACAAATCTTTCCTCTTTATAATATTAGTATAGACTAGCTGTACCCGTCCGCTTCGCTGGGCATTTAAAATTAACATTATTATTTCCCACCCCCACAAAGATTCTCATCATTAACGACCCCGCAACTAGTGTAGGGAGTCCAACACTCATATAAATATTAGCCTATCCATTAAGTACATGTATTTCCTACATGGATACCAAATTTCAAGTCAATCGGAAGCATGGTTCAGTAGTTATAACGGAACATCCGTAAAAACCACTGTAGATTTATATATTAAGTATAGATAATAACAAACGAGCACTCAGGTCGTTAAGTGATGTTCGCTCGGTACTATGTAGTTTGCGTTAATTGCTGAAGACGCTCGTTAAATTAATTTGATCGAAGCTTGCGAACGCCACGTATCCTGGAAATTTTCTGAATACTCGAGTGCCATTAATTAGTCGAAGTCTGAAAGTGCCTGTGAAGTTGAGCAACTCGAAGGATGCTTGTTTCTAACGTTTCGCGATATTTCGCTTCACATAATTTCGTGTTCATTAATTAATAGTTAGAATAAAGTTTAGCTAAGATTGTACAGTTCGTTGCTTAATGCGTAAAGCCGACCGGATCTATTCGAGTGAAATTATTTCGGGATTAAAAATCTGAGGCAAATGTCTTTTTTCCATGAAGGAATTTTCCGACGTTGTCTAAAAAGAAATCGGCAAAATTTATAAAGCATAACTTATGGAAAACGAAACGAAACGAATAGTGGTACACAAACACAAGTAATTCACAAATATTGCCCACATTAAATTGATTGAATTGCATTTGATACATTTTGTAGCCGTTGTCATTTATCAGAAACCGTTCTCCCTCTGCCAATTCGCAGAGTGCCTCTCCAACTGATGACTGTCTTGACTATGAAGCCTACGCGCCATGGGCGAAATTGGATAGCTGCCAACAACCCCAGATCATCTTTCATTAACGCAATAGTCACGTTTTCAGTATTATAAAATATAAAAAATGAAAAAAAATTCAAAACAACAGCGCAGTTGACTAATTATCATTGTATGTAACTACAAAAAGTAAGTAGTAATACTTGTCAAAATTTATAAGAATATTACGAACCCATCTATGTTTCACATTCCAAGGCCCCAAAGATGAATTAGGATTTTTTTATATTTTCTGTGTTTTGCAAATACTCATAGATCTCAATGGAGATAGTTACAGAACAAATTACACCTAGATTAAATTATATCAAAAACACTGAAATTTATCAGGAACTAACTTCTGGGGTATTTAGTGCTGTGGTACATGAATCTTCTATGTTAAGCTTGATGGATCCAGATCCAGCAAAACAGTTTTCAAATAAATAGTTTTGAAGAACTTCTAATGTTGCAAAATTTAAATGCAACTTCGTAACTCTTGCGTCGTATCGATGAAAATTGTTTGGTATTTTTTTTTCTGGCTACAAAATGGAATAGAATAGACTAGAATAGAATAGATACGTAAGATAGATAGATTATTTTAAACATATTCTATACGAGTCAGCGTCTGGTGGTTTCGTTTTGACATCAGTCTATTTGACTATAAATTGTTCTGTTTCTATTCGCGTTGCTTCAATATATTTTTCTACATTGGATATTGAATTTTCCAATTCGGAAAGTACGCCCGCTTTGGTGATTTGTTACAACGTACGAACAAAAGGCACTTTACCGACGCGAAAAATTGTGCGGGATCTTACTATTGTATTTCCTTGCTCCAATCATAATTTCGTAGTCATATTTTTTCCCCGAGAATTCTACTCGTTCCAGTGCTTGTACCCGGCTTGCGTGTCAGTTGTTTGATTTTGTTTTATAACGATAACAATTACTGTTGTTTCCTTTCTCTAGGAAATTAGTTTCGTTTTCAGAAAAAAAAAAAATGTAAAACAAATAAGATATCCTTAGCTATCCTTGACTAGTATATGGTTCTTTAGAAATTTTATGTTTGCGATATGCTATAAGCAACTTTGTTTAACCTAAAAACAATGACTTTTAGTATAAAGCTACACTGTCAAAAAGCACACAAGCCATAAATTATAAGCGTAAATCGTTTTTCTTCTGTAATCTATCTATCTATCTATATTTCTAAAAATAAGTTGCTGTTCGTTAGTCTCGCTAAAACTCGAGAACGACTGGACCGATTTGGGTAATTTTGGTCTTGAATTATTTGTGGAAGTTCAGGGAAGGTTTAAAAGGTGAGAAAATTTAAAAAAGCTCGGAATTATATAAAAACAAACAATTTTGTTTTTCCTTTGATGTGTCCCCTTGATGTGTCTTTTATTTATCGATTGAGGCACTACGAAGTCTGCCGGTTATTATTATTAGTGTTATTTAAATATTGAAAAATAAAAAAATACATTTGTCTTAAGTAATTTTATTATAAAAACCTTTTTAATACAATGAAACGTTTTACCGCGGTACTCCGTCCTATTTATTGTTTACAGTTATTTGTTATCAAAAGATATTCGCAACTCATATATGTATATATACGGGCGGTCTTAGGCTTTATAAAGTTTTGGTTTCTTATAGTTAATTTGTGGTTTCGCCTTATTAATTATAAGGAGCTGCTTTATAACGCAAAGTCGCAAGCGCTACATCCAAACCAGAATTTTTAACATTGATGAAAAAATAAGTAAATTCCATTTATTGTTCTATACAGTTCGTTTATACGAATGTTCGATATCTTTAATGTTTTAAATGATCTGTTAAATCGTTTTATTTAATGTAGGTATAAAGCTATGAAAGTAATTTTATAGAAATTCAAATAACGTTTTTGTTTTAGGTTCAGGAAAATCTTACACTATGATGGGCTCCCCGGGGGCTGACGAAGGCGGCATCATTCCTCGGCTTTGCGACGCCCTCTTTGAGAGGATAGCTATACAACAGACACCGCCCACTCTCACGTACAAGGTAAAAACAAAAAGTTTCACACTTATGTAAACAAAGTCCCCGGTAGTCCTATAGAAAATCAATACGTTATACACAGGCGGAAAACCGTGTTCCGCCTAATTTGGTCGTGTGAAAACATCTATTCAAACGCAAGGAAACAAAAGACAAACTATTTCTTTTTCATCATCAATATTTTGGTAGTAATTTGCCGCATCTTGGAATCTAGATCACGAACAATTTTTCCAACAATTAGGTTAGGAGGGCGGAGAAAGCCCGGGCTCCTGAGGCTTTTAAGAGCTTATCCTTTCTCATTGGTGGGCGAGAAACTAAATTATAAATGATTATAGAGGAATGACCTTTCGCAGTTAGGTCACATGTAGTTTTAGTAGAACAAAAATAGCTTTGTATTGTCTTCAATATTTTCTATTGTTAGTTGAAATTATTAGTAAGAAAAACAATAGAAATAATGTCTTAAGTAATTTGAATATTTGTTAGTTTCTGAAATGATGTAAAACATTGTGATTTAACGCAGTAATCAATCCTTTGGTTTTTGCAATAAAGTTACTTTTCCCTTAACAGGTGGAAGTATCATACATGGAGATATATAACGAGCGGGTGCATGATCTCCTAGATCCGGAGACCACGCGGAGGTCGCTACGAGTACGAGAGCATGCTGTCCTCGGTCCATACGTTGACGGGCTCTCGTTGTTGGCCGTTTCTTCGTTTAAGGTATGCGGTTTAATAACTTCAATCTATACATATTAATACGTGAAGCAAAAACTTTGTATCCCTTTTTACGAAAATTGCGCGGACGGAGGAGTATGAAAGTTTCCACACTTATAGAGAATATAGAGAAGAAGTGCACAATGCTAATATTTTTTTTAAATTATGCATAAAAGATACATTAAATCAATAAAGAAAACATTACACACACTGCCATCTATTTGACACACACACATTTATACTCTTTGTTAATTGTCAAAATTTTGTTATTGCTTAAAGTCTGTAGTCAAATTGAGAATATGTTAATATTGTTTATCTTTAATATTACGAGCATTTGTCTAAGACGTCTTGGCGAAATCTGTAACAATAGGACCATAGTAATGTTGAAACTTATAAATTCAATTAATTATAATCGAATTTCGACTACTGCGGGACCACTAGTAAAAATAATTTGACAATCATTTCAAAATAAATACGTCATTGTTATTGTTACAGGAGCATTGTAATACTAAGTGTATCCATATTTTTTACTATTACTTATCGTTTCTACAATTTTAAAAAGTATACAAGAAATTTAAAATATTGACATCAAGAGGAATTAATTAAAATGATATGCGATAGTTTGAAACAAACGGAAAAAAACACACAACAATTATAACTATCACGTTAAGTTAATACTAAAGTCATCGACGAGGTTATTATCTTGACTAAAGTAATAGTGTGCTAAATCTACTGAATCTGAAGTAGACGTAAAAGGTAGGAACTTAAACCTCATTTTGCTATAAAGTGTCCCATTGCGATATAATGTTACGACACTACTTTTCACTTTGAAGTGTGCAAGATGGGTCGTTCGCGGGCTTACCTGCCTTAAGTCTTCAGTAATAGCATATGAGAAGTCTAGCAGTGTTTCATAAAGGAACCTTTTATGTATTCCCGTTGAATATTCAGAACTTGCATCTTTATCAAAGTAGTAGTTTGCTTGATGATCGAATACATATTATATAACATTATGGTTTATCTTTTTGAATAATAGAATAATCTTGCTCGCCGACCATTGGAATTAAAAATTAGTGGAGAAATTATTTAAACTTCTAGGTTAATACTCTTATGAACTAAGGAATAATTAATACTCTAATAATATTCTAAATGAATATTTTCGGCATGATTTTTGAACCGTCTCCTATACCATGCTAACAGAGCTTTTATGGCTTCATAAAAAATCTAATGATAAATACGGACAGCCTATCACCGAATCAAAATTAAGAAGAATTAGGGAAATTATAAACTTTTTAATTTTATGCTAGGCATTGTGCGCATGCTGATGAATAATGACATTCAGGTTCACATGCGTCATTAAAAAATCCGATTTAAATGATTTTTTTGACACTTATTATAAGTAAATTAAATTCTCTATTAAGTCTTTGGTTTTAATAAACACAATGCTAATCAACTAACTAAAGAATATTCGTGGCTAATTACTAAATAATAAATTTTTCGATTTCTTTAAGGTCGTTAGGGTCAAAATTTCCTCATTTAGTTCTCGTACAATTCTGTTCCTTGTCCTTTTTGTGAGTTCCAATTCTTTTTTCTAGATTTCATGAATGGAATATTCGTAGGTCGGACTTTATTTGCCTTAACTACAATCTAACGTCACTAATAACTTGACTTTTTCCAAATCTAAAGTTTAACCACTAGTCTCGGAAATTTCTGATGCTAAGAGTAATAGCTGCTTTTTTTAAAATTATTTTCATCGGTGGACGAGCTCACGGTCCCTCCTGGTGTTAAATGGTTACTGAAGTCCACCTACCCATCTTGAAATTGAGTTCTAAGTCGCAGTGTCATAGTAGAACGGCTGCTCCGCCCATCAAATAGAAACGCATTGTTGCTTCACGGTAGATAATAGGCTGAGTTGTGCCCACGTGTGGGCTCACAAGACGCCCTACCACCTGCTTCTGTTATCTATCACCAACTTGCGTTTGTTACTAATGAAAAAAATCGAACACTATAACGAGCCATATTTATTATTACAACGATATCATGCGTTGTAATTGGAGTTTTCCTTGACATAAAAATGTTACAATTATTAAATACATAGTTGATTCTAAATTTAATTAAAATCATTATTACTACTTACTTCATGTATTGTTTTATCATTGGGTGCTTCGTTTCGTGTTTCGAAGTTCACGAAGTTCACGTTAAGAGTCTTAAGTTCTCTTAAGTTTTTGGAACACGTTTATAAAAATAGCATTGTAAATGTTTAGAAGTTTAGAAACATAATCACAGACTTGGAGTGGGTTGTTTTGTTTCAACAGCTTCATTAGCGACTTAGGAGCGCTTTCGGAGCTTAACGATCGGTCGTTGCTTTTGTCGATATTCGCTCCGTGTGCTCGTTCAGTTCGACAATTTGCATTACGTAATATTTACAGTAAATATGTGCTTTTTTTAAATTCATAATAGAGTTATTTTGAAAAAAGTTTGTAATTAGAAAAGATGAAAGGAACTTTGTTTTTTTTTACGCAGGCAATTTACGTATTTAAGGATTTACCTTATCTTGTGTGTGTTTTTAAGTTCGAAATGTTTAGCAGAAAAAGAAAAACGATATCAAGTATATTTTCCAGTGAACTGGTACATTTTCGATAATATTTACAATAAAAATGTGCTTTTAAAAAATTCATACTAGAGTTATTTTGATATAAGTTTGTAATTAGAAAGGGTGAAAAGAATATTTTTTTTTGCACAGGTTATTTACGTATTTAAGGATATACCTTATCTTGTATATTTTTAAATTTGGAATGCTTAACAGAAAGAAAAAAATATCCAGCATATTTTCCAGTGAACTGGTACATTTTCGTCGTATGTCATTAACGTTATATCCCTGGTTTTCGGCTGTTGAAGCTTTGTGAAGTCAAGGGAGGCAACCAATCAATCATTCCGCTCAATAAACTAACTACATTTGTCGAAGTCCAATGTACTGTGATATTCATTATTGATATATCACAATATTTTCTGAGTAAATTTATTGGTTATTTATTGAACACTAATTAAACACTTTATTACTGTTTTCGTGTGTTTTGATTGCTTCAAAAAAGATTAGTTTTTATGGCAAAGAGTAGATACCTGTATGTTCAATTATAACTACCATAGTAAAGAATAATATCGTTTAATAAAAATATCACACCTATAAAATGTACCACCGTTATGCCTATCTACAGCTCAAACCAGTCCTATGTTCTGGTTTGCCGAACCGCGGTCATCATGCTGATTATACCATATACATAGAGCACTAGTAAAAATAATGGACAATGATTCTGAGAGACTTTAGTTCTATTCTATTATATATTTAGGAACTTATCAGCGCGTCAAACAAAGAATATCGCTCGAGTCGTTTAGGAATGTGACAAACAGAAGAATTGCATTCTAAATATTGGTATAAAAATGAGATCAACCTATCTAACCAATAAATATATATATTGCGGTGAAGGTCGGTGTGGAATATCCAGAAGTATCGGATTAGCTATCATTATTTATATTGATTTCTTAAAATAATTGAAAACTGATATTCAATTAGATTTTGTCTTTGTTCAGATAAATTCAATTTTCCTGGCGGCCCTTCGATATCCGAAGCTACTTCGTTTGAAGAACAATAAAACAAATACAAGGGATTATTTAATTCGATACCATTGTGATCTGATTCGTGCGTAACGTTTGTTTTTCATTTTTGAATAAAAGCGACAATGGGCGACTTAAATTCATATTAATATATAGCCTTTTCATTTCATCTTCTTATTTAATTTGTTTTAATTTAAATACTTTCTTTTGGTTGACTTTGTGCGTATTGGTTGATGATATGATATACTATGATGCAGAACTGGTAGGTACCACTATTTTGGCTAGTTCTGTAACTAAGCAGTCGTAGGTTCAGGGTTGATAGGTTGAACCAGTCGTAATGCAATACAATTGTGATTACGGTCTTATGGTTCAAAGTTTATGGCAGCGATTTACGATTAATATGGATTTGTACCGCTTGTATCCATATCTTTTTCTTATAGCATATGGCTTAAGCTGCCTATCTATTGTTTCTGTTTGTCACTCACCAAATAGTTTCGTTTCCGTCAAGAAAAGCGATAAAGTTCTGTCGTTTTTTTTGCGTTCTGATAGCTGCATAAACATAATAATATATGTATATTAGGTACATAATAATACCGAATAATATTACATACATAGGTACTATTACTACAGTGAGTGAGCTGCCTTATTATAAACAGTCTTTTGTCAACAACTGATCATAAAAAATCCAACAAAGGAAAAACGTGGTGACGTATAACAAAGTATTGCTTTTCTGCTACATGGAAATTAGAACTTAGTCGTTTTTGACAACGAAAAAGTATTGGAAGCGTCGGAAATAATATAATCTATATATTAATACGTGAAGCAAAAATGTTGTATCCCTTTTTAAGAAAATTGCACGGACGGAGGAGTATGAAATTTTCCACACTTATAGAGAATATAGAGAAGAAGTGCACAATGCTAATATTTTTTTTAAATAATGCATAAAAGATACATTAAATCAATAAAGAAAACATTACACACACTACATACCATGTATTTGACGCACACACGCATGCATACTATTTATTTTCAAACTTTTGTTCTTGACGTCTGTTGTCAAATTGAGAATAGATAAATATTGTTTGTCTTTGTTAATATTTTTTATAGTGTAGTCTTGGCGAAATTTGTGATTATAGAAGTATAAAATACAATCATAATAGTGTACAAACTTACAATTCCAATTAATTATAGTCGAATTTCGACTACTGCGGGACCTCTAGTAACAATTAAAACGCGAGCTTAGACCGGAATAGTAGTTTTAATCATTGAATGATATTAGAAAATGTTTCTTTACAATTTAAAAACCATTTTTCTTTGTACTTTCGACTTCGATTTACTCAAAATGGGGAATATTTGTATCTTTCATTATACTAGAGGTCCTGCAGTAGTCGAAATTCGACTATAATTAATTGGAATTGTATGTTTGTACACTATTATGATTGTATTTTATACTTTTATAATCACAAATTTTGCCAAGACTACACTATAAAAATATTAACAAATACAAACAATATTTAATCTATCCTCAATTTGACAACAGACGTCAAGAACAAAAATTTGACAATAAATAGTATGCATGCGTGTGTGCGTCAAATACATGGTATGTAGTGTGTGTAATCTTTTCCTTTTTCTTTTTTCTACGCATTATTTTAAAAAAATATTAGCATTGTGCACTTCTTCTCTATATTTTCTATAAGTGTGGGAAATTTCATACTTCTCCATCCGCGCAATTTTCGTAAAAAGGGATACAAAGTTTTTGCTTCACGTATTAATATATAGATTCTTCAATTCTGAATTGTATCATAAGCGCTTTACTCCACCTTAATAGAATTTGAATAAAATTCAGTATTCAGAGTACAATGTACCTTTTGCTTTTTGAGCACCTTTTCATACGTACCGAAATGGGTACTCTCTTAGATTCAATATTGATATATGAAAATATGAATGCTCTGTTTGAATTCGTTTATGGAAATATTTGGCAGTTTCGTTTGCATTGTATTTTTTATTATTGATTAGTTTTTCCCGAAAAAGTTATGGCTGAATTGTATAATATATATCTGATTATTAAAGTTTTTTTTTTTATGAAAATGGGCGGAATGCTCCCTTTGTCCATTAATAATATATAGAGTTAAGTACAATAACACTTGATGTAGCGGCCCTATATACTGTTAAAAGTGAAAGAAAAATATGTACTATGAGGCGGTAATTACATTTATTATTTATTTATTAGAATTATCGTATTGAATTATGATCGAAATTTTTTATGTTTTAGTAAATTCGGATTGGGGATTTACTTTACTAATCTTAATTACTTAAGTCAAATCGAACGAACCTGTATGTAATTTTGGAAAGTTTGTATCCCGTTAATTTTTCATTTTAACGCTCATCTTTCCGTAGAGTAAAACAAAGAAAAGCCGCCTGTGATCAAATTTTTCGGACAATACGCGTTGGGCGGACAATTGCATTTCAGATTCACTAATAAATTTTGGTTTTTAAATTACTAAAAGGTTTATGCATCATCACCTTGACTAACATGCCTGGCTTCAGGGAGAGCTTGTCTACGTCACAGCCTGAACCTTTGACCTTGCCGTTTGAAACGTATATACGTGATCCTTTAATTCTATTCGGGCATTCGAAATTTGTAGAAGCGTTAAGTTGGGTTAGTTGCCTTTAAATTGTGACTGTACCGAAATTAGCCAAGCAAAAGGAAAGGGTCCTAGAAATAAATTAGAGGGTATTTGTATTGTATATTATATTCGTTTTGGGTTAATTGTATAACAAAATGGTAGTCGTTTGTATAACCATTCCAATTGAAGAACCCGTTCTATTTTAGTCGGTCGTAAATATAACGTTATTTGTAAAAATTAAACGTGAACTAAAATTAATTTTGTAGCAATGTCGTATAGCTGTAAAATCATAATAGTAATGCTCTTTGATTACTTAGATTTGGTAACAAAGTCAACTATATTTATTAAAAAAAAATCTGTTTTTTTTCCGTTTAATTAAGGGTTAGCGTCGACATTCAAAATATGGAGTTTGCTAACTACCGTCTAAATAAAATAAAATAAAAATTGACATCAATGTTTCCTCGCACGCAGACTAAAATGACTGCTAAGCTCTGGCTGTATGTTTGACATGGAGTTTCACCTTCACGATAACAGGATCCCAGCTGATAGATGAGTGCTGATAATGTTCCCCTTTCTAGCTATTGAAGCTTCGCATATAATAATTTGAGTTGACTTGTTATTTTTTTAACGACTATGAGGATTGTATTAAATCTTACATGATGGTTGACACAGCAATTGCAGACTGCACCCCAATTCTTGATATCCGCAATGTGTGCTGTGATTGTTGTGGTTAGGTTTATAGTTGTTAATGAATTGTTAGTATTTCTCATATCACTAGGATCGCATTGATATAAGTTTATTAGTCAAACCGGCGGTGCCTGGGTAATAGGACCGTCTCTTGGTTTATGCATCGCTCACGTTCTAAGGTCAACTCATAGCCACTTGGCCATTAGAAAAGTATCAAAGACTAGAGACCCGCCCTCGCTTCGCTTCGGAAACATTAAAACAAACATGAAACAAAACAAAAAAATAAAAAAATAAAAATAGTAGCCTATGTTCATCAGGGACAATGTCGGCTTCTAATGGAAAAAGAATTTTTCAAATCGGTCCAGTAGTTTCGGAGCCTATTCGAAACAAACAAACAAACAAATCTTTCCTCTTTATAATATTAGTATAGATATGCATGTTCTACATATCATATTCAGCAAAGCATTAAAACTGCATAAGTAGTCTTCATGTTTACGACCAGCGAAGATCGAAGAAAATAGCACAAAGTTAGCCTTCATCTGCGATGTTAATATTGGAGTTTGCATAGCTAACACTTACCCCCAGCGCAATTGATCCTTCACTACACAGAGCATCGTCGGTTGAGATGAATAAATTCAACGCTTCGAGAAATTGAAAACGGTTGCTTCTCATTGAATTCCTGAACTGAAATAGGCTAGTATTTTCTACTAGTATAGTGAGAAATTATTAAAAATGTTGAACGAAAATAATAAACTATTTGAAACTTTGGTTTTGTAAAAAAATGCTATAGGCGGGCGGATGATAGACGGGTCATCCGCTGTTAATTGGATCGGAGTACGGATAACGTGATGCCAACAGATAAACACTAGACGGGATGGTCGGTAATCAATACGATTGAGACTTCCATCTTATGTTTCAAGGTAGAAAGACGGCATGTGAAGATGTTTCCGAGCTCCGGTATTCATTTAACACCTCGGAGTGAAGCACGATCACTCATCTAAGCAAAAAAAAGGGTCCCTCTGTACATATAGTGTATTATACATTTTATACATATATTATGTATCAGTATATTATACATTTTTGCCTACTTAACTGCCTTTAGGCTCGAGAGGCTATTTTGACTTCACCACGGCTAATGGACGAGAGCATACGCAGCACAGCCTGAGAAGGTTGGTTAACATTTTTAATTTGGTAATCATTTTTACAACGACAGGGGAAACGGACAGTTTCGTTCTGACTGACCTGACTCAGTTTTTTTTTATTCCTACCTAAGCTGATGGTCTTGAGAGACCATTTCAGCGTAACCTTAACTAGTAGGTGAGCTTATGGGTCCTAAATCTGACGATGTCGCTAACACAAACCCTAGCAAGAGCCGTGCTTCGCAGAATTTACCACCGGTTCGGAAACGCCACCCACAGAGAAGATCTCGCGAGAAACTCAGTGGTCTCCCGACTCTGTCCAAGTACCGCCTTTTGTTATACTCTGACGTTATGGTGCCTACTCAACATTTTTTTTATATTTATCGAAACAACATTTCATCATTTAAAATAATAATCAAAACAATGTTTTAATATTACTTAAGTCGTTTTCCACGATAAGTATATCATTTGGTCGGGTTTTCATTATAATTCATACTAGCGACCCGCCCTCGCTTCGCTTAGGGAACTGTAATTTATTATTGATAACAGTATTTCTCCACTAATTAAACTAATTAATGGATGTTATTATACATATAAACCTTTCTCTTCAATCACTCTATCTATTAAAAAAAACCGCATCAAAATCCGTTGCGTAGTTTTAAAGATTTAAGCATACATAGGGATATAGGGACAGAGAAAGCGACTTTGTTTAATACTATATAGTGATTAAAAATAAGTTCTCCAAAAACCTCGGTAGTACAAATAAATCGGAAGTCTGATTGATATGTATTACGTATTTACGAACAAATCAAACTAGATACGGTGAAATAAGTAAAAAAATCTCATAAATTGAGTTGTTCGTATCTGTTTCCCTTTTTTATCGCGAGATTATTGTTTTCCTTCATATTTCTTATTCCTTCAGTATTATATATACTACGAGTATAACGTGAAAAAAGGTGAAGGAAAAGCGGGCAATTTTATTTTTTAGTTCGAGAATTCGTCTTGAAAAAAATCTTATTCAGGAATTAGATATGGTTTTGATTCGTAGACATATAGACTAGTCAACAAGTGCCATTTGGACCAACTTTTTTCAGCAGTCTCCGAAAATTATAAATGAGGTGTCATTCGATTCGGAATGGCATCTAGATGATTTGAAAAAAATGAAGTTCCGCTTGCAAAAATTGTAAAAGTTATTAACAATTAACTAAAAAAAAGGGGGTTTAGTTTTTTGCAAATATCTCAAAAAGTAATAAAGTTTACGATTCGTAAATATTAAAATGGCGAATTAAATTTTTATAAACAAACGGTCTTAAATGTTGCTAGTAGCGAACGATATCGGTCTCCACTTAATTGGCCTATAGCTGTGATTATTATTATTCAGACTGTTTTCTAATTCCAATAGTAAGGCAATTACTGGTGGTAGGAACTCTTGTGAGTCCGCGCGGGTAGGTACCACCGCCCTGCCTATTTCTGTAGTGAAGCAGTAATGCGTTTCGGTTTGAAGGGTGGGGCAGCCGTTGTAACTATACTAAGATCTTAGAACTTATATCTCAAGGTGGGTGGCGCATTTACGTTGTAGATGTCCATGGGCTCCAGTAACCACTTAACACCAGGTGGGCTGTGAGCTCATACACCCATCTAAGCAATAAAAAAAATGCTGTTCGCCCCCACTGTTCCTGTTTATTTGAAGTTTGGATGTTAATAGTAGTTATTCCAAGGTAAGGAAACGGTTGGTTGCTGTGTTTATACGCTCTGATCTAGGGTAGGCGAGCGGTTTTTCCTTTTTGCTATCGTTACGCGGGATATTTGCAACATAATTACGAATTATTCTCGTGATTCTCTTTCATTTTAATACAGTGTTATTTCTCGATTGTCAAGTTTAAAAACGATGAAAGAAAGTTAAGAACTCATTACCGTCAAACAGCGAACTCGATAAAAGCAAAAGCTGTTTATAATTACTGTGTATAAACGTCGCTTTTGCATTGGTTAAGTCTATTTCGCGAAACGTGACACGGAGTCCTTGGCCGCGGCTTAACTTGGCAACACTGAATGAATTTAATTTTGGCTCCGAGAAGTTTCGGCAGTCTCTTGAGGTATTCGGTGAAGCCCTTCAAAACAAAATAACCGACGTAAAGGAACGAATTCAGAGTTGAATAAAACATTCGAATTGTTTTTATTGATATTTGATGATATCTTATCTAGATAGATTGAATGACCATGTAGATTCGTTTGTTTTCATAATACCCAACCCGAAGCGAGCTATTTTCATTTAAGTTGTTATATTTAATATTAAAAAAATATACTATTATTATAATGGTAATTATTATAATAATAATATTTAATGTTTTTATATTTAAATCAAATAAAAATAATTCATTAGATACAACTCTAGAGACATAAATGAATAGTACTAATAATCCTCCTGAAAAAAATTAGAAATAAAATATAACCCGAATTTACAGTGTAAGGGGATGTTTTTATTCTGCGGCATTATTAACCTTTCATATAGTTTCGTGAATACTTATCGATGTAGATAACATAATTCTGTAGATTTATTAATTCCAATAAGTTTGAATGGAGGAAATGCGAAATCGTTTGTGGAAACATTAATGTCGGAAACTCCTTAGGCTGGACTAAGAGAAATAGAAATAGTGTTGGTTAAATATCTATTTATTGCCTGTGTGTAAGACATCATCTATATATTAATACGTGAAGCAAAAACTTTGTATCCCTTTTTACGAAAATTACGCGGACGGAGGAGTATGAAATTTTCCACACTTATAGAAAATATAGAGAATAAGTGCACAATGCTAATATTTTTTTTAAATAATGCATAAAAGATACATTAAATCAATAAAGAAAACATTACACACACTACATACCATGTATTTGACGCACACACGCATGCATACTATTTATTGTCAAACTTTTGTTCATGACGTCTGTGGTCAAATTGAGAATAGATTAAATGCTGTTTGTTTTTATTAATATTTTTTTATAGAGTAGTCTTGGCGAAATTTGTGATTATAGAAGTATAAAATACAATCATAATAGTGTACAACAAACTTACAGTTCCAATTAATTATTATAGTCGAATTTCGACTACTGCGGGACCTCTAGTTAAATTAAATTCGTCGAGAGTTATGTCCACCCGATCCGGCCCTGCGATAAATTCACGTCTAAGTTAATAATATTGGGAGGTAGGAAGTTTAGTTTATGTTTAACTCTCTCTAGACGTTTAAAATAAACGTTGGTAAACATGAGCTCCCCAGGCGTACGAGGCTGGTTGTTCCTCAACAATACAAAACTGACGCCGTTACGATTTTTACTACTTTCGAAATAGATCAAGTCAGTGAGGCCAGTCAATGTTTGGATCAATTCAAAATAAACAGCCGTAATTCTTTAGAACCATAATGTTGTAAGAAGCTAAAGCATATGCTGTTTGTTTTACTGATGCATTAAATCATTAGACTCGGAACTGTTTTGATTATGTTACCTGGTACTTTACTGGTGGTAAGACCTCTTGTGAGTCCGCACGGGTAGGTACCACCGCCCTGCCTATGTCTGCTGTGAAGCAGTAATGCGTTTCGGTTTAAAGCAGCCGTTGTAACTATACTGAGACCTTAGAATTTATATCTCAAGGTGGGTGGCGCATTTACGTTATAGATGTCTATGGGCGCCAGTAACCACTTAACACCAGGTGGGCTGTGAGCTCGTCCACACTTCTAAGCAATAAAAAAAAGCAATTAAAAGACTATAGACGAATACTCGATGATTGTATCACAACATATTTTTGTTGCAGGATATCGATAATTTAATGACGGAAGGCAATAAGTCTCGAACAGTGGCAGCTACGAACATGAACAGTGAGTCTTCACGATCCCACGCCGTGTTCAGCGTTGTTCTGACTCAGACTCTATGTGATGCTGCTACCGGTGTCACCGGGGAGAAGGTTGCCAGATTATCCCTAGTGGATCTAGCCGGATCAGAGAGGGCCGTGAAGACTGGTGCTGTTGGAGACAGGCTCAAGGAAGGATCTAATATCAACAAGTAGGTTTAAGGTTATTTTTACTGTTATTGTGACTCTTATTAATTTGCCTTTTTCATTTTTTGGACGTTTTTCTTTAATATTCTACTAGATGAGCATACTATTCTACCGAATGTTAAGTGGTTATTGAAACCCACAGATGACACCTAATGAGTGTCGCCACCCATTGTAAGATTCCAAGTCGAAGTCTCAGCCGCAATATATAACGCTTATCATTTTACGCTACGGGTTCTTCAAAGCGGAACGTGCGATTGTTTCTTGGGATTAGTAGCATGGTAATATATTGTCTATTGGCTTTATATTGTCCTTTATTCCTATTTATCTATTGAATCTTATTCCTATAGTCCTATTTACCTATTTAGATAACGCAGGTACACACATCAATAATACTTACATCAACGGTAGGCAGCGGCATGGCTCTGTCCTTGGCATTGCTGAAGTCCACGGGCGACGTTAACCACTAATCATCAGCTGGGCCGTATGCTCGTCTGCAAACAAGGTCTATAAAAAAACAAAAAATAAAAAAAAAACGTTTGCCACAAGTTATTATTTTTTGTTTGTAAAGCCAATAAGCCATTATTAAAGTATAATAGGGACTTTAATCTCATCTCTCAATGTGCGGTGGCGGCAATAAGGTGAGCTCCTCCAAGAGTCTAGTACACTACATGAATAAACGAGCACTGTTCGATGTATACAGGGTGTCAGGTTTAATTGGTTGTTGTTTTAACAGATCTCTGACTACCCTGGGTCTCGTCATTTCAAAGTTGGCTGATCAATCGTCGGGCAAAACGAATAAGGACAAATTCGTACCGTACCGAGACTCCGTACTGACTTGGTTGCTGAAAGACAACCTCGGCGGCAACAGTAAAACTGTTATGGTGAGATTTGGATTTCTAAAGGTTTAATACTTCAAAGTTGGGAAGTTTTGGAATTCTTGATACGTATAAAAAATAACAATTGAGTTACATGGCAGAAGTTGTTCGAGTCAGGCTAAACATATTGAAAACAGTGGATCGCGATTCGGATCCGGTAGTAGATTCGGCGAAGCACTGCTCTTGTTAGGGCCAGTGTTAGCATTTCTTTCAGGTTGAGACGGTGAGCTCACCTACCGGCGAGCTTAGAATAGCCCCTTAGGCTACCAACGATTAGATATGTAAAAAAATGAGTCTTAGTAAACTGTCAGTAATGCTCTAAATGATAAGAGCATTCGCTTCGATTCTGTTTGCCGATTCAATATCATTTCCTTTTCATGTGTAATCGATCGAAGTTCCGAATTCTATCGCGGAACGCTTTATTCGATTTGAAATGAAAGAGAAACGATGGTATGACTAACGTACGTCGAAGCGACGTAAGGGCCGTGTAACTAGTAAAGTTATTCTCAACACGACGAGGGATGTTGCATCCGTTGAGTCACCAGACGCCGGCGACAAATTCTCGTATCCTAAGTACACGCATCAATACACGCATTGAATGCTTATCGGCTTAATGGAGAAATCTATTCACGATCATAGTGTTGTGTTTACATCGAACAGAACTTGATTTAAATATACCTCGGATGTTATGATTTAGCATTTTTGAGAATATGGTCATTAAATTAATCGTTAATTAAATTAGTATAATTCAATAATTATAATAAACTTGTGATGCTGTGATTTTGAATTTTTGAGAATATGGTCATTGATCTATCCTTTAGTCAAATTAATACAATTCAATAATTAAAATACACTTCCGATGTTATGATTTTGCATTTTTAAGAATATTTTCATTAAATTATTCTTTAGTCAAATTAATACAATTCAATAATTAAAATACACTTCCGATGTTATGATTTTGCATTTTTGAGAATATGGTCATTAAATTATTCTTTAGTCAAATGAATACAATTCAATAATTACAATACACTTCCGATGTTATGATTTTGCATTTTTGAGAATATGTTCATTAAATTATTTGCTTGTAAAAAAAGTAAATACGTTATTTATTTGTTTGTATATAATGGAAATACAATTGAATGGTTACCGAAAAATAAACGTGAAAACGCGTGAATCTCTATTTTTTTTATATTTAGCTAACCCGGCAGACTTCGTAGTACCTCAATCGACAAATAAAATACCTAAACTTTTGTATAAAATAAACTTGAAACAAACAACAGGCATCCGTCTGACGGGGACACATAAAAGGAAAAACAAAATTGTTCATTTTATTTTATTTCTAGTATTTTCATATTTATCTACCTTTTAAACCTTCTCTGGACTTCCACAAATAATTCAATATCAAAATTAGCCAAATCGGTCCAGCCGTTTTCGAGTTTTAGCGAGACTAACGAACAGAAATTCATTTTTATATATACAGATTTCATGTTTGGTTTTTTTTTTTGCAAGAAAATATCTCCTCTTTTAGTCGATCGCTAATTGCTGAGCATCGTGATGCGCCAGAATGTGACTGTTTTTTGTAATTTGTAGCCACTTATGTCGGTCAGTGGCACAGTGAAGTGCGTGGCTCAGTCTCGTGTCCAGATACTCTGACAGTTGGTCACTCCATCTTTTTTGACTCAGTCGTCGTGCCCTAAAGGATAAGACGTCCGGTGCATTCGTATGTAGCGATGCACCGGTGTTCGAATCCCGCAGGCGGGTACCAATTTTTCTAATAAAATACGTACTCAACAAATGTTCACGATTGACTTCCACGGTGAAGAAATAACATCGTGTAATAAAAATCAAACCAGCAAAATTATAATTTGCGTAATCACTGGTGGTGGGACCTCTTGTGAGCCCGCGCGGGTGGGTACCACCGCCCTGCCTATTTCTGCCGTGAAGCAGTAATGCGTTTCGGTTTGAAGGGTGGAGCAGCCGTTGTAACTATAGTGAGACCTTAGAACTTATATCTCAAGGTGGGTGGCGCATTTACGTTGTGGATGTCTATGGGCTCCAGTAACCACTTAACACCAGGTGGGCTGTGAGCTCGTCCACCCAACTAAGCAATAAAAAACAAAAAGACTTCTGGATCGTCTTCTGTTGAACTCTCTGTACAAAATTTAATCGTAGTTTGTAACATAAGCTTGATTTCAGTTTTTGTCACTTCAACATTTGGCTCTAACGGCTTTGAAGTGGATTGCAGTCATAACTCAGCGCATTTATTAGAATTTCTCGAACATTACGGTCATGCCTACAAAAATAATATCCATGCGCGGGAAAAGAAGCACTGGCCTCATTATAAAAGTAATATTGTTTCCATAAGTTTATCCGTTATTGACGCCTCTCTCGCGCGCAAGGACGTTTCTCAAAACGTAATCCTTTTCAATAAAGAATGCATATCCTATATGCTTGATTAAATGTAAACTGATTGTATTTTTCATTATTCACGATTAACCTATATATTATTATTAACTTCCAACATCTTCCATCCACATATATACGTACGTTATAATATGGCAGGTGGCAACGATATCTCCAGCGGCCGATAATTACGAAGAAACGCTGTCGACCCTGAGGTACGCGGACCGAGCCAAGCGCATCGTGAACCACGCTGTGGTCAACGAGGATCCCAACGCTCGCATTATCAGGGAGCTCCGACAGGAGGTCGAAGCACTCAAGGAGATGCTCAAATACGCAACTGTGAGTAATGTCCTTATTATCAATATTTACAATCTATACATATAAATAAAATTGGAGTGTTTGTTTGTAATATATATGCGATATGTACATACACCAAAATAACATTTTTTACAATTTTTGTCTGTCTGTCCGTTTGTTTGTTCCGGCTAATCTCTGGAACGGCTAGACCGATTTTAACGAGACCTTCACAGCTGATGATATAAGGAGTAACTTAGACTTACTTTTATTAGACTAGCTTCGTCCCGCGGCGTCGCCAGCGGTACCGCGGGCAGTATAACCGCGGGTAACATCGCGGGACTCAGCTATCAATAGTAAAATTTAATGTTTCCGAAGCGTTATTACTGGTGGTAGGGCATCTTGTTATACCGCACAGGTGGGTATCATCACCCTGCCTATTTCTGTCATGAACCAATAATAGGTTTCGGTTTGAAGGGTTGGGCAGCCGTTGTGCTGTAAAAACTGAGACTTAGAAGTCATGTCTGAAAGTGGGTGAGTGGGTTAACATCAAGTGGGCCGTGAGCTCGTCCAATCGTCTAAGCAAAATAAAACAAAAATATATATATATATAAATTAAACATTACCCATTCTAAATAAAGTATCATAATAGAAATAGTGTTATAAGAGTTGCTGGACTAGGTTTTTATAAAAATAACAATTATCTAGTTTGATAAACATATTATCTACGTTTATAATAAACAGATGGCTTTGTGAAAGGGCTTAACATGTTAAGAAGTAGCTCATTAAGACTATGTTATTATGATCATTTAATTTTAATTATATTCGTGCCTCTAATATACGTTAGCTGGATAAAATTGAGCAAATATTTACAAAAGAAGGCCGGCTAAAAGTGTACGCGATAAGCCGTAAGACTCTTGAGTTCGGCTGAGGCTCGTATATAACGATAGTAGGGGTCTTTTTATTGTTTTCGAAGCTAGATGATCTCTTGGTACACTTAATGGGCTATTGTCCTTCATGTACATCAATAATACAGCCAAGTTTCTGTTAATCACCTAGAACTGTTATGAAATCTCGTTTGAAGAAGCACATGCTACTGGTGGTAGGACCTCTTGTGAGTCCGCACGGGTAGGTACCACCACCACCCTGCCAATTTCTGCCGTGAAGTAGTAATGCGTTTCGGTTTGAAGGGCGGGACAGCCGTTGTAACTATACTTGAGACCTTAGAACTCATGTTTCAAGGTGGGTGGCGGCATTTACTTTGTAGATATCTATAGGCTCCGGTAACCGGTGAGATCGTCCTCTCACCAATGCAATAAAAATATGTGAAACGGCCCAGGAAACCGAGGAGGCGATTCGAGGATCTGATGGCGTTGTCTTGTCGCTGTTCCAGGGATCACCCGTCGGAGAAGACGTCCATGAACAGCTCGCGCAAAGCGAACATCTGATGAAAGAGATGTCGCGGACCTGGGAGGAGAAGCTGGTCGAAACTGGTATGTGTGCCAAAATGTTTTGTAGGGTCTTTCAGTTCCCCCCTAAAAATTAATAGCTATTCAGATTTCAATCAGTTCTTTGTACACGTAGCTAAGAAATACCTGGTGATGTTTCACCATTTTTGTGCGGACTATATGTATAATTAAATACTACCATTATTTTAGAGCGCTAATTGACTGTTAGCTTTTGTGAAATTTGAAACATTTAGCTGGTCGGAAATTATAATGTATGCAGGTTGCTGGTATAATCCAGGTTAAGATCTATTTTTATCGTGATAAACATACATACCCCGATATCATGATCCCTACCTATGAGCTAAATCTAGTGGAATGCCCCTAAGAGTTTTTAAAATTTATATCTATACTATTATATAAATAAATCTACAGTGGTTTCTACGGATGTTCCGTTATAACTACTAAACCATGCATCCGATTGACTTGAAACTTGGTATCCATGTAGAAAATACATGTACTTAATGGATAGGCTAATATTTATATGAGTGTTGGACTCCCTACACCAGTTGCGGGGACGTTAATGATGAGAATGTTTGTGGGGGCGAGAAATAATAGTTTAAATTTAAATGCCCAGCGAAGCGGACGGGTACAGCTAGTCATGTTATAACTTTCATTAGAATATTATTATAAGAAACTCCGTTCTCCTGTTTGTTAAAGAAATTAGGATTGAATTTTGATACTGGTGAAGTCAGGTCATCCGTCTCCAGCTGACTAGAGAGTGACTAAAGCAACTAGTTTATTGCCGGAAGAGATAACGAATTTTATTCTTTTTTAATTATATATTTAATCGTAGTAAAACCACGGGACCGGCTTATACTAAATGAAGCGGTGTAACAAACAACATTGATGTCTAAGTTAGTGTGAAGATAAATTCTTTTGTTCAAAGTTTTCTTGTAACATCCTAGAGGGGATAAGAAACGGAATCGAACGAACGATATCTGTAATTCAGTTTGGAAACTATCCGGGATATAGAGTAATATGCATTATGAGATGTATAAGGCTGGATATTCATGATTCGCACTTTTCAAATGTGCGAATTGTTTTATGTATCCAGTATAAATGTTAATATGATCGATATTTTATGGGTTTTGATTTTTATTCCGCGGAACCCTTATTCTTTCTTTTTCAAAATAACGGTAGAGTCTTAAGTAGTTTTTAACATAATATAATATTACAAATACCGTATTAATGTTGTAGTCCAGTAAAAGATACCTGTTATTAAGACATTAAAAACTGATATTTTACATTTGGTTTACGTTTGTATACATTATTGTAAATTAATAATTACAGTTGGTAATCTTAAAAAATATATTATGTATCCGACAACTTTTTTTTTGTTAATATTAAACTGGATCTTTTGCTTCATGATGTAAAACTCCTATTTTTCACAGTCAAAAGGACCGAACGAAATTCGATTGTACCATGACAATCACCATCAATCACATGTTTATCATTGACAATAACATTGTTTGCGATGAACTGAAATTAACGAAAGCTAGTGTGAGGGTTTGCTTTTTTCAAACACCGTTTTCACTGCCGTAAAATTAAAAGGCTTTGGTTTAAACTTTTGCTTTATAGCCCTATGTGGTTTATATATTTTATTTGTTGTTTCTAGAACGAATACAAGGCGAACGTCAACACGCTTTGGAGAAGATGGGGATCAGCGTGCAAGCGAGCGGCATTAAAGTGGAGAAGAACAAATATTACCTCGTCAATTTGAACGCGGATCCGTCGCTTAATGAACTACTGGTCTACTATTTAAAGGTGATTTAATGTTGACAAGATCATTCCCTTGAGAATTTTTTTTCCCATACCTATTCGCTAACCCAGTCGGGTAGGTGAGCTCACGGGCTCAATCTGAGAGTATTTGGTAACACTAGCCCTAGCAAGAGCAGTGCATCGCAGAGTTTACCACCGGATCGGAATCGCGACTCACTGAGAAGATCCTGTTAGAAATTCAGTGGAATTTTTATTATTATTAAATATTGGTGATGTCCTATTTTGTGAGAGGACAGGCGGGTACTGTATTTTTGATGCGAAACTGTCATTCTGTCCGGTTCGAAGGTTGGGTCAGCCGTAAATGTAATGTAATTGAAATTTCAACCTTATGTTAATAGACTAAGTGGCGGCATTCACGTTGTGATGTCTATGAGCTCTTGGCTATGTCTGTTTACAAAACCTTTTTGTCGAAACTGCATTGTAATTAATTTTAAAACGACGTCAGAATTAGTATGGATTCTTAAGGCCATAGTAATTGATACATAAGGTAGAGCGTACATTTAATTATCTTTTTCATACGATCGCACCTGTTGTAGTGTCATAAGACGTACGTGTGTTGCGCAATGCGTTTATACTTTACGGCTTACAAAAGTTAAAAGTCTAATTTAGGGGAGGAAAACAAATCACACAACCTCACTGTTTTAGATTTTTATTTTTATTTTTTTAGTGCTTAGATGGGTGGACGAGCTCACAGCCCACCCGGTGTTAAGTGGCTATTGGAGCCCATAGACATCTACAACGTAAATGCGGCACCCATTTTGAGATATAAGTTCTGAGGTCTCAAGTATAGTTACAACGGCTGCCCCACCCTTCAAACCGAAACGCGTTACTGCTTCACGGCAGAAATAGGCAGGGTGGTGGTACCTACCCGCGCAGACTCACAAGAGGTCCTACCACCAGTAATTACGCAAATTAAAATTTGCGGGTTTGATTTTTAGTACACGATGTTATTCCTTCACCGTGGAAGTCAATCGTGAACATTTGTCAAGTACATATTTCATTAGAAAAATTGGTACCCGCCTGCGGGATTCGAAAACCGGTGCATCGCTCAACACGAATGCACCGGACGTCTTATCCGTTAGGCCACGACGACTTTACAATGTAACCCAATGTGTAAAAAAAAATACGTAAAATTCTTTACATCGCGTGCGCTACTTCCCAAGCGAAGCCGGGGCGGGCCGCTAGTAGTTAATATTTTTATAATAAGGAACTTCGTTCCTATACGGTGAAGGAATAACATCGTGTAATAAAAATAAACCCGCAAAATTATAATTTGCGTAATCACTGGTGGTAGGACCTCTTGTGAGTCCGCACGGGTAGGTGCCACCACTCCGCCTATTTCCGCCGTAAAGCAGTAATGCGTTTCGGTTCGAAGGGCGGGGGGGGGTAGCCGTTGTAACTATACTGAGACATTAGAACTTATATTTCAAGGTGGGTGGCGCATTTACGTTGTAGATGTCCATGAGCTCCAGTAACCACTTAACACCAGGTGGGCTGTGAGCTCGTCAATCCAGCTAAGCAAGAAAAAAAAATCCGGTGTTCCACGACACACCACACATCTTTTATTAATGTTAACCTCTCGATGGTTTCCAGGAGAGGACCCTCGTGGGCGCGGACAGCTCGGCCGACATCCAGCTGTCTGGGCTGGGCATACAGCCGCAGCACTGCCTGCTGCTGGTGGAGGGCGGCGGGCTGCACATGGAGCCGGTGGGCGCGGCGCGCTGCTTCGTCAACGGCACGCCCGTCGTGTCGCGCGTGCGCCTCGGACACGCCGACCGGATCCTGTGGGGGAACCACCACTTCTTCAGGGCTAACTGCCCGAAGAAAGCGACCGGGGCCTCGGGTAAGCTCCTACCCAACTAGTAGCTGAGATGTTTATCACTTACTAGCTGACCCGGCAGACTTCGTAGTGCCTCAATCGATAAATAAAAGACCTAAGCTTTTGTATAAAATAAACTTAAAACAAACAAAAGGAATCCGTCCGACGGGGGACACGTCTAAGGAAAAACAAAATTGTTATTTTTATTTAATCCTGAGCATTTTCATATTTATCTACCTTTTAAATCTTCTCTGGACTTCCACAAATAATTCAAGATCAAAATTAGCCAAATCGGTCCAGCCGTTCTCGAGTTTTAGTGAGACTAACGAACAGCAATTTTTATATATATCACTTATATTCTTAAAAAGCTTTATAATGCTGCTTTAGTTTATATAAATAGAAACTCTTCCACGATCCGGGTAGACTAGGATGTTTGCCTATAAATCGGATCAATTCACAAAGGTCGCTTGATTTTAAATTTTTATTAAGCTTTGGTAACGAGACCTTTAAGTCAAATCTTATATTCTGTTGTTATAATATGAAAAATGAAAGGTGGAAGCGAAATGAGATGAAGTTTATTAATTTAAGACTTTAGTCAATTAGGATGAAATTAGACGAGATGAAATGCAATGAAATGGTGGTTATTTACTGAGACTCTCTTAGTGAAGTAGAACTTGAAAAGTTTCTTCCGGGAGCTCTGTTTCTTTTAGCCCCATTTATGCACTCTTACAAATGCTAAATACTTAATAGACCAATGTTAAAACACAATTATACTTTAAGAAACATTGAATTGACAAAATAAAATAATTCGCACAATTTCGCACCTCGCGTTCCCACAATAATGTTCTGCGTGAACTAAAATGATCAAAGCAAAAATAAATGGTTTGTCGTGTCCCGTGCAGCCGGCGCGTCCGAGCCGCAGACGCCGGCGCAGCAGATCGACTACAACTTCGCTCGGGACGAGATCATGCTCAACGAGCTCAGCAACGACCCCATCCAGACGGCCATCTCGCGTCTCGAGCGACAGCACGAGGAGGACAAGCAAGGTGACGTCATCGACTTTTATCAGCACCTACCCTCCTAATGATTTTTTTTATTGCCCTTGTAGGCAGACGAGCTTACGGCCCACCTGATGGTGAGTGGTTACCGTCGCCCATGGACTTCAGCAATGCCAGGGGCAGAGCAAAGCCGCTGCCTACCGCTTAATACGCTCTCCACAAGCCTCGTCTGAAGAAGGACATGTCATAGCACTCGGGAAACACCGTGGAGGGAACTCATTCCGTAGTCGAATGGTACGTGACAAAAAAGACCTCTGGAAACGCACTGTGGATGACCGCAGAGGCTCCAGGTAGTATGGATGAACTCTACTCCAGTGGCGGGCGGTGCGATGGTAAAAACGAGATGATTGTATTATCTCGAACAATTGCTCAGAGCACTCCCCAAATGGTACGAACGTGAGATCACGGCTCAATATGATAATCGATTGTTTAATATAATTTTAGTGGCCTTAGAGAAACAACGGCAGGAATACGAAAGGCAATTTCAACAGCTCAGGAATATACTGTCTCCGTCGACCCCGTACCCGCCCTACTCCTACGATCCGCTCAAATTAGGTGAGCTACAATGAAAACTATATTTACTTTAAGCTGATTTCAGGCTACGCTATAATATAAAAGCATATAGTATATAGCTCATAGCACAACAATATCGCGCACCATACATTTTTATGGAAACATACTGTACTGTACTATATATTATTGGCTAAGTATAGGCTGCTATACTATATGGCACTATAGTATAGCGTAGTCTGAAAGCAACTTTACTCACTGTTACGTCACCGTGCTTTATCGAGGGGCGAAAGGCTGATAAAGTGATTGATAGATTTTATTTTGCTCTTATGAGCAAAAAATACAAAGCAAGTAGGCATTTATATGCCGGCGTTCGATGCGGGCGGCGCGGGCCAATGGACGCGTACCTTTAGCCCTCATTCGCACGGGCGTTTTAAAAACGTTGCGTTAAAACTCGGCGTTGGCGCTTTTATAACGTTCTCGATGTGACGTAATCTGTAACGCCCAACGCTTAGCGCTCAAAATGCAAGACTGCGCGATAAAAAAGCGTCGCGTTTTAAAAGCGCTGACGTATGAACCTATACTAGAAAATGCATCTGTTCTATTTGAACGGTTTTTTAACGCGCGCGTTAAAAAAACTCCCGTGCGAATGAGGCCTTAGGACCTCCATAATGAATGTAAACGAAGTGAAGCCAATGAACCGTTGTGGTGACTGCTGTTTTATTTTTTGTTGCTTACATTGTTGGACGAGCTCACAGCCCACTCGGTGTTAAGTGGTTACTGGAGCCCATAGATATTTACAACGTAAATGTGCCACCCACCTAATGCCCCCTGTCGTGTGGTAGGCAAGCTGACAGCGTGCACGCCCACCACGGCGGCGCGCGTGGAGCGCTGGGCGGCCGAGAGGGACGACACCTTCAAGCGCTCCCTGGGGCGCCTTAAGGCGGACATCCTGCGAGCCAACGCACTGGTGCAGGAGGCCAACTTCCTGGCTGAGGAGATGCGCAGGAACACCCGCTTCAGTGTCACCCTGCAGATACCGCCGCAGAACCTCAGCCCCAATCGCAAGGTTCGTCGCCAGTGACACTAACAATGCTACTCTCACCGCCTGGGACAAGTACATACATGACGACGAACAGAGATCGCGAGGGGATTCATTTTGTGGACCACTGCCTAACCTTATGTGTGATTTTTTTTGTGATACTTAAATTAAACAAATTTTCTGAGATAATTTCGTAAAAATCGTATATTTTTTTACTCACTGGCTTTCACGTCGACGTCATGGGTTTAATTAACATTAAAACAAAATTATGTTTCGTAATTCCCTGCACTAAGCGACGCGTATCCCGCTCCAACACACGTGGCTAGCCGGATCTCGTCGCTCGCACGATGTGAACATTATATTCTTTTCAGATGGACGAAGACGGCCGACTGTGTCGGGGCGGGGTAAGGCCGGTCGCGGACTCTGGTATACGTTGCCTCGTGTCCGTCTTGTCTAACTCGCATCCGCATCGGCGCTCTAACACTCGCTTAGTTCTATCTGCAGACGGAACTGCGGACGTCATGCTATCTCTGTCTGTCTTACAGCTTGTGCCTGTCGATTGTTTTGGTTTCGAACTTTTCAAGGATTGCCATATTATTACGCGAATCGCAAAAACGTTTCGATCATCTTCTTCTAGTCAAACTTCAATTTCTATCGGAATGTTTCTGTTTCTGTAGTTTTTTAAAATCTGTTATTCGTTCGATACGTTTGTAAAGTCGATAGAAATATCGATAATCATTAAATCGATAGAACTTGTTTGTTTGACACGCCAAAATCGATTTGATAATTAACTTATTATTGTGTTTTGTATTGGCAGCGCGGGGCTTTCGTGTCTGAGCCAGCTATAATGGTGAAGCGGCCAGGTCGGGGCGGACAAGTGTGGTCAATGGAGAAACTCGATAACAAATTGGTCGACATGAGAGAAATGTATGACGAGTGGCGACGTCGGCAACAACGAGGCGAGGAAGAATTGGAGGAGGTGAACACAGCTAACACGTTTTATATATTCAAACGTTTATAGCTATAGTTTCTCGCCGGATCTTCTTAGTGGGTCGCGTTTCCGATCCGGTGGTAGATTCTGCGAAGCACTGCTCTTGCTAGGGTCAGTGTTAGCAACACTCCGATTGAGCCCCGTGAGCTCACCTACACACGTTAGGGTGAAGCTGAAATAGCCTCTCAAGGCTATCAGCATAGGTAGGAAAAAAAAAACAACTTTTACCTTGCGAATGTTGCGATGGATGTATGGAGTAACAAGAATGAATAGAATACGGAATGAATATATTAGAGGAAGTCTGAAAGTGGCACCTGTGACAGAGAAGCTAAGAAGTGCGTGTTTGGGATGGCATGGACATGTGATGACACGAAATGAAAATGAGGTTGGTAAGAGTGTGTTAACTATGAATGTGGAAGGGTATAGAGGAAGAGGTAGTCCTAAGAAGAATCGGATCGATTGCGTGAAAGACGTGTAAGAGGGGAGTGAGCGAAGAAATGGTATATGATAGAGGAGAATGGAAGGAGAAAACATGTTGCGCCGACCCCAAGTGACTGGGAGAAGGACAGGGGAATGGTGATGATGTTTACCTTTGTATTAGAAACAATCGAGTTTTCGTGGTATAAGATATTAGTGAGCGACTAATAATAACATATTTTGAAAAAATCGAATGTTTTAACTTGAATTTATTGGTACTTGAGAATGTTGCAAAGAGAAAATCTAATTTCAGATTCAAACTGAGAAGACTGTGGATCCCTTCTACGAGTCTCAAGAGAACCATAATTTGATCGGCGTTGCCAACGTGTTCCTCGAGGCGTTATTCCATGACGTCACTCTCGACTATCACACCCCCATCATCAGCCAACAGGGAGAAGTGGCTGGAAGGTTACAAGTGAGTCACTCTGAAATATTTTGGCTGATGAGTCATTGTTATGATTGTTATGTGACTGAAATAGCTAACGTGGTTATAGACATTCAAAATATCAGAATTGCTTTAAAGAACCGCTTAATCATTTTTTTCTCACGACCAGGTGGAGATAAGTCGCGTGGCAGGTCAATTTCCCCAAGATCGCATCTGTGAAGCTGCATCAGATAGTTCCGGTGACATGAGAGATGATGATGAACCCGTTGATCCTGCGTCACAACAGGTATTCTATTAATTTGATAATTTATTTTATTTTCCTGTTGAATATATGAAGACTAGTAAGTAGTAACCGGCAGTCGATCTCAGGCGCCTTGGCAATGTAGGGAGTGAGCAATCGAAGCTAATAGATTAACGTCTTAATTACTGGTGGTAGGACCTCTTGTGAGTCCGCACGGGTAGGTACCGCCACCCTGCCTATTTCTGCCGTAAAGCAGTAATGCGTTTTGGTTTGAAGGGCGGGACAGCCGTTTTAACTGTACTGAGACCTTAGAACTTAAATCTCAAGGTGGGTGGCGGCATTTACGTTGTAGATGTCTATGGGCTCCAGTAACCACTTAACACCAGGTGAGGTGTGAGCTCGTCCACCCATTTAAGCAATAAAAAAAAAAATCTGTTCTTCAGGTGACGATCCGCGTCGTAATAAAACAGGCGAGCGGGCTGCCGCCGTCTCTGTCGCACTTCGTGTTCTGTCAGTACTCGGTGTGGGGGGGAGGGGAGGCCGTGGTGGTGCCGCCCGCAGTGTGCGCCGAGCCGCGCCCCGCGCCGCACGTCACGCATCGCTTCGATCACGCCAGGGACTTCACTGTGCCGCTCACTGAGGAATTCATCGAGCATTGTGCAGGTTAGCGCACTGTTTTTGGTAAAGGATTCGAGCTCATTCCTCCCCTCCACGGTGTTTCCCGAGTTATGACATGCCCTTCTTCAAAAGAGGCTTGTGGAGGGTATCAAGCGGTAGGTAGCGGTTTGGTTCTGCCCCTGGCATTGCTAAAGTCAATAGGCGACGGTAACCATTCACCATCAGGTAGGTCGTATGCTCGTCTGCCTACAAGGAAAAAAAAAAAATAATTTAAAAAAGACATTCTCATCCCATTCTAATTTTTTAAGAAACATAAATCTCGCAAATGGCTCATAACTTTTAATCAATGCGTAAATTTACTTTCTGTTCTGTGGAAACAAAATAGAGGCATAATACAACTGACTAGGTAGTTATGGTATTTAGGTCGCACAGTAATTCTAACTGTCTGTGATGACTTGATTAACCTAGGTGGCACAAATAAATGTGCATGCTTTTATTGTTCATTTAATGATTATTAGACAGTGTCCCGTAGACACGGCCCACTCCCACAGACACAGCCCACTGAGTTTCTCGCCGGATCTTCTCAGTGGGTCGCGTTTCCGATCCGGTGGTAGATTCGGCGAAGCACTACTCTTGCTAGGGTCAGTATTAGCATCACTCCGGTTTGAGCCCCGTGAGCTCACCTACTAGTTAAGGTTACGCTGAAATAGCCTCTCAAGACTATCAGCTTAGGTAGGAAAAAAATACAGTGGTGTAATTGTCTGCCCGCAGAGGGCGCTCTGTCGATCGAAGTGTGGGGCCACCGGTCGGCCGGGTTCAGTCGCGCGCGCGGCAACTGGGAGGTGGAGCAGCAGCAGCTGGCGCAGGCGCGCTCGCTGGCCGACCGCTGGGCCGAGCTCTCCAGGAAGATCCAGCTCTGGGTGCAGATACACGAGCTCAACGAGCAGGGAGAATACGCGCCGGTCGAGGTACGCCCTGCATCTCCCCTCTCTTTCTGATTCAGAACAATCGTTACTAAGGAATGAGATTTCAACGGCATATTATATATCAATTATACGGTATTTGGGTTGAAGTTTCTTGAAGCTTGCTGGGCTAAGTTTACCTCTTGACACTTCATACAATATACATAACGTTTATAACAAACGTTAGTAATCATCTGTGCTGTAATGACATAATACGGTTCGAGTGCAAGGCGGCGTGTGGGCTGCAGGTGGTGGCGCGCGGCGACATGCTGACGGGCGGCGTGTACCAGCTGCGTCAGGGTCAGCAGCGGCGGATCGCAGTGCGCGTGAAGCCCGCACAGAACTCGGGGACGCTGCCGATCATATGTCAGCACATTGTGAGCGTCGAGGTGGGCTCGGTCACGGTCAGGTACGTGAAGTTCTCGTCTGCATCGAAGGATGTCCATATTTTTTTTTCATTACAAATCATAAACTTGCAATGTTTCAATTTTTCTTATTTTGATGTGGGTCGTAATACTTAGTATCCTTCCATTATCAACTTCTACTTTTCACATCATTTAAGTGTTGGTAAGGGTCATAGTGGGTTGGCATCTCTACCTTGAAATTTAACATCTTGAGCAGGTGTCCTCCTATGACCAGCCTCAACAATACCAAACTAGTTAAAAATAATAATTGTAATAATTTTAAAGGCAAACACCAGTACATAATTTTAAGGCAGGTCATATAAACGAACCTCACAATTTTATAATGAGCATTTAATATTGCACGCTACTACTGTACATGGCGGTTGGATGTCTATTCGAGTTTTCTTGGAATTGTCCACAGGTCCCGCTTACAAAAACCCTTGGATTCATATCAGGAAGAGGACCTGGCCACGCTGCGGGAACGTTGGAGCGACGCTCTGGCCCGGCGCAGACAACACTTGCACGCACAGCTACAGGTCACCTGGAATATTATACTGTGTTGATGAATGGCTTTAGTTTATTTTTGACTAACGTACGTGAGTCACGGAGCTCACCTGATGATGAACAGGTATTCAAGTCTACATAAGCAAGTGCCGCTTTTCGTCTTGAGATATTTTAATTAAATCGGAACAACTGCTAGTTGTGTTGTTTAAACCAAGACCCACGGCTCCTCTCCGGGGTGGAACATGCAGGACGCGGTATCCCAGTGGGGACCCTCACAGGGCAACGTTTTTGACCGTGACGGGGCAACACAAAGTCACCGTCGCCCGAAACATGTCTTGTCAGATCACCTGGATTCACTTTCGGTGCTTTTAGGCCTCTCAAATATCGGTCACCGTCCTCGTCAAACTCGACGATTAGAGTTCGGCCCAGTTCGTTCATCGTTGGAATAGCCTCTTTAAACTACCAGCGTATAGGTCGGGGAAAAAAAACACCACCCGGGACAAATTCGTTCAGTAGAGTTTGTAATGTAAATTGTGATCTTGTTTAATCCTCTAATTTTCTGCTACAGAAATTGGTAAACATGTCGCCTTCGATGAAGAGTGAACGCGACATGGAACGCGAACAGTCTCTAGTCGAGCAGTGGGTGTCGCTCACCGAAGAGCGGAATGCAGTAAGTGGATTGTTTTATTATAATTCCGACTTGAGATTAAAGAATGTTTGCCAAAACTATTATATCAACGACTTTAAGATGAATAGTAGTCCTAAGTAAGGGAGGAGCTCACCGCATGGTGTTTAACTCCTTGACTGCCATGCCGGTCACCGGTGCCCTACGCGGCGCACTGAAGTAATTATATCGATTTCTGTTACTAAGCGCTTGCATTGCCTAACTTTACCTTCGTTTGTTTTTAATGTATGTTTTAGAAATAGATTCATTCTCTGTATATTCGGATTCGCCTTTCTCAGAGCCTACTAGATATTCCGGCGTCTCAGTAACGTAAATCGGCATAATTCAGTGCGCCACGTAGGGCACCGGTGACCTATACGGCACTGAAAGGGTTAAGCGTTAGCGTTCCCAGACACAACTCGCACGCTGACCTCTAGAGACTACATTCAGTGGAAGGTATGATTGCTCTGCGATATTAAGTGGTGCAGCCGACCCATCCCATATCTATTTTTTATCAGGCTTCGGTATATACACCACACTGGTCTTAACTCATCTATATATTAATACTTGAAGCAAAAACTTTGTAGTCTCTCTTTACGAAAATTGCGCGGACGGAGTAGTATGAAATTTCCCACACTTATAGAGGATATAGAGAGTGCAGAATGCAATTTTTTTTTAAATTATGCATAAAAATACGTTAAATCAATAAAAAAAACACTACACACACTACCATGTATTTGACACACACAAACATGCATACTATTTGTTTTATTTTATGACCTAGTAACAAATACCTTTAGGTCATATCTTATTTGGAGCTTATTATAGTCTGTGTTCAAATTGAGAATAGATTAAATATTGTTTGTCTTTATTAATATTTATCTAAAGTGTAGTCTTGGCGATATCCGTGATTACAGAAGTATAATAGTTTTTTGACAATAGAATCATAATAATGTTCAAACTTATATTTTCAATGAATTATAGTCCAATTTTGACTACCGGGGGGCCACTAGTATTCATAATTTCACAAACGGCTCACAAAATGGATTCTCAGTACCAAAAAAAAATTAGTTTTTTTGCTATCAAACATTTTCATTCTCGAATATTTACAAAGTATTAATTGATTGTTTTATTCAGGTTCTAGTCCCGAGTCCCGGCAGCCCCATCCCGGGCGCTCCGGCCGCCTGGACGCCTCCTCCCGGCATGGAGCAACACATCCCCGTGCTGTTCCTTGATCTCAACGGTATGACATGTGTACAATTACAAAAAAAATATGTAATTTTGGGAATTTTTAATTTCATTATGGACACACGAGATTGGCGCCGGAGTAAAACGACAGTATACTACTACTACCACCATAGTGATAATATAACACTAGTAAAATACAACCGCGTTTCGCCGTGGCCGTTCATTTTTAGGTTTTTTTGTGCGAAAAACTTCCTGGAAGTGCTAAGACCAACTACTCCAAGTTTAGAGCCAGTCAGCAAAGAAATAACTAGAGAATATTTTTTATAAGCTAAGTACGAAAGTTCGTGCAAAACAAACGCGGGTGTGGCTTGAATTGATAAATTCTATATTAGGCGACGGTTTGCACTAAATGTCGAAATGTACCTTTTTTTTATTGCCCTTGTAGGCAGACGAGCATACGGCCCACCTGATGGTGAGTGGTTACCGTCGGCCATGGACTTCAGCAATGCCAGGGGCAGAGCCAAGCCGCTGCCTACCGTAAATCTATCTAGTAACTAATATTGAGCCCACACAACCGGCAGCCGACGACCTGACCACGCACCCGAGCGGCGAGGAGGTGAGCATGGCGGGGCTGAACTCCATCCTCCCCAAGGAGCTCGGCCACAAGTTCTACGAGCTGCAGATCCTGCACCACCACGACAAGGACGTCTCCGCCATCGCGTCCTGGGACTCCTCCATACACGACTCGCAGTACCTCAACAGGGTCACTGAAGGTTAGGGCATTTAATATGAAATAAAAAGGAAATATTTAAAATATAACCTTTTTAGCTCTTCATACTTTATACAGTTTGTAAGCAATTGTACTTGAAATTTATTCAAAGAGTTATTTTTTAACATATATTTTTATAGGCATGTGTTTCAATTATGTTTACCCGTCTCTTACAAGTAAAGATAATATGTAATATTCCGTGCTCGGACTAAACACTTCAATCAGCTCAATTATACGCCTTCCAGTAGAAGACAACAAAAATACGAAAATAAAAACGTAAATACTTGTATTTTGGCGTTCTAAAACTGTTCTCAAAATTTTCATATAATGGGATGGTCGCAAGTTTTAAAGTCATTTATTAAAGTCATTAAGTATTTTTTTTACATTTTTTGCAAATATCTCGTTTTCTATGGGTTTTACGCTATTTGTATTTATTATCAATATTGTAGAGAAATAAATACTCTACAATTTTTCTATATTTTTTACACCTTGAACTGTTTCGAGATAGAGGGCCTAGAGCGCGCGGTCAGACAATTATCTGAAGTCAACTGGTAGTCCAGATCAAAAATTCGTAATATTAAGATTATAATTTATTGCTAAATATATAATTATCATTTTTTATTAACTTTCCGACCACCCAATTATATGTGAATTTTGAGAATAGTTTTAGGATGTCAAAATGCAAGTTTTTACGGGGTTAATGTACTGGGTATGTCGATATTCCGAGGCAAATCCCCTATAATGACTGGACTAGCTCTTACGCAACTCAATTATCGTTTTCAGCCAACGAACGCGTGTACCTGATACTAAAGACGACGGTGCGCCTCTCCCACCCGGCCCCCATGGATCTCATACTCAGGAAACGATTAGGTCTAAACATTTACAAACGACAGAGCCTCACCGACAGGATACGGAAGAAAATTGTCAGGTTTGTAAGAACAAATATACACAATAATTCAATAGTGCTCTAGAAATGTAACAAGATTATATATTGGGGCGCGTAAAACTGCTCAGATTGAATACAAGTTTTATAAATAAAAAATAAAAACCATTTTTTTGTACCTTACATAAAAATAAAAATATCTAGGGGTGAAAGGCTATTTGGTTTAAGCGACATTTTTGCAACTTTACAAGGGAGCTGTAGTTTAAAAATTGGAAAAAATATGATATTTATCAATACAAAAAAACTTCTGCAGCTATTCAAATGTAGTAAACTTAATTGAAGTTCAATTAAAAACATCGAACTGTGTCGATGTGATGCTAAAACCAAACAGAACGCACCTTTAAAATTATAAAGATAGATGTCGCGTAGGTTGCGAAAGGTTGCTTAAACTAAATGGCCTTTTACCCTTCGATATAATAAATTTCAAATACATATCGACGCTTGAAAGGCAAACACGACTAAGCGACAATGCGTGGACTTTACAGTAGACTAATTTAAAGATGAAATACCTGAAAAAAATTCTATTTTAACGAATCTAGCTGTAGGATTGAAATTATTTTAATAGACCTAGAAATATATATTTTATAATATATGTTTTTAGCGCATCGAATATGGTTATTACCTATCATTTGTGTACAAAACAGTTATTGTCGCTTAGTCACGTTTGCCTTTCGAGCGTCGATATATTTTCGCAAACGTCCTGCAACACAACAAGTACCTTATAAACGATCACAAATGTTTCAGAACCGATCAGCTAACCCAGACCGGTGTTATGTACGAGGTCGTGTCGAACATACCGAAGGCCTCCGAAGAGTTGGAAGAGCGCGAGAGTCTGGCGCAGATCGCGGCCACCGGCGAGGAGGCCAGCGCCGCCGACGGAGAAACCTACATCGGTTAGTTTCGGCGTTATAAGCCAATCATTTCGTTCTGACACCAAATGCTAAAAGTTCATAAAAGAATATGAGGCAAATGTTTACGGACATTCAGTGTTCCTTTGAAGTCGTCGTTGTCTAAAGGATAAGACGTCCGTTGCATTCGTGTTGAACGATGCATCGATGTTCGAATCTCAGGCGGGTTCCAATTTTCCTAATGAAATACGTACTCAACGAATGTTCACGATTGACTTCCACGGTGAAGGAATAACATCGTGTCATACAAATCAAACTCGCAAAATTATAATTTGCGTAATTACTGGTGGCAGGACTTCTTGAAGGTCCGCACGGGTAGGTACCACCACCCTGCCTATTTCTGCCGCGAAGCAGTAATGCGTTTCGGTTTGAAGGGTGGGGCAGCCGTTGTAACTATACTTGAAACCTTAAAAATCTCAAGGTGGGTGGCGCATTTACGTTGTAGATGTCTATGGGCTCCAGTAACCACTTAACACCAGATGGGCTGTAAGCTCGTGCACCCATCTAAGTAATAAAAAAAGGAATCTATAAATTTAGTCGATGGATGAAAAATTGTATCTATTCTCTTTGACAAACTGGTTGTATCGAATTAAGCTGGCACTTCAACTGTACGATAGTCGTACTGTAGTACGTTCTACGCTATTGAAATGGGTGAATTATCGATACTGCTATATTAATAAATATGTTTATACGCTAATAGAGAAGTACACCCGTGGAGTGAGTGCCGTGGAGAGCATCCTGACGCTGGACCGGCTCCGCCAGAGCGTGGCCGTCAAGGAACTGGAGCAGGCGCGAGGACAGCCCATCATCATGAGGAAGACGGCTTCCGTGCCCAACTTCTCACAGGTTGTTAAATGTGTAATACTGTACCATCCACATAAGACGATTCCGTTCCGGTATGCGATCCATAATTCCTCAAGTTACTACAGATTATTCTCCTGTGTGTGCAGTAATAGCAGCCCTTCCGCTAACTCCTACCATTCTCCTATTAAGTTCACATCAGGCTGGTATATACTCCTAAATCCAGCTAATAAGGACCAGAATGCAAGAACAAGCTACAATTATATATATAAATATTATGACCAACAAACTCGAATCGATTTTACGGAATTTGTATTAGCCTTGTGGCGTTACTCAAATTGTTCATATGTAAGTTTCTCGTATGTTACTGGTATCAAATGGATTTTATCTTTATTGTAGTCTGATAAAGATTCATATAAAATATGAGACATACTAACGAATTTTTTTTTAAATAAGCATCTACATCGCTTCGCGTTTGTTGAAAAGAGAAACTAGAATTATATCTATAGTGAATTAATCTGTTCAAATGTACAAATAATAAGTCGAGCACTACACGGTTGATAGCTACAACAACTACACGCTTACTAATTATAGATATAATAAAACTTATGATGCATTTTAGAAAAACTAATAAATCTAATAATAAAACTTCTCATTAATTGCAACTGAATACTATGGTAATATTTACAGTTGAATTCTCTTAAATATTAGAAGATGATGGCTAAACATTCAATTTTGTAAAAGAAGAAAATTAAAACCAGTCCAGATTAAGAAAGTTATTGCTATTTTAATTTAAGTTCAGGCGTTCTATTTAGTATAATGACGTCAAAGTTTAGAAAAGCTCTTTAATTAAAATTTGATCACGGGCAAAAGGCTCCCATTTATATATATACCCAGAAACCAAAAACCAAAAAAAAGTCTGTACTTTCAATCAATTAGATTTATTTATTTCTTCGATAATTGTAATGATTAATTTCTCCTTAAGCTTTTATGGTTTTTAATAAACACGACATTAGTCAAATATTCACTCTTGTTTAATACGCCTGATTTGCTAAAAAAATATTTAAATAAACGTTATATACACATTCAAAGATAAATAAAGTGTTTAGCTCAAGTATAAAACTGACACAATGTTGAGTTGGCTTTTTGAGAGTCTAAACAGACACAGGCGGAGAATATAAACTCGTTTTCGATTTAGACACTCTGTAAATATAGTTATGCGCGAGTATTCGTTCGCCAACTGTCTGTTTAATCTCTCATAAGATGTGTTGTCGGTCGCACGCGGCGCAGCTGTCGCAGGCTCTCGAGACCGCTGCCAAGAACGGAACCAATGTGAGTCGATAGCATGGCAACACTGACACCGTATACTGGCAACTATTTTTTTCTCTTTAATTCGCCTTAGATTTATATTCGAAATACTTTATTTTTTAATTGTTTAAAAATAATTTGTTTCACTTTTGCATGTCTTCATTCCATTCCATCTTACGGGTTCATCATACATTTGTATAGTTGATTTTTTTTTTGTATCATGAAAATTATTAATGTTATTTTTGCTTTTACGAAGTATCTATTTATTTACCTTAAGTTGTGTAGTTCTATTTTAGTTTAATGTACACGTTAGATTAAATTTGCTTTGACTAAAAATGCTTTGTTCGCAAATATGAATAAGTCTAGTGAGATAGTTGGTAGGCTACGGCTTGGCTCTGCCCTGGCATTACTGAAGTCACTCACCATCAGGTTGGCCGTATGCCCGTTTGCCTACAATAAAAAAAAATGGCTATTGATTTTGATCGATGCATGTGTGTGTCGTTTCAGATAATGCGCTTGGATTCGTCGTTCGAGTCGCTGACGGGGCTCGGGTCGGCGCGGTCGGGCAGCGTGGCGGACCTGGCGGACGAGAGCCCGCGGCGAGCGGCGCACCGGCACGCCGACCCCGACGCGCCGACGCCCACCAAGCCGTTCGGGCTCGGTAAGGCCATCGACCACCTCATTAACACTACATCACCACTCAACCACACCTCGACCCCCCAATACATATCGACGCTTGAAAGGCAAACGTGACTAAGCGACAATGCGTGAAGTTTACACTAGACTAAATTAAAGTTGAAATACCTGAAAAAAATTCTATTTTAACGAATCTAGCTGTAGGATTGAAATGATTTTAATAGACCTAGAAATATATTATATTTGTATTGTAGGCAGCAGCTTGGATCTGCCCCTGGCATTGCTGAAGTTCATGGGCGACGGTAACCACTCACCATCAGGTGGGCCGTATGCTCGTCTGCCTACAAGGGCAATAAAAATATATATATAAAAAAAAAAAAATTTTTTGCGCATCGAATATGGTTATTGTCTATCATTTATGTACAAAACAGTTATTATCGCTTAGTCACGTTTGCCTTTCAAGCGTCGAATTATCATGCGACTCCACATCACACAATACGGAAATATCGAGTCCGCTATTATTTCGAATTCATGAGATATTTGCACATTTTACGTAACGTTGAAATGTTTTGTATCATACAATAAGTTTTGAGATTGTTGTGCGCGCGGAACTAGTTGGCCGCGCCTTAGGTATGTGAGCGGTGGGACGGAGGGGCGGGGGCGCTTGCTCTCATTACTGATATGAGATTTGATACTATGATGAACGAAATTCTTATAAACTTACAAGATGATTCTGAATCAAATTCAGATAGTTCAGAATCAAGTGATTCAGTATCATTAAAATATGATTATAAATTTCATATTATACTTAATTTATTTTTGGTTTATTTTACTATTAATTACAATATAATTAGATAGGTACAATATAAACTTCTAAAAGTTCTTATATTTTATTTATTTATTATTTCATTTATTTATTTATTTATTTATTTTATTTAGTCATCACTGTCTAATCTTACGTGCGTTACGAACAGTAGGCGACCCGCCCCCTCACCCCTGTCGCCACCTAAGGCGTGGCCAACTAGTTCCACGCGTACTATAACTATGGCATTTTGAAAGTGCTGTTATATTTATCTAGACAGTGAGTTTAGTGCACTTTGTAGATTGAGGGTGAATATTATAAGACAATACTAGATATACGAACAGCTGCACGATTTTATTTATATTTAGAGTTAGATTATTTATGTAATGATAAAATATGAAAAAAAAGGAAAAGTATTTAAAGTTACATAACATAATTATTTTGATAAGAACATTTCGCAACGGACTGCAGCCTCTTCATGGTTCCACAATTACATATTATTTTCAAACGTGCTTCGTGGCAATGCTATGGCGCAACATTATCCCCTTCTGTCAGTAAAATACTCCCTACACGAACTTCTATTACTTCTTTCTCTTCAAAAATTTATTCCTTACTTTTTTAAGTATGCTATTCTTTTCTTTCACACTTTTCAAAGTATGCGTGATAACTCGTCGCGACGAGTCCAAATTGAATATTCATTCGATACGTCTCCGATACATTAAAACTTAGTGGAACTCGAATTTGAATTCGAATTATGAACTAACGTTTTATTTTTCTGTATCTCGATCCGTCGCAACCATCAGGCTCGTTCCTATCAGGTAAACAGTGACACCAATATGGTCTTGATTCGGAATGGCAACTGTATGGCGAAAACTATTAGTCGAATGCAGTAAAACTAAATTGTTGACCTAGATGTGTTGTGATCGTTTGTAATAATAATCGAAATATATAAAAAAAAAAAAGTTTTTATGTTAATTTGATTGGCTGTTAGAAAATGAAACGTTTATAAACGTTAATGTTTCACTGAACAGTATACGAGTTATACTGCGCTAAATTATTCGAAACAGAATTAGACCCTAAACGATTGGCTATTAGTGCGATATTTAACGCTTCCAGCATCGAGCAGCTTCTGTGTTTGTGTTGATCTCTGTTTTCTTTGCGTGTATATTTTCATTTGCATGGACCGAGCATGACCTTTTATCTGTCTCCGTATCCCCTTCCCTTTACGTTTAATCAATTGAACCAATTCGAAAAATTAATTTCGAATATCAGTATAATTTTAAATGAAAAACGAATACAGCCAGAGGAATTTCATAAATATTCAAGAAAAAAAAGAAAGAATATAGTGAAAAACTTAAAAGACTTATATTATCTGTGTATGAGTAGCGTAAAGTAGTATAGATAAAAAGATCGAACATACGTATGCGCGTGTGTTAGGAGAAATTGTGCATGTGATGTAGTTATAACGAATAAAATACAATGAAAACTTGATAAAGAATTTGTATGTGAGAAATTGGCATGTGTTAGACAAAACGATAGTTGAACAAAATGAGTTGATTGTATTTACTTGTGGTAATAGTTCTTAATAATAATGCTGTAATCTACCTTGCAATTTAGTTGTATAGGAAGGTAGGAAAAGAAATATTAATAATAAAATCAACATACATTTTCGGAACTCAAAGAATTCATGCAAAGTATTCTTAAACTGTACTTTATGTCAGAAGTCAATTACAGTGGCGTTGATTATTTACAAATATTTTTAACTGCTACGTGTATAAACGAAAATATACCGTAAAAAACCGAATTTCCGTCGTTATTCGTCTCTAAACTAGATTAAAAATTATTTGCAAAAAGAGTATGTAAGTGTTCTCGACGAGTGATATATATGTTGCCGTAGGATATATTTATGAAGATAACGTTTTTATTGCAGCGCGGCCAACATTCCTAAACTTGAATTTGAACCTGAACTCACTGCGACTGCAGACGCCGAACAAGTGTACGTCCTAACGATATTGTAGTGTCACTAGTTTGGCTTCATTATTTTTTCCTTACAATTTTTTTTTTTTTTGGTTCGAATCATTGTAAATGTCACCGAGACTCGTGATGTTAATAAGGTTTTCAAATGAAATGGCAGTTTGGACTTTATTCATCTCGAATTTATAATTAAATTCCTTCATTGTTTCAATTGAATGAATTGAATTGATTCATTCATCATTCAATTGAATTGAATTCATTGTTGACCTAGTTCATGACAAGAAAAATACTAGACAAAAAATTATGTTTAATACTGTTTTATTTGGAAACTGTTAAAATAGTTTTTTTTATTTTGTTCGTTGTCCATTGCGGGCTCGCACGCGTTTCGTATACGTACTATTGGCGTTCACGTTTTCAGGTGCAATTTTGAAATGAAAAGTCGAGTGGCGTATATGGTTATTTTTATTTGCAACATTTTATCGTTAAAGCTAGTTGTGTTTTTAGATTGGCATGATATTGAAACATCGAATTCGGAGCAAGTAGTTAGTCTCAAAATAAAAATCTTTCATATATAGTTTCGTCATAGGTGATTATTGATAAGTTACTGGAGTTCTTGTTAATTTCGAAATAAATAAAAAAAAACACAAGCCTGGGATCTAGGACTGAAACATTTAAAATTATTGTGAAGATGAATGCCAGAAAAAGAATGTGCACGCTCACCAAATCGTAGAATATCAAGACTACCCTTTTTATAAAAAAGCAAGACCGAGTCCAAAAACCAATGATCCTTTGGCTTACATTTGCTTCTTTACCTTATTGTATGTATAAATACAAGTACTAATAATATACATATCTTTATTAATTATATCATATTATAATTAATTCTTTTGAATATACTGTTTATAAGTATCATTTATATTTATCAAAAATAAATAATTCATAAGTAAATTTTATTTATATCATAATTCTATCTGTATTCATACTAAATATTTGATCACTAAAAAGAAAATTAAAATCTCTATTAATTTGTTTTTCTATGAAGTCATAGAAATGTTTTTGATGTAATTAAATCAGCATCATCCTTTATTCATTCTCAAACTCGTTGGAATAAAAAGGAGTATAAACCAATAAAGAAATGGAACATAAACATTATGTCAAAATGTTGGTGCAAAATTAATATTGTAATTTACGCTTATTTTTTAGACACAATAAAGTGAAATTCAATTTTCATCGGACACAATTTCAATCTCAATTTGATTACAAATTTACGTTTCATTATTATTTATTTTTTACACTTTATGTAAAATTTACATTGGCCGACTTAATGCCTAAGGCATTCTCTACCAGTCAACCAAAGGTAGTGCAGTAAATAGTGGTAGGTGCAATGAAATTTATATTAAGTTACAAATATACACAAAAAGAGAAAATATATGATGAGGCCGTCGGCGCAAAAGTGGCCTAAGCTTATCATAGTTAGTATGAAGGCAATTAGGTTTGAATTTTCATGAATTTGAATATGAGTAGGCAAAAAAACAATACGCGCAAAATTAATGTTTACAAAGCTATTTGTTACCTATGGGTGAAACTATGGATAGGCCGGTTTTGCATCAAAATTTTAAATAAATTCCAATATACGTCATAGAGGCATGAATATAAAAAATTGTGGGTTAGGCCACTTTTGCCCCGACAGCCTCATGTATACAATTATTAGCCATCGTACTGAAGTTATTTTACAAATGTAGCAGCATCACCGGCCAGCGGCAAGCTTGGGTTGCGCATGACGACGCTGCACGAGGAGCCGGGGAGGAGGAACGACGAGGACTCTCATTCCGAACCGGAATCAGCTCCTTTGGATGAACTCACCACGCCTCGATCATCGGTAAATTTTGCTTAAAGTATTTCTATATAAACCTAACATTGTACCATTATCCCGTATTCAGTTTGACGGTAACATTTAGGTTTGGTCATTTACTGAGTTACAATATTATATTGTTTATTGTATTACAATATTGTATTATATATTGTTTTTAATGGTTCAGTGATCTGTAAATTTTAAGAACAACAAGGAATTTCCATTCACGTTACATTTGGGAAATGACAAACAATAGAAACAAAGCATTCAGATCGGGTGAATAATATCACGACCCATCTCATGTTATTGGACCCCTCAAACATCACAACGTGTATGCCGCCATCCAAATTGACCCTTATGACAATCAAATAGTAATTCGAAGAAATCGACTGACTGGGTGGTGTGCTAGTTAGTGCCCCTGACTGTTGCGCCGAGGGTCGTGGGTTCGATTCTCGCATCGAGTAAATATTCGTCTGATGAACAAGTTTGTTTGCTTTTTGTCTGGACGCTTATTATTATATCTATATAAAATATATATGTATGCCCGTCTCTGGTACCCTGTAACACAGGGAATCGTAATTTGGGGCCGGATGACCGTGCGTCATTTGTTTCCAATTATTATATTTATTCAAATTATCTTCGGTAACGCTGTCTAGCCAGGATTCGCATAAGTAGTACTGATAGGTAATGTAACTCCCAAGCCGCACCGTTATTAGTATGTCCTGAGCGGTCTTTTGCTAAACCTGTTGCTTGTTACAGCGCACGCGGTCTCGCGCGTCGTCCCGCGGCTTCCTGCCGACGTCGAAGACCCTCGACTCTCTGCACGAGCTGGCCTGCGAGCGAGCGCCCAACAAGAACTCTCCGTCCATATCGTCCAGTGGCTACGGTACGTTCCCTTACAGATTGCAACACTCATGACCCAATGAATTACTCGTTGGAGTTTTTACTGGTGGTAGGACCTCTTGTGAGTCCACGCGGGCAGGTACCACTACCCTGCCTATTTCTGCCGTGAAGCAGTAATGCGTTTCGGTTTGAAGGGTGGGGCAGCCGTTGTAACTATACTTGAGACCTTAGAACTTATATCTCAAGGTGAGTGGCGCATTTACGTTGTAGATGTCTATAGGCTCCAGTAACCACTTAACACCAGGTGGGCTTTGAGCTAGTCCACTCATCTAACCAAAAAAAAAATGTTAATCGTACACTGAACTAGTAAGATCTTCTAGCTGTCGAAATTCGACCATCATCATCATCATCTTAGGCCTTACAGCTTAGGGTGGGCCTTAGCCTGGTTCAGTATGTCTCTCCATTATATAATTCTCCAGAAATTCGACCGCAATTCCTAAAAATGTACATTCATTTTGTGTATTAACATTTTCGCTTGTAAATATGGATACTGTTTCCGTTTTCCATTGGTAACCCTAAAGCTCCCTTCAAAATATAAAAAATTAAAAACATATTCGGTTTACAAAAAGCTACTGAACTGGAGCAAAAGACACTAAACTGTTTTGTCTTTTACTATTTATGTATATGTAGGTATCGATGAAGTCGGCTGTAATTTTCTAATACTGTTAACAGGTTCACAAGCGGTGTCATCCACCAATCTAACAAACGACGACACTCTGTCCATCCGGAGCATGTCCGTCGACGAGACTCCAGACTTTGACAAATCCATGGACTACACAAACTTGAGCCGAACGAAGAACTCTATGGTCGGACTTCGCAATGAGATCACCGAGCTCAGAAACGACATAAATGATCTAAAAAACGACATAGTCGAGTCCAAGAATGAACTCGAAGATGCGACTTTTGCCAAGACTCCAGTGCTGACTCCCGGCTCGAGGAACCGGATCAATCCGTTCCTGAGGGATTGCGAGGATGCCGTTAAAGAAGAGAGTAAGGACCAGCTTGTGGATCCATTGGGATCCATACCAGTTGAGAACGCAGTACTGTCTAGTCAAACGAAGAGCCCAGAACCGGTACAAGTCAACGGTGAAGTGTCTCATGATAATTCTTTCGGTAGGTTTTTTGTCAATTGCTTATGTGAAATAAATTTAACAATTTTTATAGATGATCAGACTTAGTATTAATAAATTGCTGGAGCCCATAGAAATCACACGGTAAATGTCACCATCCTCCATTAAGACATCGGCTGTTTGTGGGGATTGTATATGTGGGGGATGCAGTGGGGTGAAGTCATAAGATTTTTTTGTGTTCTTTTGGGTTAAAATATGTAAATATGATGGTTTATTAACCGTTTAGCATTTGTGAAAATGCAAACTATGGAAAAAATAAAATAAAGAAGATGGGTGTAACTGTTTTGTGTTCATTAAAGTCTCAGTAATTTTCCACCATTTTACTGAGAGATCATAAGTTCGGATTATTAGGACAGTTGGTTGCGTTCCTTTTAATTTTATTAAATTTCATCCCTTTATCAATTTCTAAGATGCCTTTCACTGTTTAGGTGAAGCAGAAACAGAGTCTGTGAGCTCGGAGCCGTCGAGTCACGAAGCGGAGCGGAGCCGCGAGGCGTCGTCGGTGGGGGAGAGCGACTCGGCCTCGCTGGGCGCGGACGGCCTCGTGGTGAAGCCGCAGCTGCCCGCCGGCAAGCTGGTGCGGCGCCGCACGGGGGGCGGGCGGGCGGCGCGCGGGCCCGCCCTGCGCCCGCGCTCCATGCACGAAACCTCGTCGGCCTCCATGCTGTCTAGCTCGCCAGCTTCCTCTACTGAAAGAATTGGAGAGGGTATGTTCATTAATGACTATGTTAAGGCTTATACTTCTTTTAAGGAATTAATCTTAGTAAATTTTTTAGAACTCCAACTATAATTTAAGACCTTTCTTTTTCTATTACCTTGTCCAGTGACCGACGACTATGACGGGAAGTTCTTCCACGACAACTCGAAATACCCAGTAGACCGATGGTTTTAATGTGCATATTAGGAATATATATTATTTTTTTATTGCTTAGATGGTTGGACGAGCTCACAGCCCACCTGATGTTAAGTGGTTACTGGAGCCCATGGACATCTACAACGTAAATGCGCCACCCACCTTGAGATATAAGTTCTAAGATCTCAGGTATAGTTACAACGACGACTTAAAATAAAATATCTATATAAAACCACAATAGGAATTAATGGTATTAGTAAGGACTCCAGAATCAGATTATTGAAAAATTTGCCGGGATTTTACATCTATATTTTTGGTTAAAATAGATAATCTTTACCTAAAATAAAATAACATAATTGTCTGGTCTTTTTGGTGGAACGCGAATAGTGAAGTTGTGTGATTTGTTTTTTTGTCTATTTAGTTTTTCTTCAGGTTTAAATGTGTAATAACCGTGATTTATTAATTCTTTAATATCTGTGAAAGTGCACAAATGTGGGAAAATGAAGCAACCCGCTGAACGTAACTTCTCGGGATCCTCCAAAAAGTCCACTGAAAAAAATCTCAGTAAATGACAACCATTTTATAGAGATTATATTTCACATATCATTTCATCTTATTCCATTTAATTTCATCCCAATTGATTAATGTGTCAAATTAATCATCTTCATTTAATTTTCATTTCATTTCACTCCATATTGTCATTTTTCATATAAATAAATAAGAATATCAATTAAAATAAGACATGACCTAAAGGTCCTAGTTACCAGGTCATAAAATCCCTTAAAAAACATAATTGTCTCTTAGTTGTCAAGTATTCATGATACATTTGTTTACAGACGACACGTCGGAGGGCACGATCCAGCCGTGGATGACGGTGGGTGAGAGCGTCCAGCTCCGCCTGAGCACCAGCACCGGCCTCATCGCGTACACCGGGCCCACGCACTTCGCGCCCGGCACCTGGGTCGGGGTGCAACTCGACGCTCCAACGGGTTGGTACATTCATTACTCTTATTTTAATATTGAAATAAATAGTTCATCTTGTAAGTTTACTTTTTATGTAGTGTTTATTTGTATATTACTATCAACGGTAGTAATGGAGATAGTAGGAAAAGTCGCGAGTCCGCGCAAGCGGGTGCAGATAAACTACCTAATACTACACTGATATGATAGTTTTTCCGGTTATTATGATTCGGGCCGACAACTAGTAATGATCACCGAGGACAGGATAAAATAATTTGCCAGTGTTTTAAAAATGATATAACAGATTTTAAATATCGTGTTAAATTTGTTAAATACCTAAATAATCGAACTCAAATTACACACGGTAAATTTTGATCCATTTTTAAAATAGGAATTCTTTAGTCACGTATACACTTATAGACATTTTATCATCACTTTAAGTTCACAAAAATAAATTTGATAACAGGCAAAAACGACGGTTCGGTGGGCGGCACCCGGTACTTCGAGTGTCGGCCGCGGCACGGCATCTTCGTGCGCCCCGACAAGCTGGTGCAGGACCGCCGCGGCCGCTCCGCGCGCCAGTACGCGCACCTCGCCCGCGCCTCCAGCAAGGGTGACGCACATTCTGCAACTCTTCTCCGCACTCACCTACACACTCATTTCCACACTCATCTCCGCACTACCTCCACACTCACCTCCGCACTCACCTCCTCACTCACCTCCTCACTCACCTCCACACTCATCTCCGCACTTACCTGCACACTCACCTCCGCACTCACCTCCACACTCACCTCCGCACTCACCTCCGCACTCACCTCCGCACTCACCTCCGCACTCACCTCCGCACTCACCACCGCACTCACCTCCGCACTCACCTCCGCACTCACCTCCGCACTCACCTCCGCAGTCACCTCCGCACTCACCTCCGCACTCACCTCCGCACTCACCTCCGCACTCACCACCGCACTCACCTCCGCACTCACCTCCGCACTCCTCTCCGCACTCACCTCCGCACTCACCTCCACGCATTACTAGCTCTACTCTACTACTAAAACCCTAACTGGGTGTGCCGTTGTTACGTATAATAAATATAATAGAAAAGCGATGTTTCTGTAGCACAAACTGTACTCCTATACGAACATGCTTTAATTGTATTTAAGTTATAGTCACTTTCGAAAAGTGGAATGTTAGTAAGTGATTGAAATTAAAATCACTAAGATTTTTAAAATAAATACATACGTTTTTAATGTCTGGACCGCAAATCGCGTTGTCCGATGACTTATTAAAACGTGCTCTTCATATTTTTTTACGTATTCCATTAACGATTCTTTTTCGGTTTCAATTTTATATTAAATTAACTTTTCACGAATAAAAGACAACATCTCGTCTCAATACTCATCAAAAATGTAATTGAAACTACAACTTGAATTATTGTCAAAGCCCTTACGATACAGTCGCGGTGTGGCGTCGCTTCGCTTTGAATCGGCTATGTAGAACGCCGCGTTAAAACTCGCCTGCTCCACTGTTTGTCTTCGTTTTCTAGAACGCTACCGATACATCCAGCATATTGAATACTTTCTGTACACTCAGCCTAATATAATAAATACAATATTAATTAACTGCTCCATTAACTTAGACTCATGAATTTTAATTATGTTTTTTTTTCTTCAGGGGAAGGCCTACATAATCTGCACAGGTCAAGGAGTCGCGGGGACAGCATAAACACAATCGGTAAAACCAGAAGCAAATAGACAAACGCATGTACATTCCGACGGCACGTACGTACACGTGTACGTAGGTGATTGCGTACATTCCCCGTTCTACGTACATACAATCACGCAGCTCCCGTTAGCGACGACGCAATGGAAATTGGACCGAATTTAATTGGTAGTAACGTCCAAAATCGCACAGTAAACGATACATGAGCGTTCTGTACTATAATGTATTAACGTCAACCAATCCGAACTTGCTGCAGTGTTCTGCGTCATCTGAGAGCGCTTTCTCGTTGGTTGATGTGTGTTTGCAGAAATAAACATTCATGTGTCGATGTTATTGTAAGTTTTGTATAATATTAGACATTTGTGTTGCTGTTTCGTAATGCGTATGGTGCTTTTATGTATTGTAGACGTTTCCATTAACTTCTGTTATTATTTAAGCTTTCTTAAACAGTTGGTACAGTTTGAACTTAGTACTTTAAATTATTTTGTTGAGTACTTGTTAACTTAGTTAAATTACTTGACTTAGTTAAATTATTAAGTTCACATTTAATTTATTATCGATATTGTTTATCTATATATTGTGATGTTTTATTATTAAGAAGCCAGTACTTTTACGTTTACCGCTTTATGCGTGTTTTTATCATGATAGAAGAAACGAGAAGATCTCACTTTTATTGACTTGTTCAATAAATCGTTCGAGATTCGTCTGTCATGTTTCCGGAATGTTCGCGAATGTTGGACTAAAAATATATATTTGACATATTCTTTGTATAATTTGCGATGTATTTTTTTTTATGTTTGTAAATAAATATGGAATAAGTAAACATCCATTCTATTATCGTGATTGTTTTTTTATCGGTCGCAGTGTAAATATATGGAATTATTTGTGTGTGTGTGTATATATTATTTATTTATTTTATTGATAATTTAGAATTTATTTGAATTAATGTGATCAATCATTTTTAATAGTATAATATAATTTTGGTGACATTGTATAAAACATTATGAATTGTATAGATTTTTTTATGTAATTCGTTTATGTATTTTTAGCTCATTGACCATACGTATTTAATTATCTAAACAAAAATTATATTTGCATAATAATTATGCATTAATATTAAACGCTAAGTAGGTTTTTGAATATGCGAAATTTTTGCTATATATCTATTTAGAGGCCTAAATTACGAGGCGATAATTGATTTGATTGGTATTTAAGTCACGGAGAAGTTTGAACTTGCTCGTTTTACATTATAACGTTTCACATTAAGACATCGTATAATGTGTTGTGGAATTGTGTGAAATTGAAAAACATTTCGGAAATTCGGTGACCGAAAAACAGTACATCAAAGTGATGTTCGTACGTGTTTATAATGTAAACTATTATCCACTCGAATTATATGAAAACGCGCAACAGTCAAATCAACGTATCAGCCTTGTATCAGTATCTTTAAAAAAAAAACTGCTCAGTACCATTCTGTATAGGATAATTAACCGCAATTGCCGATCTTGGATTGTGATAGTCTCTTGCCACGCAAAAGTAGAAAGTTTCTAAAAGTTTTTTTTTTGTTTTTTAATTATTAAATAATAATTTGGACGCCCGCTTTACGCCCGATCTTTTGTGAATGTAGTCGAAATCGTCCAATGACAAATCTTCGTCCTAATAAAAGACTTTAGTACTTAGTACAGAGAGTGTCGTGATGAAACTCTGACAGCCGTAGCGTCACCATCTGCGGTGCAAGCGATAAGCGAACTACCTTGATGTACTTAAATCATTCGTCATCCGAATGACGTCTCTGATTAATGTGGTGTGCTCTATTCTTAATAGAAGCGTTTAAAACAACGAATATGATATATTTAAATTGATAATTGTGTTTCGTTTTATCGCTTGCACCACACACTAATATCGATTAGGTTGTGTAGTTATATTCGGAATCGTGTAAATGTTTTTAGTCGTTCTGTAAATTGTATTTAAACGAAATTGTCCTCGATTTATTATCTCCATCCATGTTCGAACAATAAATGAGAATTTCTAACTGTAATGTAGTGAATGTACGACCTTTTTGTTTTGTTTTAATGTACGGAAGGGTCCGAGTGAACGTGCCCTTCCGACGCTTCTGTGTTAAGGAGTGTTCGCATCTCTCTCTACAAAAGCGACTTTAGACTTTAGCTCACCTAACGTATATTCCCTCCTTTATTAGTCGGGTTAAGTACACAAAACGTATAGTTTAAAACGCCTCGTTGTTTCTAGCATAAGTGACACTTAATGGATATTTAGCCATTCACTTGCCTCCTTTCATTCAATGTATATTAACATTTAAGTTATTAGTAATAGAATAAACATGAGATATGATGCTGTTTCGAATTGTTCGCTCCAAGATTTTTGGTCAATGTCTTGGTGTTGTCCAGGCTACTTACTGACCAACCGCGTTCAACTTAAAATGTTTCTTTGATTGAAGTCATAAATAACAGTAGGTATGTATGAAAATCAAGTTTGATAAAAATTAAAATTTTTAGACTTTCATAAAACTAAAAACATTTAAAATATTCTGCGACTTTTATTCTGAGTGTTGACTGCCGTTACAAACGTCACACGTTTCCTAAGTAACAATTTTAAAATAAATTTTTAAATAAATATATCGTCGTATGCTTTTATTAGACTGTTGTACTTAAAACATTCCATTTTAATAATTGTTTTAATTTATTTTATCAATTAATTAGTAAAAAGCAGTACGTTTTAGTGAACTTTCGATTAATTTAGATGAAAATAATGTTATAATGACTTAATTTTGCATTTTATAAAGCTTTTTTTAAATAGCAAAGTTATAGACCGGTGTTTGTATTAAAATATTTTTGGCCCTAACTAGGAAAGCTCAATGTGTAGTCGAATTTTAAAATCAATTAAAAACGTATATTATAGAGTGTGTCTTTGAAACTATCGGTGTGCTTATGTCCCGTAGAGATAGATAAGAAACGAAGAGAAACTTTGAATGCGATAAACTCAATCGAATGGACATATCCAATTATTCGTGGTTTTAAAGTACTTTGGTGATGTCTACAGCACAAGTAGAGTTTAGTGCTATCGCATTCGATACTACGAAGGGCAGGTGATCAGGTCGGCGGAGTACGCACTAGGGCTCCTAGATTTAGGCTGAATAGTGACTTTAAAAGCAGCCTTCCCGTAGGTCGATATTTAATTTAATAGAAATTAAGCTGACCATGTGCTGTGCTTTTGTTTTAAACAAATAGTTTTTAGGTAAATGAAATTATTTGTTTTTTTTTTTTTTTTTTAATTAATATTAATTTTTAATGAAACGTTTTGATTTATTTAATTGTCGTATTTATTGCAGTCGATTCATTATACGGAGCTTGTGACGACGTTTATGTTTCAATAAAATTGCGTCATGTTACTTGTGTAGTCAATAAGTTTGCCAGAATGTAAATTATAGTCGATCACAAATCGATTCCAATATATTTTGTTTGTGATAACGCGTATGTAGGTAGCTACTTGGATGCATAGATAGATGGTTGCATTATATTCATTGTACACATTAATGCATAATAAAGAGATTTATTAAAAAAAATACATAGTTCACTTCCTTTAGTGGAAATATTTTTTGCCAAGTAGCAATATTTCAAGTCAACCATCGCTGTCATTATCAATAAATGTATTATAAAAGTATGTTTTAGTTTCATTTATAGATTGTCCTTCCTTTACTTAGTTTTACTAGAATAGTATTGTAGTTTATTGGGATAGATTTTTATTTGATTAAAAGTAATGAAATTGAATAAATCCAGATAAACGACATTTAACAATCAAAAATGTTATTCTACGAGATGTTTTTGTAAGTGGATTGGACATCTGGTGGTAAATTTTGGTCTTATTTATGGTTTAATAAACAAACTTTCTTGTAAATCGGAAGTAATTTAACTAAAATCCAAATTGTCGATATTCTAATAAGACCTAACGATCTCACCTGACGTGGATCTATGTGCTTAGTGGGAGCTTTTTAACTTCTCCGCTTCCTTCGTTTGCCGCTAGGGGCGCTTTTCCAACTACATACAATTTTTGAGTTAACTTTTCCGCACACTGACGTGCCTTTGCTATTAAAAACTGATTTTATTACAAGCTTTCATATATCGCTATAAATCCGAGAATACGTGAAGGAATCTACATTTCCTTCATCATGTTATTTATAATTCGACCCTCATACCAATTCATGTCCAGATATGCTGATCCTGGTGGCAATAAATCAGATCTTTAGTGATCTAGTCAAACGAGTCTTGCTGCTCGAAGCTTTTATTAAAACAAAGAATGATTTAACATTGGTTACATTACCTTACGTACATTATATATTACTCGTAATAGTTTTTGAGACCTTTTTGTCAGAAGAACTCTCTCTCCCGTAGCATATAATACAAATATACAGTTAAATATAGATATAACGTAAACATTAAATTTTAATATTTAGTATTATGTTCGTTTTTCGCGAATGGTAGAAATAATTAAAACCACATTTATTATTAAACTAGCGACCCGCCCTCGCTTCGCTTCGGAAACATTAAAACACACATGAAACCAAAAAAAAAAAATTAAAATTTTTTTTAAAAAGTAGCCTATGTTCATCAGGGACAATGTCGGCTTCTAATGGAAAAAGAATTTTTCAAATCGGTCCAGTAGTTTCGGAGCCTATTCGAAACAAACAAACAAACAAATCTTTCCTCTTTATAATATTAGTATAGATATAGATATAGATCTCGCGTTTTTTTTTTAAATTGTCAGTAAATTATTTCTGTCGTTTCGAATGCTTTACAGTTTTCGTTGTATTTTTAATTTTTACGCACTCGGGAATAAACTATTATGGCGGTAGCCGTCAGAGAACACAATATATTGACAGATGCCTGAATTTCGCTTACGACATTTTCAAGATAAGCTTGCACGTTCCGAACAAAAACATTCGGACCATCGGTCTACCGAGCAATATCACGCGTTCGGTGGAAGATCTTCCCTCCGTCGTATACTCCCACACTATTGTATTTAATATACCAGATATGGTGCCGGATCATTCCATTTACCATGATAAAAAGTATTATATGTTTTTTTTCCCAACAGATCTATTCGCTGGTAGCTCGCCTATGGCAATTAAATAAAATCATAATATGTATCAGTTAAAAGCATAAAAAGGATCCGATACAAACGTGTCTCACATTAACACTTCAAAACTTAGGTATACACTGTGTTATATTCTTAATTACGAAATTTAAATACTTATCGAAGGCTAATATTAATAATTATTGAAGATATTAGGTATATTAAGTCGAATAAAGGAAGCGAGAGCCGTTAGTTTTTTATTTAGATTTATAACTCGCGTGATGTCTAAGTACGAAATTTGCATGCCGCGATTTATACGGTAAGGTTTGAGCAAACGTAAATTTGTTTCATAAAATGATACGATCACGAACTTTTGTCTTTACGTAATCAAATGTTAAGGGTTTGAAAGTTAAAAGAATTAACACGTGTAAAATTTCAGTTGACGTTTTGTTAGTTAGGTTGTAGTGGAAAATAAAATATCAATTTTTTTATTGTGTTATAACGTAGGTTAGTATGTTATTATTGTTTGTACATCGTAGAAAATGTAGTTCGTATACGTAGATCTAACTATCAGTTTGGAGCACTGTCCAGTAAAGATTAAACGTTACAACGGTCAATATGGTTTGGTCAAGTTCGGTTATGGATATATCAGTATAGGTTAGGGTAAATTGGTGATGTTTTAACCCACAGTGTGTTTTAACACATCCCACTGAGTGGTGGTAGATTCTGCGAAGCACTGTTCTTGCTAGGGCCAGTGCAACAACACCTCCGGCTTGAGCCCCGAGAGCTCACCTACACTCTAGGGCAGAGGTTCCCAAACTTATTTTGTCTCCTGCCCACTTCGAAAATAGATTATTTTCTAGCGTCCCCATTTTTCCACCTACTTAAAAACTATTATAACGAGAGCTCAGTCGGTGTCTAAGAGTCCATTTAGATGAAATTACAAATTGCCTACCAATACTCTACATAACGCCCCCATTTTTTTTGGGTCTCTTACCGCCTCCGTTTAGGCCTGCAGTGCCCACAAGGGGGCGTTATCCCCACTTTGGGAAAGGCTGCTCTAGGGTAATCCAGATATAGCCTCTCAAGGCTATCAGCATAGGTAAAAAAAAGGTGTTGAAGAAAATCCGCTAAAACTTACGTTTTGGGGCATTGTTCAACAGCCTGAAAGGTAACGACAGCTGACCTTATTCTTGGGCGACGTCGCGCGAGTGTCATCTCGCCGTCGGGCGGCGCGGCGGGGCGGTGCTGCGGCCGCCTGGTACGCGCTTTGCTCACTTATGTTCCAGTACGGTCTGAAGAAAAATTATTTACTGAAAAATGTTGTTTTACTCAAGTCAAAAGCTGTGCATGTTATTTAATAAGCGGTGTTATAACAGAGTATAACAGAGTCAACAGTCAAGCTCCTTCTTCGTGGTAAAATTTACTAATGGCCATTCAAAAGGTCATTCTCAATTTTGTAGGTTTATCATTAGTTTTTTATTTATTTATTGCTTAGGTGGGTGGACGAGTTTACGGCCAATCTGATGTTAAGTGATAACCGGAACCCATAGAAATTTACAACGTAAATGCCGCCACTTACTTTGAGATATAAGTTCTAAGGGCTCAGTTTTAACAGTACAAAGTTGCCCCACCCTTCAAACCGAAACGCATTACTGCTTCTCGGCAGAAATAGGCGGGATGGTGGTACCTACCCATGTGGACTCACAAGAGGTCCTACCACTAGTGATTAGGTAAATTATAATTTTGCGGGTTTGATTTTTACTACACTATGTTATTCCGTTAACATGGAAGTCAATCGTGAACATTGGTAAGTACGTATTTCCTTAGGAAACTTGGTATCTGCTTGCGGGATTCGAACTCCGGTACATCGCAAGATACGAATGCATTGGACGTTTTATCCTTTAGGTCACGACGACCACAAAACCCTGAAGGGTGTCAATTTATTCTACTGTCAAGAATAATACGTACATACGCCCAGTTTTAAGCTACAAAAGAAGTATATAAACATTGTATTGAAGTTCTTAAAGTTAATGTATAGATACTTCATACAAACATAGTTTGCAAAAATCAAATTAATATAAAACGTAATACATCGATTTAATGCTCCGAATACCTTGAACATTCATGAGAACTAATGAGTCTATTTTATATAGCTAAACGTCTAAGTAGAAAAGTTTTTTCTGCCATCTGCCAAGAACGTCCATGGGCAGAACACCAGCTGGATGGTCAAATTTAATAAAGAAGGCGGTTGGTAGTAGCCTGTACGATCCATGCCACACATGTCTGGCACTGGAAGTAACACTGGAAGTAAATCACACGTGGCCGCGATCCTCAGCAGTGAGGTAACGATAATGAAGATTTTTTTTTTTTTTTTTTTAATTTTTTATTGCTTAGATGTATGGACGAGCTCACAGCCCACCTGGTGTTAAGTGGTTACTGGAGCCCATAGACATCTACAACGTAAATGCGCCACACACCTTGAGATATAGTTCTAAGTTCTCAGTATAGTCACAACGGCTGCCCCACCCGGCTTCAAACCGAAACGCATTACTGCTTCACGGCAGAAATAAGCAGGGCGGTGGTACCTACCCGCGCGGACTCACAAGAGGTCCTACCACCAGTAAAAAATTTTGACTTATTAATTTTTTTTATAATTGAGTAGTTAAGATGATTAACAAGGATTAAAACTTGTGAAAGTAAACGGTAAAGATTTTTTCTGCGAACCGTAGTGTCGTTATAATCTATTTTCGTATAGCGATGCCGATTGCTCGTTACAAAGGAGACATCGTTCCATAATGGCATGCCGTTTGGAGTCGCGTGACTTGCCAATAACCAGCCTTCGACTTGCCTGAACATCAAAAAGAGTTCAGTCGTCGAGAGCACCACAAGTCTCCTGAAAATGTCTTAAAGACAACATTCCAACATGGACCAAGCTGGTCCTTCGTCTTCTAATCAAGACCCACGTTACGATTTCATCGGTTCTTATGTGGTCAAGTCTTTGAAATTGAAACCAGAGAAATGGATGCGTGTGCTCACTATCGAAGAGCACAGGTCCACTTTAAGAGACTTCGTGGACAAGCCATTTCCTCTTCTCCTGGTTGTGGTTTTAACTCACGCAGCACAGCTGGTACCCGTCATTTCGTTTCCATGCTACCTGAAAAACAAAGCCGTCTATTTCGTCAAAAAGAAGGCAGATGCCATTCCTAAAGAGAATTGCGCTGAAATGGTAGTTTTTGGTGAGTTACATAAAACACCGTCTTTCATTATTTATTTTTTAATTTATTTTACTGATGTGGTTTAAAACACGGTGGCATATCTTTTTATAATTCATTATTCTACAATAATTTCCAATTAGAGAAAAAATATTGAGTGAAGCACGAGTTAGTGTTGTGTCTCGATTTATCAGTGCCTTACAAGAAATAACGGTGATAGCTGTTTGTTCATTGAATGCTTTTTTTATTTCTCTATATAGCCAGACGGTCTCCGATCCTACTGGTGATAGTTGGTTACTGGAGACGCGTAGACACGAACCTCAAAATATAACGTCGAATTTCCAATTGAATTTGTGTTAACACTAGAATTCAAACGGATATCTGTGACGCGGTAGAAATAGACTGGGTGGTACCCAGTTGAGTGGGTTCACAATATCTTTTACGATTACCTTTAAGCAGATTTACAAATTGTTTAGGCTAGGTTTTTATATCCTCAATCACGGAACTCGTTGGTGAAATTGGAGATTTATGATATTTTTAACCTATAGGCGACTTAGCTCCGAGGCTCATAGATGAACTGGCAGCATTAGTAGATGAAGTATTCGTACCTTTACTCTCTAATCCGCTGAATCACGAAGGATGGCCGCTAGTCGTCTCTCAAGATATCCTCAAGCAAATACACAATTTAAAAAGTACCGTGTATGAGGTGAGATTATATTCATTGATATTGGTGACAGAAGTCGAAGATTAGGTATGAGAATGTTAAAGGTATACCTACGTATAAAATCACGTGCCATAATAAGTGTGAGTTTCTTTACAATCGAAATACATTAAATGTATAAAGGATGGTGTAGTAGTTACCTGTGCCCACGAACGCCAGTAAAGTCTACAACTAGTCTACAGTAAAATACTATATCTAATTAACGAGAACAATACTGAAGCTGCAATAAGACCAGGATCATATGCCGATCTTTCCTGATCAATTGCCGTGCAAGACATTTTGCAAGATATTTTCATAAAAATAAATCTTGTTCCCATGACACTTAAAATCTTATTCTGTTAGGTTAAAGGTAAAGTAAATGGTCAAACGGTCTTACCTATGCCCGTTGGAGTGGAATTAGTTCATGAAGCGGAAAAGGAAATTCTGAAAGGCAAAGAAGTGGATCTTTACTTGAAGAGTGCAATTGAAGGTGTAGTTATCAAGTGGGCACAACAAATCAATGACGTAATGATGGAAGATTCGGGGTCTGCCTTCGAGAATGGACAGAATCCGTTGCCTTCTGTAGGTCAGTGATTATCGTAAGAATGGGACTATCTATGTTTTTGAAGAAATGTTTGGGAAATAAATGGTTTTGTGTATTTGTATTTCCCTTGAATATATTTCTTCTAGTAAAATTTAAAACAATATAAAGTCATTACTAAACACAATATAAAGAAATCGCTTCACCCAAACAGAAGGACGTTTGTTATTTAGTTAAAAAAATTTAAAAGTCGTCAGTGCTTACGAAATGTTCCGGATACTTACAAAGTAAAAAGTCTCACCTACCAAATTTGTTAGGTTATCGCCTCAGCGGTGTTAGGTTTGTATTGATGTGCTGATGACTCAATCTGTGAATTAGGACAAGTATTTGTATATTTATGAATTCATGGCATTGTTGAGGGTTTGTATTTCTTCTTTATTTTAACTAGCTTCATTCAGGGATCTCCCAGCGTGATCATATTAAAATTAATGAAAAAATATTATCAAAGATGAGACTAGTGACTTTTTAATTTTAATAAGATATGTCTCTCCTTTTACACAGAGCTTGCGTTCTGGAGATCACGATTAAACAATCTGAACTACATTTATGATCAGCTACGTACCGAGAGGGTGAGATGTATGGCGGTGATACTTGAGAAGACCACTTCAGCCTATTACCCTTGCTTCAGTAGATTGTTCAAGAATATCGTGTCAGGTTTGAATTATTTTAACTTTGTTACTCAATCGACGAGCACCCTTTTAAGCTCGTTGCAAAAAAAGAAACACGAATTGCTAAATATTCATTCATAAGGACAACACAATTTGTCATTTGTAATAAAATTTGTTGTTAACAGCTTTAGCGGAAGCAAGGGAAATTGATTTGTACCTCAGAACATTGGAAAAGCATTTCCAAGCATTGGAAGATACAGACTTTATGGAGAGTCAACCTTTGTTTCGTCCGCTGTTCCATGTTATCTGCATGGTGTGGAGAGATTCGAAATATTACTGCAGCTCCTCGAAACTCATGGTTTTATTGAAGCAGATATGCAATCTACTGATTTACCAGGTAATTGAGATCAGCTATTATCATAGTCTGTGACAAAGTCCAAGCGACCATCTGAAACAGTAATAATTATTAATATCTTATCTGATGGTTATTGACTTAGTTAAATATTAGTCTGTTATAAAATTTGATATTTCCAGGCTAAGAAATGTCTAGATCCGACAACCCTATTTCATAGCGATATAGACGAAGCCACGCAGCGCATCCAATTAACAATAAACATCTTAAAGAAATTCAAAGGGACTTTTGAATATTTTAAAGACAATATCCAAAAGTATTTCGTAGAGCGTCGGGTGATCCCCTGGACCTTCCACCCTAATTTTGTTTTCGAGAGATTGAACAAGTTTCTCGAGAGGCTCAACACCATACAATGGTTTTTCAAAACTGTATTAGAGTTTCAAAAGTTAGAGAAAATTGAAATCGGCGGTATGAAAGGCCGAGTATTGGGTGGACAGATCAGGGAAATTTCAGCGGAATTCGAAGCTTATTTTCATGGTTTTGCGTCCAAATCTTATGACGTACTCGATCCAGACGATGAGACGTTTAATGAAGATTTTAAAGAGTTTCAAGAAAATATTATCGATTTAGATCTGAAACTTTCAACTGTTTTGGTGGAATCATTTGATAATTGCTCTACGCTTGAGGCTATTTTCAAGGTAACGCTCTTATTGTTGAAATTCGATGACTTACTTAATACAAGAAATTTTATTCAGTTCCGTTTTATTCATTTTATTTCAGTTAATTGACATAGTTGGGTCTGTATTAGAACGTCCACTCATAAGAAGTGAGTTTACGGCCAAATACGTTGAAATAATTGTTATGTTGGAGAAAGAAATATTGACATGTGAAGTGAGTGCTCGTAAATTACATATGTGAATTTACATTAAAGAAAATAATTGTTGCTTCCATCCTTATTTTCGAATAACATACAACAGTTGAGTTGCAGTGTTTTACGAAAAAGTCATTGTGCATAATTTGGGTTTTTGCAGGATCTATTTGACGAGCAAACACATCGATTCGAGAAATATGGTGTGATGGAAATTGATGCGTTCTTCCCGCCCATAGCAGGAGGACTTCTCTTTATGAATACGCTAGCTACAAGGATAACGAAGCCTATAGCTAGCTTTCGCAATTTGCCGCACCCGTATGTCATCTGGGTGGGGCAAATTGCGAAAGCTGATTATCTGGCTTTAATTCTTCCATAATTTTAGACAAATAAAAATGTACTGTGAGAATTTATTATTGATTCTGTTTATTGGGATTTTTAAAAAAGTAGTTAAATGCTTTCGCAATTTACACCACCCCGTATAGAAAAATAGATTTTTGTAATATCTCACATTTTTTATTTGTACACATTAAAAGATTTAGGAAAGTTGCCTCTTTTTTTGTATAGGATCAAGGGTGCGGACGAAGCGAAGAAAATTTTCATAAGACACGAAGAACTTATCCAAAGGATAAACGATTTCAAAAAGAAATATTTTAACGATTGGGCTAAGAAAATACCGAAAGTGATCGAAGAGAAGACCAACAAAATGATTTTGGCGCGACAAGGATCGGACCTGATATTAAACTTTAACCCATCGGTAGGTTTACACCCAAAAAATTAAGCTAAATAGTTTAGTGTTCTAGTAGGATTATGCGGATGCCATCTTTTATGCTGGTTAAAGATAACCGCTATATCTAGGCAATAGAAACTTCATTGGTCGCTTAAAGATCAAATGGACCAAGACCTCAATAGAAAAACTTTGCACTTGTCATAAAATAAACAAAAAACATTTACGTTTACAGCTCTTAGACATACTAAAAGAAGTCGATCATCTTCGAAGCAACCCGGACTTCTCTGACATGCTACCAAAAGAAAGCTTAGAGTTATTTGACAAAAGGGAAACGTACCGAAAATATCGCATTAACCTCGGCATAACAATAGACTGGTATAATCAGATACGAAAGAATAGTCAGAAAGTTGAATTTGATTTGGTCGAAGATGAAATTAAGGCGATCGATCAAAGGATCGAAATGGCTCAAAACCAGCTCAATTGGAACTCAAAAGGTAAGATATTTAGGTAAAAAGGATAAAGGTAAGAAGGAAAGATAAGATATTGACTGATATTCTATTATCGGATGCTCCTGATACCAAACAAAAATATCGGTCATAATTTTTATTTCAGATTTGTGGAACTATTTACAAGATCTGCATACGTTGGTAGGAAGCCTCTTTCAGAGAATGTCGAAGATACAAGATAATTTGAAAGAGATGAAGTCAATTATGACCGAGTGGTCGACGCAACCGCTGTTTGAACGCAAAGAAGGGAAAAAGGTTTGTTTGAAAATTATGTGCTACGTTCAAAATATTTGTTTTTGTTCAGTGTTTTCTGCTGGATTTGCGGCTTATTAGAAGACATAGAAGTGACAAAAACTTGTAAAAAAAAATGACCGCTATGTTTTTTTTTAAATTAATGTTAACATTTTGAATGAAATTTTGAATCACCTCCAAACTAATTTATTTTATTTTTCAATTATTATTATTATTATTTTTTACTCTTAGCCATTCTTAACTATAATACTAAATTGTGTATTTTCATGTGTATTTCTATATTATTACTTTACATGTATATTATATTGTGTGTAATTATGTGTATGTATGTATTTTATTATTTTATACACAGTTATATTAAATTGTAGTATGTTTATTTATGCATACAAAGTCATATGTAATCTATATAAGTACCTATATTTAACATTATGTGTTTTCTATAATACTGAGATGTTACTTTAAGGAAGATTTTTGTTTTTATTTTTTCCTTTTTTTGTTTTTTGTTGTTGTTTGTTATCCTTTTGTTAATGCACCTACCATGCATTATCTCTGCACCACCCTATGGTCGACTGGAAGGGAATGCCCATGGCATTAAGTCCGCCTGTGTACAGCTTTTGTTTTGTGCATTTATAAAGTATAAATAATAAAATGGTAATGTTCTTAAGGATACGTTGTTGAATTTGGAAGATCGTTTCGAGAAGAGAAAGAAACGATACAGCGACATACAGAATACGGCGCGGCGTATGAACGAGCTGCTAAATGAGAACATGGAGCTGTTCAGCATGCGAAGTTGTCAGGAAAGCGAAATGTGGTTGAACTACGTCGCCTTTGTGGACGCTCTCATGGAAGAAGCATTGTTTAAATGTGTCGCTTGCAGGTTTGTAGTGCGTCTAGTACGTTAATATTTAAGCCAACAAATTGGATTTAAAAAAAAAAAACTAAGTAGGGATGTCACTAATCGAAACAGTTAATTCAATAATCGAAGATCGAAATTCGGTGCATTCGTGTTGAGCGATGCACCAGTATTGGAATCTCAGGCGGGTACCAATTTTTATAATGAAATACGTACTCAAAAATTTTTCTCGATTGACTTCCACGGTAAAGGAATAACATCGTGTAATAAAAATAAAAAATAACACCCGCAAATTTTAATTTGCGTAATTTACTGGTGGTAGGATCTATTGCGAGTCCGCGCGGGTAGGTACCATCACCCCGCCTATTTCTGCCGTTAAGCACTAATGTGTTTCGGTTTGAAGGGTGGGGCAGCCGTTGTAACTATACTGTGACCTTAGAACTTATATCTCAAGGTGGGTGGCGCATTTACGTCGTGGATGTCTATGGGCTCCAGTAACCACTTAACACCAGGTGGGCTGTGAGGTCGCCCAACCATCTAAGCAATAAAAAAAGCGTTTGAATGCGATTCCGGTGACACCCCTGTTGCCATGAACCATGCAGCTCTGGAACGAACTTCAAGGTGTTCCATAATCCTTATACCACGTTCTTCTTTATACGAGGTATTCTTGTGCTGGTGTGTTAGGTCTCTGGGTCACTATAGATGTTTATGACTAGTTAGCGCCAGATGGGTTATGTGCTCGGTATTGATTTTGAGGCAGGTTGCTGGCCCAGAAATATATTATTGTGAATTATGCAAATGAATATTGTTTTCATTTTAGTTACAGTTAATGAGTACATTGTCCTCTTTTCGGCTTCGTCAAATGTTTCAAGTAAACCCTTTATAATTTTCAGTTTGGGATATATCACAGAGCATATGAATCCTAATAATAAATTAGCTCCACTGTTCGAAGCACAACTTGAACTATTAGATCCAGATATGGTTTTCGCGCCCAGCTTAGATCCAAATGATGAGAAAGGATTCATGGCCTTAATTAAAAGCATAATCGACGATATCATAAATATGTCAGCGTTGATTGAAAGAATAGATCCCAAGCGGAAGGAATCGTACGAACAGCAAATTCTGAACAATGACGATATTAATGATATGAAAGAGGAGATTTTGAATGGGATTGAAAAGGTAATCGCTGAAAATAAAATTTTAAACCAATTATTACAGGGTTTTCATTCGTTCATTCATTAATTCACTCACAATAACGACAAAAGGCCTGTTATCATAGAATTGATCTACATATTATCATGATATATGCAGCAGGTAAAGTGGTGTCCAACGATTAATTCCAATAGGTTCTACATATTAGGAAATAAACAAATATTAATTCATAATTTACGGTGGTATAATTTTTACCTTCTCAGGTAATTGAAGACGCAAACGACTTTTGCAAAACCTTCGAGAATTATTCGTATCTTTGGTTAGAAGAACGAGATGCGATCATGGAAATATTTCTAACGTACGGTAGAATACTCTCTGTTGATGAAGTTGATAAGATTGGATCTGAAGACAAAGACGTAGTTGGACCTACTCCATGTGTGCCCAAAATGGAAGCTTTCAGAGAACAAATTGATCATTACGAGAATTTGTTTATGGACATTGAAGAAATGGAGTCTTACAAAGTGTTTAATAGTTGGTTTCAGGTAGGGAAACTGGCTCGCATGAATTTTGATTGCTAGGTGGCTTGGGTTAATAATTTAATTTATTGAAAAAATCTGTTTTAGGTGGACATTAGACCTTTTCGTCAAGCTCTACTGAATACGGTTAGGAAATGGGGTAACATGTATAAGGAGCATCTTGTTAATAATGTGATTTCCAGTCTAAGCGATCTCGGGAATTTCATCAGACAGGCTGATGAAGGTACGCACGTTCATTGAAAATATTCTCGGTAATTTTGTTGTAAAATAGTATGATTTGAAATTTTCTTGCCTGTCACTAGTGATGAAAGATAATCGTTATAATCATCGACAACATCAAAATGTACTCATATGAGTGTTTATATTTTAAGTTTCAGAATAAGTAAAAAGAATAGGTAATCATTTTTTAATCTTCTATCTGCATCGTCTAGATAAGTAGGAATGCCACATTAAATTTCCATTTTGTGTCTTCCTCCAAAGGATTGCTGCAACCGGTGTCCGAAGGTGATTACGAAGCTCTTGTAAACGTGATGGGATATCTAATGAATGTCAAAGACCGTGCCGTTACAACTGATGATATGTTTCAACCGCTAACGGAAACTATCGAACTCCTCAAGTTCTATGACATGGACATACCTGAGGAAGTCAATGTACTATTACAGGTACTTTGAAAAATATCTCGTAAATCTATCTTTGGAGACGAACTTTGTTCTCTGAGGATATACGAACTGTACTATCTGTGTGTATTATGTTTGTTGTACTATTTTCTTCGGCATATCCAAAGGAATTACCAGAGCAATGGCAGGCAACGAAAAAGTTGGCTTTAACAGTGAAGCAACAAGTTGCTCCTCTACAAGCCGCTGAAGTATCTGGTATAAGAAAGAAGATAGCAACATTCGACTCGCACATCACTTACTATCGTGAAGTATTTAAACGATACGAGGTAAGAACAAAGTAAGCCATCTGAATTTTAGTGGCGTCTCTGGAGTCTTCCAATCACAACAAGCGTCTATAAGATCCTTGCTATTGAAGACTACTAGGTTATCTATGTGTAAGGCAATGAATTAAAATTATTGTTTGTTGGATTACGTATAGTTAAGATTTTCGTGTCCACAATTTACGATTATAAATTTAAAAAAAATACTAGAAACATTTTTTTAGTTTTTCAAATATGAATGCGAAAATCCTTACGAAGTAATGGCGAGAGTGGATTACGAGATTTTAAATTTGGAAGAAGAAATGAGAAGCATCCAGGAATCTGGGTCTCTGTTCGAAGTGAACGTTCCCGAATTTAAGTTGTTGAAGCAATGCAGAAAGGAATTGAGGATGCTTAAGGTGATATAGATGTATATATTAATGAATAGGAGCTTTTTAACTAGAATTTTGAAGCTAATAGAAATTTGTCTAAACAGCAACTCTGGGATTATGTGTATATTGTGAGAACGAGTATCGAAGATTGGAAAACAACGCCCTGGAGGAAGATAGACGTTGAGAATATGGATATTGAATGCAAGAAATTTGCAAAGGAAATACGTTTGCTTGACAAAGAAATGAGAAGGTAAGTTTTGGACAGCGAATTTATTTTTGGAACGAAGTTCCTTATGGGACGATGCGGAGGGGTACCCTAACCGGGAAAAAACGTCCGTAACGTAAGATTTTTATTAGTAATGCACACAGTGTAAGACTTAACTTTGTAATAGCGTACAAATCAGTAATGCACACAGTGTACGACTTAACTTTGTAATAACGTACAAAAAATAACATATTTTTTTATCATTCATTGACCACGATCTCAGAGCGTTCGTTTGCGCAATACACTAACTCTTATGTAAACAACCGTGAATGAAGTGTACCACAATAAGTTCGCAGGTTACCAAATGACCGTGGGTTGTTGCGAAACCTCCAATTTTATTTTCTTTATATCTCGAATAGAACTTAAAATTAATATTTTTATAATAAGGAACTTCGCTCCTATTCGGTGTCCCACGACACCACACATCTTTTTTATTTTTACTTCACTCAATTGTTTTAATTACACATTAACGTCTTTCGTAGTTGGGACACATACGTGAATTTGGAAGCCACAGTAAAGAACATGTTGACATCTCTGAGGGCAGTAGGTGAACTACAAAATCCAGCGATCAGAGAAAGGCATTGGGATCAGTTGATGAGTACAACGAAGGTGAAATTAGAAGTGTTTCATAAAATTAGCTTTATAAATTGAAATGTAAATAAATAAACAAAATTTGTAAATATAATCCTTAAATTGCACTTTCAAATTTGAATGGATCCGGGAATGGGTTTGAATTTTTATTTAAATAATTTGCATGTTTTATTTGGTCTATTATATGTGCATTTTACATGCTTGAGTGTTTATACACTATGTATTTATTTACAATTATTATACAGCCTGAGAATTGTATTATACAATCGATGTTGTCTTGCTGTTAAATGAATGAAAACGAATGTTTTTTTGTTGTTGAATGTGTGTTATGCGAATGTAAATATGTTTGATCCACAGAGCTTAGCAGCATTGCCACGTGAGCTCACCGTAAGTATAATGTATTATGATAAAAGCGAAATGTATATAATATAAATAAAGTATTCAAGTAATTAAATAGAAGATCACGTTATTGGTATAAAATCAATTGTATTTATTTAAAAATATATTTGTATGGTGTTAGGTATTGGCTTTTGCGCATGTGTGTTTCGATTGCAAATTCACGATTGATTTTCTGTTCTCTTTGCATAATGTTGAAAATTAAAATACCACATCCAATGATAAATATACAAAATTAATAGTTTTAACTCGTAGTCTGATATGTGTACAAAATGTGAAACGAAAATTTATACCTCTTAATATTTTATATCCTAATGAAAAATAATATTTAGGTCCGTATAATAATGGATATGAACACAACGTTAGCTGATCTGTTAGCTTTGAATCTACACGAGTGCGAGGAGGAAGTAAAAAATATAGTAGATAAAGCAGTCAAAGAAATGTCTATGGAGAAAACACTGAAAGATCTAAATAGTACTTGGAAAGCGATGGAGTTTGAACAAGAAGTTCATACCAGAACAGGGTGTGTACTGTTAAGGGCAAGCGAAGAATTGATTGAGACTTTAGAGGAGAATCAGGTAAATTGAAGAAAAATAAAAACAGTCTTATCACAAATATCTTAAATGAAAAAAATGACTGATTTTAAGAAATTCCAATGTGTGATATGACTAGTAATAGATATACAACAGTCGCTTTTAATTATTTGATCAATAGATGGATGTTGTCTAAATTTCTAGGTTCAACTACAAAATCTGATAACATCAAAATTTATCGCGCATTTTTTGGAAGAAGTATCGAGCTGGCAACAAAAGTTGTCCATAGCTGACCAAGTGATCTCGGTGTGGTTCGAAGTTCAAAGAACATGGACTCATTTGGAGAGTATTTTTATGAGTTCTGAGGACATAAGGAAACAGCTGCCTGATGATTCTGCGAGATTTGATAGAATTGATGCCGAGTTTAAAGTAAGTTTTTGCATTGGCCGAAGTAATTACAATAGTTTATTAACATCAAGTTTTAGTTAATGACAACTTATAATTGTTTCGTTAATTTGTTCCGCAGATTTTATCGCAAGAAATGTCAAAGACACCGAACGTGGTAAAAGGAACGAACAAAGAAGGACTTGTGGAAATTTTGGATTTGTTACAAAAGGATCTGGTAATTTGCGAAAAGGCTTTGGCCGAATATTTGGAGACTAAACGACTCGCGTTTCCAAGATTTTATTTCGTATCATCTGCGGATCTATTAGATATTCTGTCTAATGGTAACCAGGCAGATCTTGTTATAAGGCACTTAACTAAATTGTTCGATTCGATTGCTAAATTGAAGTTTAACGAAACTGATCAGCCCAATGAGAAAGTAGCCTTAGGCATGATAGCTAAAGACGGTGAATATGTACCGTTTCATGGTACGTGCGATTGTACCGGACCCGTAAGTATCAAGTACTAATTAATTTAATGAAGTTTTAAATGAAAAGAGAAACTATTAAATTGATACGTTTCAGGTTGAAATATGGCTTAACAGATTACAAGACATAATGAGATCGACAATCCGCCATTACTTCGGTGAAGCGATCGTGACCTACGAAGAGAAACCTCGCGAGCAGTGGCTGTTTGATTTCATGGCTCAGGTGTCTTTGTGCGGTTCACAAATCTGGTGGACCACAGAAGTTAACATGGCTTTCGCTAGATTAGAGGAAGGATATGATAATGCACTGAAAGATTACTACAAGAAACAGTTGTACCAATTAAGCACATTGATTTCGCTCCTGATCGGAGAGCTGAGCAAGCAGGACCGACAGAAAATTATGACTATATGCACAATAGACGTGCATTCAAGAGACGTTGTAAGCAAGTTGATACAAGGGAAAGTCGAAGCNGTTAACATGGCTTTCGCTAGATTAGAGGAAGGATATGATAATGCACTGAAAGATTACTACAAGAAACAGTTGTACCAATTAAGCACATTGATTTCGCTCCTGATCGGAGAGCTGAGCAAGCAGGACCGACAGAAAATTATGACTATATGCACAATAGACGTGCATTCAAGAGACGTTGTAAGCAAGTTGATACAAGGGAAAGTCGAAGCTGGATCAGCATTTCAATGGCAATCCCAACTGAGACACAGGTTTCACGAAACACAACTAAATCGTCATCTGCACTTAATCATCCAAGGTTATCATAAGCACTTACATTTAGTTTGAACTTTTCACTAATGTAGTTCATCAGTCACTTAAATATTTCGATTGTCTCATTGGTCGAGTAGTGAGCGGTTTTGACAGCGGTATGGGGTTTTGATTCGATTTCCGGTCCAAGTTTTTTTCGTGTTATTATGTTTAGAATTCTAAAACATAGTTTTTATTTCTTATTGCTTTAATGAATTAACGAGTTAATGGCCCGCCTAGTTTTAAGCGATTATTGGGTCCTATAGGTCTCATGTTGTTTATGCAGCCTACCTTAAAGTCGAAGTTTCAATTATATAGTAAAATCAATGCCTCACCCTTCAACCCGGAAATAATGACAGTTTCGGGGCAGAAATAGACTGGATATTTATTTGAACGGGCTTACAAATACATGGATGACCTTTTCGTACTGTTTACATAATTTGTATTGAGAACTGATTAGTATTTGGAAATATACTTGTTACTATCTCGTATGTGTGTTAAAATAGGAGAGAGTTTTGTTATAAATCCTGAGATTAAAAAAGATAAAATTTGAACTTAGCTTACAACAAATCATTTGAGAATGAAAAGACTTTGATTTATTTAGGCTTTGTTTTTAGGTGGGACGAAACTGAAGTACACTGTTTCGCGAACATTTGCGACGCTCAATTTCAATACAGCTACGAGTACTTGGGCAACACTCCTCGATTGGTGATCACGCCTCTCACCGACCGCTGCTATATCACTCTGACGCAGGTGACTTAAATCACATCATCATGATCACATCGCAGCATTAAATGGTACTGTTGATGAATTTACTATTCTATAATGTTTTAGTCCTTGCATCTAATAATGGGAGGTGGTCCTGCTGGGCCTGCTGGCACGGGAAAAACAGAGACTACTAAAGATCTGGGAAGGGCTTTGGGAATCATGGTGTACGTCTTCAATTGTTCTGAACAAATGGACTATCAGGTAAGAACATGAAGCCAAAGATATTTTTGAATCTCTTAATTTCTTAAAGATATTTTAAATTGTGTTTTAATTTCCAGTCTTGCGGGAATATCTACAAAGGTCTGGCGCAATCTGGTGCTTGGGGTTGTTTTGATGAATTCAACAGAATTTCCGTAGAAGTATTATCCGTGGTGGCGGTTCAAGTTAAATCTGTACAAGACGCTATAAGGTATGCTTTGATACTTAAGTTTACACCACAATCTCTAAAACATAAGTTTTATGCTATGTTCTATTTCCAGAGACAAAAAGGAAAAATTTAATTTCATGGGCGAAATTATTAGTTTGGTGCCAACTGTTGGGATATTTATAACGATGAACCCCGGCTATGCCGGCAGAACAGAGCTTCCGGAGAACCTCAAAGCGCTATTCAGACCATGCGCCATGGTCGTACCAGATTTCGAATTGATCTGTGAGATCATGTTAGTCGCCGAAGGCTTCCAAGAGGCAAAAATTTTGGCCAGAAAATTCATAACACTTTATACTTTGTGTAAAGAACTTCTTTCGAAACAAGATCATTATGATTGGGGCTTGAGAGCTATAAAGTCTGTGTTAGTAGTAGCCGGGTCACTCAAGGTATGGTTTCCTACTAAATTAAAACTACATTATTATTTATATCAGTATAATATAATTTTTATATATACCTGGAAAATAACTCTTTACTAACAGAGTACCTTGATAACATTTTGTGCGTTGTTAGATACCATAATATTTGTAATTTGTTTTGTGTGGTGTTCAATAAAAAGTATTCTATTAAGTTTAGTGACTTATGATTTATTAATAGAATATGAATTTTAGCGAGGAGATCCGGGTAGACCAGAGGAAGAAGTGTTGATGAGGACACTTCGCGATTTTAATATACCGAAAATAATAACTGACGACATGCCAGTTTTTATGGGACTGATTGGAGATCTATTTCCCGCCCTTGAAGTGCCTCGTAAACGTGATTTAGAATTTGAAAGAACTGTCAAGCAAGCAGCCATGGATCTTACGTTACAGCCCGAAGATAATTTCATACTGAAGGTTGTACAGTTAGAAGAATTACTAGAGGTCCGCCATTCGGTGTTCATAGTTGGAAATGCTGGTACTGGTAAAACACAAGTCTGGAAAACTTTGTTTAAAACTTATCAAAACTTGAAAAAGAAACCATTGTTCAATGACTTGAATCCGAAAGCAGTGACAAACGATGAGTTGTTCGGAATTATAAATCCGGCGACCAGAGAGTGGAAAGATGGCTTATTTTCAGTTATAATGAGAGATCAAGCTAACATTGTCGGCGAGAATCCGAAGTGGATTATTTTAGATGGCGATATAGATCCTATGTGGATTGAATCTCTAAATACTGTTATGGATGACAATAAAATTCTCACTCTAGCTAGCAATGAAAGGATTGCTCTAACGCCTACTATGAGATTGATGTTTGAAATATCAAATCTTCGTACAGCTACCCCGGCAACGGTGTCGAGAGCTGGCATCCTGTATATTAATCCACAAGATTTAGGATGGAATCCGTAAGCATAAGTTTTTATTAAATGATTGATTTGATTAAATTATTTTAACAAATTACTTCTCATCACATGATTGGATTATTCTATTTTGAACTAAATACAATAGACATCTTAGACCTTCTAAACAAAGTTGTAAATGATATTTATTTATTTATGTACATATATATCAGATTTGAATTGCGTTTGACATTCATTTATTGATTTTTGCGACAGATACGTAACGAGCTGGGTTGAAACTCGAAAGATTCCAGCCGAAAAATCGAATCTAGTAATCCTATTCGACAAGTACATACCTCCGTGCTTGGAGACGGTTCGGAATCGTTTCAAGAAGATAACGCCCATAGCGGACATGGCGCACGTGCAAATGCTTTGTCATTTGTTGAACTGCTTGCTGGTGCACGAGAACACGCCCGCGGAGTGCCCTAAGGAGTGGCACGATATATTTTTCGTTTTCGCTTGTGTTTGGGCATTCGGTTCCGCCATGTTCCAGGATACGAACATCGATTATAGAGTTGGTGAGAGCTTAGTTCGTACACTACTATATGTATAAGCCGCGCCAATAAAGAAACGAATCGAAAATGGCGTCTATGTACCTGCACTGACAAATGGTAGGGACAACAAATAAAAAGAAAGATAGAAAGAAAAAGTTGTTTATTGTAAAAAAATATAAAAAAACAAATAATGTACTTTACCTTACTTTATACCCTGGCAGAGGGGGAGGTGTCTCATCTGGGTTGCAACAGACACTTTTGCTGCCAGTCATCTAAGTCGCACAACTCGAAAGTGAAAAAACTCGAACTCAACGACAAAGTCAGAATCGATATTTTTTTGCACGCAGTACGCGCCTTGTGCGACTAAAGACAGCAATAGTTTAGAGTGAGAGCGCATGATCGTCGCTGCCATTTTAGATTCGTTTCTTTATTGGCGCAGATTACTGAGACCTTAGAACTCATATCTTAAGATGGGTGGCGCATTTACGTTGTATATGGGCTATGGGCTCCAGTAACCACTTAAAACCAGGTGGGCTGTGAGCTCGTCCACCCATTTAAGCAATAAAAAAAACCACTATAACTTTAAAGCTCTTTCTCATAAAAGGTCTATTCTTATGTAAATGTGTCTGGGTTTTACAATGTTGTCGAAATTAACGATAATCTTAATTATTTTATCATTTACTGTATACTATTATTTATTGTACTGATGGTAGGACCTCTTGTGAGTCCGCACGGGTAGGTACCACCGCCCTGCCTATTTCTGCCGTGAAGCAGTAATGCGTTTCGGTTTAAAGGATGGGGCAGCCGTTGTACTGTAAAAACTGAGTCTTAGAACTCATGTATTATGGTGGGTGGTGGTATTTACGTTGTATATGTCTATGGGCTCCGGTAACAACTTAACACCAGATGGACCGTGAGTTCGTCCACCCATCGAAGCAATAAAGTGATCGAAACTGATTGAAAAATAACAATTATTTACAACGTGACGTTGAGTATATTTTTTTTAGAATTCACAAAATGGTGGGTGAACGAATTCAAGACTGTAAAGTTCCCAGCCGGCGGTACCGTGTTCGATTTCTACATCGATTCAGAAACAAAACAGTTCACGCCCTGGGTGGAGAAGATACCCAAGTTCGAGTTGGATACAGATATGCCCTTACAAGTAATTTCATGCGGCACTTAAATTTATTCTTAATTATTATTTATTCTTATTCAAAATTCCTTTGAATTCGTTTATTCGTTGTTCGTCGATATATTAATATTTTAATAGCTACCATGTAATAAATAATATTAAATATTTACTAACAATCACGCCACGTTAACTGGTCCCGTGATAAGTTCGTAAAGAACTTGTGTTACAGGTACCAGATAACAGATAAATGTAAGATTTTTATTATACACATACACATATTTAATATACATCTATGACCCTGGAAAAGACATTTATATTTATCATACAAATATCTTCCCTTGGCGGGAGTCGAACCCGCGACCCCCTTGTGTAGTGACCATGTCACTTACCACTACACCAGACCTCCGTTAAACCATGTATTTTTCTACAAAACATTTTACGTTTTTACGGATAATTTCAATGAAATAACGCCTCAGTCTTCCGTGACCACGAAAACCGTAAAGTGTTCAAAATGTCGGAAATAATATAACGACAGCAGAAAAACGTGAAATTTAACTCTAAAAGTGGTTTTATTTTTATCTCTGATTAGCCAAAGCGGAAGGAAATACTACATTAACTCTATGACCAATTTGATTATCTTATACTAATTATTTTGAATAACTGTTGTTCAAAGATGTGTATGTATAGATTTAAAATAATTTGAATCTAGAATTATTTCAGCTGTAACTATAGCCTATTTCTGATTTCCATAGTACGGGAAAATTTAATTTGGGTCCAGATAACCGCGTGTGATTTGAAGCCTATTATTTAGTTATTTAACATTTGAGCAAAAAATAATGTTACCTGTTTATGGTCATGGTTTGTTTACTGGTATTGGTACCGGTCATAGTTTGTTTATTTCAGGCCGTGTTAGTTCCGACTGCAGAAACGATACGGATAAGATACTTTTTGGATCTGCTCATGAAGAACAAGCATCCGGTCATGTTGGTCGGTGGTGCCGGATGCGGAAAGACTGTGTTAGTCAACGAAAAGTTGCAAAGGTAACTGTACATTATATATACCAGTACTACTAAATATATGTATGTGTCGGAGAAGCCACAATTATGAACACCCTCGTCAGACATCATAGGGGCGAATAGGGTGGTCGAACTAAGAGAAATATGAGTACACCAATCACGTTTGTTGTCTTAGAACAATTTAGAAATCTTCTCTTGGCGTTAGCAAAAGAAAACGAATGACAGTTAATAGGACGGAGGCACCGCCCATCAAGAAGGCTGGTTGGTAAGTGTGATGGCATCTACGCTCCTCCATCGGCTAAGAAGCACTAAGTTAGCCGAGTTCCGACGATACCGCAATCGTGCTGCCATCTCTCGGGAATCGTGCTGTGTTTCGTTTAGCTACCAAACTAATGACCGTCTCTGACATATATATTTTTCAGATATTTATAATAAGGATATTGTCCATTTTTTAGCCTCTCAGAAAATTACGCAATTCAATCAGTGCCGTTCAATTTCTACACGAGCTCCGAAATGCTTCAGAAGGTTCTCGAGAAACCATTGGAAAAGAAGGCCGGTCGGAACTACGGCCCCCCGGGGAACAAGACCTTGATATACTTCATCGATGACATGAACATGCCGGAGGTGGACACCTATGGGACCGTGCAGCCGCACACCATCATACGTCAGCACTTGGACTACAACCACTGGTACGACAGGACGAAGCTGACGTTAAAGGACATCCACAACACGCAGTACGTGTCCTGCATGAATCCGACCTCTGGTAGCTTCACTATCAATCCGAGGTTGCAGCGACATTTCTGCGTGTTTGCCATCAGTTTCCCTAACAGCGACGCTCTCAATAATATATACCAATCGATTCTGATTCAGCACCTGACTAACCCGGAATTGAAGATCAGTCCGCTCATTGCTAAATTGTCAGGTGAGTGTTGGAATTGTCCTTCAGCTTTTGTCGAAGGGAAATTGATTTTTACTTGCTGCTTAGACGGGCGGACGAGCTCACGACTTACCTGGTGTTAAGTGGTTACCTAAGACCATAAACCTCCACAATATACCTGCAAAAAAAAACATAGGATGGTGGTACCTACCCATGCGGATTCACAAGACGTCTTACCACTAGTAAATGAAAAAATGAAGCCTTTGTTTTATTTAATAAAGATTAAGTGTTTATGTTTTAGTTGAGATTGTTTTTGCCTCATTTTAATTTATCTTAGGTACGTTTAAAGAAAATTCAAAATACCGTTTAATCATGATTAATAATGTTATAGCTTAAAAATGATATTGGCGCCCAACGTGGGACTGCGTAGTTTTAACATGTTTGATTCGGAACGTTTTGTATGTGTGTTGTTTATTTTGTAACGTTTTATTGTAGCATTGTATTTAGTAACCTATTGACTTTCAGCGAACGTAGTCAGAGCTACTGTGGCATTACACAGTAAGGTGTCTCAAGTATTTCTACCGACAGCAATCAAATTTCACTACATATTCAATCTCAGGGATTTATCCAATGTTTTCCAGGTAAATCTTTTTCCTTAGATCAGCCCAGTTTACACGCTCTTTTCTTTTAGAAGGTTTTCAGTGATCATAGACTGGTGAATTTATCTGCCCACATTGAGATATAGCTTTGAAATCTCATTAGTATTAACGGAGTTCGGTCTTTAGATCGGAATGCATAATTTGTTCACATTAAGTAGAATGGTGAAATCAAGTCGTGTGGCCTTATAATATGCCCTACTACAAGATCTTGAGTTACCAATTGGAAAAAAGTGTAGAGGAAAGTAGGTAGAAAAATTAGGTAAAAATACTATCTGCGGATCATAGGCTTAGTGGGAGTATCCCGATGAAGCCGGAATATCATAATTCGTATTTATGAGAACCACAGAACATAGGTGCTTTGTTAAGAATGCGATGCATAGATGAAATGATCCTAAATATTACGGTTTTAGGGTCTTTTGTTTAGTACTAATGAGTGTTTGGTGAACCCGTCTGATCTACTTCGACTCTGGCTGCACGAAACACACAGGGTGTATGGCGATAAACTAACAGAAGAGAAGGATATTGATGCCTTCTTGAAAATGCAGGTTGATATCTGCAAGAAGAATTTTGAGGTATTCTTTTTATGATTCTTTGATGACTTCTTTAATTTAAGGGCCATGTCAATCGAAGAGTCATTAGTAAATAGTTGCTTGTTCTGGTATAAAAGACTCATTATTATCATCAGCATACACTTGTCCACTGCAGGCCTTTTGCAACTTGTGCCATTAAGCCCGTATTTTGCCTTAAACACTCTCTTACTCTATATTACTCCATTTAAAAGCTGCCATTTAACAGCTAAACATGGGTTACTCATTTTTCAAGAGTTTGAAGTCTAAGATTAAGGGGACGTCTTCACACTGGTGTAAAAGTGTCAGTTGCTTATCAAATGTACACAAAATCATTACGATATGAACTTATTGCTTTTTTTAAATTAAATTTTGCGTTTCTTCTCAATCTCGATTTTCGTTAGTATCTTGGGTAGCGTTTCCAAAACGCCTATAAAATGATTGACTTTTTTGTTTTAAAGATACTTATGTTAATCTATTACATTCTATTTTTCCAACCATACGTTTTAGGACATCGACGAAGGCGTTGTTTTCGAAAGACCGAATATTTATTGTCATTTTGCCGGTGGTATTGGAGAGCCTAAATATATGCCGATAGCTACTTGGGAGCAACTTAACAAGCTACTGACAGAAGCCATGGCTAGTTACAACGATCTCATTGCTGCTATGAATTTGGTGCTCTTTGAAGACGCCATGATGCATATTTGCAGGTAAACTTTTTTTTTTATTTTTTTTTATTGCCTAGATGTGTGGACGAGCTCACAGCCCACCTGGTGTTAAGTGGTTACTGGAGCCCATAGACATCTACAACGTAAATGCGCCACACACCTTGAGATATTGATTGAAGTCGTCGTGGCCTAAAGGATAAGACGTCCGGTGCATTCGTTGTTGCGATGCACCGGTGTTCGAATCCCACAGGCGGGTACCAATTTTTCGAATGAAATACGTACTTAACAAATGTTCACGATTGACTTCCACGGTGAAGGAATAACATCGTGTAATAAAAATCAAACCCGCAAAATTATAATTTGCGTAATCACTGGTGGTAGGACCTATTGTGAGTCCGCACGGGTAGGTATCACCGCCCTGCCTATTTCTGCCGTGAAGCAGTAATGCGTTTCGGTTTGAAGGGTGGGGTAGCCGTTGTAACTATACTGAGACCTTAGAACTTATATCTCAAGGTGGGTGGCGCATTTACGTTGTAGATGTCTATGGGCTCCAGTAACCACTTAACACCAGGTGGGCTGTGAGCTCGTCCACCCATCTAAGCAATATAGTTCTAAGGTCTCAGTATAGTCACAACGGCTGCCCCGCCCTTCAAACCGACTTTTACTATCATTGTCTAAAATGATTATAGAATTCTAGTGATGATGAAATCTCCTTAAAATATAACAGCATTGAATGATAGAGTATATACGTAATAAGTTATACAGGTGACATAAATGGTATTTTTGAATATTGAAACATTAGAAGAAGAAACATTAAAAACATTTTTGAATATTGAAATACGTATATGACACATAAGAACTGGTGAAGCAATAGGTGAAGCTTTAAATGTTGTTTCTCTTTATAGAGTAACTCAGTTTGTGCTATAGTTTTACTGGATTAAGCTTTCTTTTATGGTGAATAAAATAATACATTATATATATATATATATATATATATATATATAGTAATATATATAGTATACGAATAGAATAACGCTGATATCAAGATAAGTTTTGCAATGTAAAAAGTGTCCACACATTGTAACATATCGTATAATTTATTTTTATTTTTTTATTACTTAAATAGGTGGACGAGCTCACAGCCCACCTGGTGTACCCACCTTAAGTAGTTTACCGGAGCCCATAGACATCTACAACGTAAATGGCGCCACCCACTTTGAGACATGACTTGTAAGGTCTCACTTTTAACAGTACAACGGCTGCTCCGCCCTTCAAACCGAAACCCATTACTGCTTCACGGCAGAAATAGGCGGGATGGTGGTACCTACCCGTGCGGACTCACAAAACGTCCTACCACCAGTAAAAAATTTGAAAACGCGTTATAGAATGCAAAAAACAAATATCGATGAGCTAAAATCTGCGTACTATGTACATGTTTTTGTAGAATAAGTCGTATCCTCGAAAGTCCCAGAGGAAGCGCGTTATTGGTTGGAGTTGGAGGATCCGGTAAGCAGTCCTTATCGCGACTCGCAGCGTTTATATCCAGCCTGGAGGTTTCACAAATCCAACTGAAGAAAGGCTATGGCGTTAGTGACCTTAAGGTGAAATTAATATCATAATTTACAATAGTACCTATAATTTTCTCTGTAATTACCAAAGTCTAAATAGGTTTGGTGTTTTCGTGTTACTACCATAATATGGCTATTTTTTTATTATGAATTTTAGTGAATTTCCTCAACATGTCTTAAACCATTTCGTTGCTTTGAGCCAAATTTGCATTTGTCGTATAGACCGATTTAAGCAAAGTGATTTATATTAACGGCATACTTGTATTTCTTCCGAGATTTTTATGCAATTTGTGGTATAATCGACTAAAAAAGAACATCATCATTATAATTCAATTGGGCTACTATTGTATAGAAAAATAATAATTAGCTGTCTGTAGAGTCGCGTTTACGGACGACAGTTTTACGTGATAACGTCAGTAGTAGAACTATTCAAACTGCTAGCTCTGACGTTACGCGAGAACAGAGATAAATGTGTCACAAGCCAACGTTTGGGTTGTACCTCTCTATCGCTTGTTCTGCGCTCTCGCTTGCACGCTCAGGCGGAACGTGACACTTTTTCGTGCGTGGAGCCGGTGTTCGTGGATTTATAAGACGTTATCACGTCAAAATGTATCAGTGAAGTAATGCTTATTAGTTAAGCCCAATTATTTGTTTACAATAGGCTAGGCTTTTCTTTTGCGATATTATGAATACTTGTGTTCATAGGACTCTCCGAACCAAATTTGCTATTAGTGCTATGGCGTCCATCATGAGAATAGAATAATAATTATATTTGATTGAGTTTTTTGTTTACGTACAGCACGAATTATCGGGGTTGTACATAAAGACGGGTCTCAAGAACGTTGGCATAATGTTCCTGATGACAGACGCTCAGGTCGCCAACGAGCAATTCTTGGTGCTGATCAACGATCTGTTGGCCTCTGGTGAGATCGCCGACTTATTCCCTGACGATGAAATCGAGAATATTATAGCTGGTGTCAGAAATGAGGTAAGTTTTTGTTTTTTTTATTGACCTTATAGACAAACGTGATAGAGAGTGCTCATTGACGTCATCAAATGACAGGGACAGAGCCAAGCCGCTGCCTACAAATTAGGATTTAAAACGTATCGTCATACGAACACATACAATCGAGTTGATAGTTTTTTTTAAAGGTATTAATATACCTACAATATAGTATAATTAAATTATAAATGTATGTTTGCCTATGAAACTTAAGGAAAATCAAATAATTTTTGGAGCAGAAGAGATTTCGGAATAGTGATGTGAGATTAGTGAATCGTCAATCAGCAAGTGGCAGCCAAAAAATAGGAGTGAATGTGGATTAGAGGAACGGAAAATTGGGTTTATTAAATTTTATGAATCTCTGTACTGAATAACACCAAATAATTTTTACCATAACATTTTTTAATTGATATTTCAAAGCATCTACCATTATTTTCTCTGCACTAACTTTGGTTAACTAGTTGAGAATGCCTTAGGCTGCTAATGTAAATGTTACATGAAGTGTAATAATATATAAATATTAATCGGAAATATATCACACATAGTTAACTGGTCTCTAACTAGGATTTCCCGTACTATGGACGCCAGATACTGATATATATCTACATACTTATATGCGTTTAAATACATATATGGATATTAAACACCCAGACAAAGAGCAAACATCCTTGTTATGCGGAAATCGAACCTACGACACTCGGCCCAGCAGTTAAAGTTGCTAAATACTGCACCACCAAGTCAGATAAATGCAACCAGGTCACATGTACTTAAAAATTGCATTTAAGGTAAAAGGAGCCGGCCTGCCTGATACCAGAGAAATCTGCTGGAAGTTCTTCATCGACAGAGTTAGGAAGCAGCTCAAAGTGGTGTTATGCTTTTCGCCAGTCGGTTCGACGTTGCGAGTGCGTTCTAGAAAATTCCCAGCCTTGATTAATTGTACCTCGATTAACTGGTTCCACGAGTGGCCTCAAGAGGCGTTGGTGTCAGTGGCTATGAGGTTCTTGGAGGAATTGCATTCTTTGCCGGTACGACATTTTGTATTATACTGGCGAGTACGTTTTGAATTTATGTAAAAACTTTCTTTCACAAGTCAGAGGGCTTGTGTACTATTTAGAGAAGTTGTGGGAGCTACCTTACTTCTAGCATAATACCTAAATGTATTGTATTCAAAATTCAGCTGATATTATGATATAGAATACAAAGTTAATATTAATAATAATATGTAGGGGGTGAAAGGCTATTTATTTTAAGCAACATTTTTGCAACTTCATAGGAGAACCAATTAAAGTTTAAAAATTTGGAAATAACGTCAGAGAATGCCTATGTCATTAAGTCCGCCTTTATACTGTCTAGTATATAAAGTTATAAATAAATAAAAAATAAACAAATAAATTATATCATAACAAAAAAAACTTTTTCAGCTATTTGAATGGAGGAAACTTTATTGAAGTTCAATTAAAAACAATGAACAAGTGATGCTAATACCAAATAAAACGCACCTTTAATTACAAAGATAAATGTTGCGTATTAAGGGAAATGTCGCTTAAGCCCAATAGGTTTTCACCCCTCGATTTTTATAGAAAACAGGTTTATTATTGAACTTATAAATATGCTTCCATTTTGTATTCTCATTTTGTAGATTACATTGAGAGATTCAATATCACGATTCATGGCGTACGTTCATACCTCAGTGAATACAGTATCTAAAGCGTATTTGGCAAATGAAAGAAGATATAATTACACCACTCCTAAAAGTTATCTTGAACAGATAAGTCTCTACGCCAAACTGGTTCATCAAAAAACCGATGAACTGCAAGCTAAAATTACTCGGTAAATGAATATTTATTTAGATACTAGCTTTTGCCCGCGACATCGTCCGCGTGGAATAGTTCACATATAATGCTTTATCTATACTAATATTATAAAGAGGAAAGATTTGTTTGTTTGTTTTATTTCGAATAGGCTCCGAAACTACTGGACTGATTTGAAAAATTCTTTTTCCATTAGAAGCCGATATTGTCCCTGATGAACATAGGCTACTTTTTTTTTAATTTTTTTTATTTTATTTTTTTGGTTTCATGTGTGTTTTAATGTTTCCGAAGCGAAGCGAGGGCGGGTCGCTAGTTTTAGAATAAATTTGGTTAGCATAAAAAACTTTATAGTGAGCCAACCTTATCATATAGACATATACTGTCGCGGACTTTTTTTAGGTCTTTTAAAAGGGAACAATTCTGTCTTATATTATTTTAGCGAAACTTTAACCGTTTCTGCAGCGCACACTCTCTCTCAAAAGGGAAAAAAGCCCGATTTTGGAACATTACTGGTGCTACGTTTGTATTGGTCATAGCGTTATATAGCTTAGAGCCTTCCTCGATAAATTGGCTATCTTAACACTGAAATAATTTTTCAAATCGGACTAGTAGTTCCTAAGATTAGCGCGTTCAAACAAACAAACTCTTCAACTTTATACTATTAGTATAGATTCTTTTCTTATTAGCACCAATCTAGAGAGACCCTTCAGGCAACATGGCTATGGAAATTTAATAGAATCGGTAATCTTTTAGATACATTCTAACCCCAGTCAACCGTTATTGGTCCTTTCAAATAATTTGAGTCAGTTCAATTAGTTTAGTGTAACTAAAATTTAATTACCCATATCAATTTAAACAAAAAAGGTGGTAAGCATTAAATTACTGATTCATTTCAAGGCTAGAAAACGGTCTAGAAAAACTTCGGAGCACAGCGTGTCAAGTAGACGAGCTGAAAGCTAAACTAGCAATACAAGAAATCGAATTGCAACAGAAAAACGAAGCGGCTGACAAACTCATAGAAATGGTTGGTGTGGAGACCGCGAAGGTACAAAGTGAAAAAGGGCTTGGTAAGGTTTGATTCAATTCGATTTGAATTACATTTTTGGGACTCGTATCTTTTTTTTTATTGCCTTTGTAGGCAAACGAGCGTACGATTCACCTGATGGTAAGTGATTACCGTCGCCCATGGACTTCAGCAATGCCAGGAGCAGAGCCAAGCCGCTGCCTACCGTTAAGTACTCTCCACAAGCCTCGTTTCAAGAAGGATATGTCATAGCGCTCGGGAAACACCGTGGAGGGGAGGTTTAAAAGGTAAACGAACAGTAAAGGTTCCTGTTAAATTTTGTCATTTTTACGATAAACAAAGCTAAATTTGTTACATAATAAATAAATAAAAATTAAAAAAAGCCTTTTATTTTGTACAAGTGACATAAAAAAGAGACATAAAAACAAAAATTAATGCAATTCTTAACTAGTAAATAATATATTTGTTGAATAATATTAAGTATTATTTCCCACTTGCAAGAACCCCTCCTCGGGTAAAGGCCTCCTCCAAGGATAACCAATCTTCTCTGAATCGCACAATTTTAACCCAGTTTGTAGTTGCTACGTTCTTTATATCGTCTTCCCATCTAGTATATGGTCTTCCCCTCTTTTTTTTCCTAGTGGACCTGTCAACTGTTACATAAATTGTTAGAATTGTTAAAAAGTCACATGGATATAACAAACAAAAAAAGCTGCATACAATTCTAACACTAAAACATATATTATAGCTGATGAAGAAGAAGAAAAAGTAGCAGTAATAGCAGAGGAAGTATTAAAGAAGCAGAAAGATTGCGAAGAGGACTTGATTAAAGCAGAACCAGCGCTGGTGGCAGCCCAAGAAGCTCTGAACACTCTCAACAAAGCTAATCTGACTGAGCTGAAGTCGTTCGGTTCGCCTCCCGGGGCTGTGACTAATGTTACTGCTGCTGTAATGGTGCTGTTGGCTCCCGGAGGGAAAATACCCAAGGACAGGAGCTGGAAAGCTGCCAAGGTACATGATAAACCATGAGAAAAATGTAAGGAGGTTTAAAAAAAGATTATTATAATCTTTTTCTTATTTCTCAAAAAGAAATGCTCCCGTCACAGGACTCTACACCACCCGTGGTTGACTGGTAGAGAATACCTGGGACATTAAGTCCGCCATTGTACTTTTGGTTATAAAGTTCAATAAATATATAAAAATAATAGCTATAGGGTTCATAAAAACGAATTATTGCCTTTTCCTAAGTAATTTCAAATGACAATACCATCCCAAATATTTAAAAAATGTACTCAAAATTGAACTTTTGATCATTGATAGTTAACGGTCACTTTAGAATGAAAGAACTTTCGAAGACGTTCGATTTTATAAAACGACAGTCATTGCAATTGAATTCACTTCATTCGGCTAATAAGTTGAGCTGTCATATAGATATAGGTCTTTGATTTTAATGGTTCTTTACTATTTTTCGCTTATAAGCGCTAGTTTTGGAACTATTGGATCTTTCTTGTGATTAATAGTTCGGTAGTTTAAAAAAACCATACTCATTAACCTAGTCTCTCTCTTCGTTCTTGAACTTATGAAACTTTCTCATCCGCGCAACGACCCGAGTACCATCTGGCCGTATATAAATCATTTTTCACAAAAGCAATTAATATTTTATTCTGCCAAATGCAATGTGATTCAAGGTTGTGATGGCGAAGGTGGACATGTTTCTGGAATCGTTGATACATTACGACAAAGAAAATATTCACCCTGACGTCATCAAAGCTATTCAGCCGTACCTGAAGGATTCGGAATTTGAACCGGGTAAATTAAAAATAATAGTTTAAAAAACTAACAAAAGACACTTTTATAGAAAATCCAACTAAGAAATAAAAAATAAATTTTATTCAATTTGAATTAAAAATAGTGTAAGAAAAAATGATTTTATTGTAAAAAAGCGTGGTAAATTTGATTGGGGCGGATGACCGTGCGTGATTTTGTTCCTAGTTATTATTAATTAGAAAAATTGGTTTGTGGCATTAAGACACCGGTACAGTCGCATTGCTAATATGAGTAGGAGCTCAACAGTTATATTAGTCTAGTTCTCATATCGTTTTCTCGATTCTCGTAAAGAATTTGTCAGATCGAAATCTGCTGCTGCCGCCGGTCTCTGCGCTTGGGTCATAAACATCATTAAGTTCTACGAGGTCTTCTGCGACGTGGAACCGAAGCGCAAAGCATTGGCGGCGGCCAACGCGGAACTGGCGGCGGCCACGGAGAAATTGAAGGCCATCAAATCGAAAGTCGCGGTGTGTATTTTATTATTCATCATTATCCTGTCCTTCTCTCAGTTACCTGGGGTCGGCGCAACATGTTTTCTCCTTCCATACTCTTCTATCATATACCATTTTTTCGTCCACTCCTCTTTTACCATATCGTCTTTCACGCAATCCATCCATTTCTTCTTAGGTCTACCTCTTCCTCTATATCCTTCCACATTCATAGTTAACATTTTCTTACCAACTTCATTTTCATTTCGTCTCATCACATGTCCATACCATCCCAAACGCGCACTTCTCAGCTTCTCTGTCACAGGTGCCACTTTCAGACTTCCTCTAACATATTCATCCGTATTCTATCCATTCTCGTTACTCGTGTGTATTTTGCTATTATAAATCAAGACCTCACATGTTTACGTAGTCCAAACTAATTTCGTGAATATAACCTAAAATTATTGCTGTGGTAAAACGTGGAGACATCGATTGCATTTTCTTATCGGCTTTTAATAAAATGGTTGCTACGGTAGCGCCACCCTTATTTAGCAGATTTTAACGGACACTGTTCACACACAAAGACGGTTCTCCTTACCTCTACCCTCCATGCCGAAACCGAAGACAGACGATAGTACTAATGACACCTTTGATGATAGGACGGAAAAGTCAAGTCTTATTTTAATTTTAATGACAACTTTTTTATATGAAAAATGATTTTATGAAATGAAATGAAGTTGATTAATATGAATCATGGCATGAAATGAGATGATATGGGTTGAAATATAATCTCAGTAAAATGGTGGTCATTTACTGAGATTTTCTCAGTGAACTTTTTGGGTGATCCTGAGAAGTTACGTCCAGTGGCTTTGTTTCATTTTCCCACATTTGTGCACTTTCACAGATACTAAATAGTTAATAAAGCACCGTTATTACAAATTTAAACCTGAAGAAACACTAAATAGACAAAATAAAACAACTCACATGACTTCACTTCTCGCGTTCCCGCCAAAAAGTGCCACGTCTGTCTGCAGTCGCGTCCGGTACTACCCTCCTTTCACCTAAAAAATAAAACTATGTGTTCCGCATTCATTCGCCTTCTTTCTTACTCCCTAACACGATATCTCCTATCCCTCTCACTCAGCCATTCTCCATATCTATCATTCATCCATACCGTTCCGTTGCTTTCCTACATATAGGTATTAAGCGGTAGGCAGCGGCTTGGCTCTGCCCCTGGCATTGCTGAAGTCCATGGGCGACGGTAACCACTCACCATCAGGTGGGCCGTATGCTCGTCTGCCTACAAGGGCAATAAAAAAAATTATCGAAGCCGCTGCCTAATTCTTTTTTTCGCCTCTTTTTTTTTCGCCTTCCTTCTCTGGTAGCCTAAAGAGCTATTTGTTAAATAGCAGCAAATTTTATTGTAGTCTCTAGAAGAACAATTGGCGACGTTGACGTCAGAGTTCGAGAAGGCGACATCGGAAAAATTAAAGTGTCAACAAGAAGCGGATGCCACCAACCGAACCATCCAACTGGCGAACCGACTAGTCAATGGGCTCGCTAGTGAGAACGTCAGATGGGCGGAGGCCGTGTCAAGGCGAGATATTTTTAATTGTATACTTTTGATCTAGGCGGGTTGATGAGTTTGCATTGGAACTATTGGTAAGTTGTTATTGCATGAATACCAAAATCTTCTTTGGGATACGACGTCCAATTCTCAAGTACTTGTATCACTGTTCTACTCTTAAAACTAGAACGGATGACTGCTTCGTGGCAGAAATATGTATGGTAAAGGGTATGATAACACCTGTATGGGTTTTCAGCGTTATCGGTTATTATAAAAGCGGTACTCACAATCAAATCAGTCTATATGGTTATGAAGGGCTATTTAAACGATGGACACTTCAAAGTTATCACCTGTCGTAGATATATATATATAAAAGGATGCTAGGTGTTGGCCAGGGTAATTACCTGTACGAGTTTTTAGCATTATCAGTTATTATAAAAGCGACACTGGACTGAAGTTCTGAAGAACTGGGTTCTCTTGTGGGTATCGCTGGGTACTGGGTTGGCTAGAGGTTCTTATAAAATTAAAATCATTCAATAATTTCTCTGGTCAGATATCTATTACAGAAGACACTGCTATGCTTGACGCTTGAAGTACGTACGTTTACGTAACTAAATCAATTATATTTCAGTCTCATGCAGCAGAGCACTACTTTGCCTGGCGACGTGTTGCTGGTCTGCGCTTTCATATCATACGTCGGATGCTTCACGAAGCAATACCGTTTGGACTTGCTCCACAAAAACTGGCTTGTGTTTTTGAAAACGTTAGAGGCGAGTCATTCGGTCAATCTCAATGATAGCCTTTGAATATAGTCTGGTAATAACATTAAACTTACCTCATTATAGCCTCCAGTACCAACGACAGAAGGACTAGACCCTCTGACCATGCTGACCGATGACACGACCATTGCGATGTGGCAAAACGAAGGACTGCCTTCTGATAGAATGAGCACTGAAAATGCCACAATACTGTCCAACTCAGATCGTTGGCCGCTAATGATTGATCCTCAGGTATTATTTACATTTTTAATGCTGTCTTATCGACAGCTCACGGTCGCTTTAGATCCACCACTCAAATAACGTCTAAAGAAAAAGATGAAATAAAAAGTTCAGGAAACTCACTGTGGAGGATAGCTGAGATTTCAAGTGTAATGGCTCAATTGTGCTTAGCTTACAGGCGCTGCAAAGGTAAAAAATGGTCGAAGATAATAGGATGGGTGAATACGAACTTCTTGATATTATTGATTTCGTAGTTTTGAGCAGGCTGATTAATGTCATGTTACCAATTTTGAACCATGGTGCTTGGTTTTTATTAAACGGCCCATCTGGTATTAACTGTTATAAGACCCCTTAACTACAATAATGTGGATGGGAACCGCGATATTTTTAAACCACTAGTCAGGGTCTCAATTGCACGAGGTACTCGACAAAAAGAGTCCAAGGTGAACCTTAATCAATAGCATCAGCCTGCTTTGTGGCCACAAAGGCAACTGCGATCCTACCATCCAAAGTAAAATAGTAGGATTATAATTTATCGTATACTTAGATGAAATAGTACCAGTAGCCATTATGTTTGTATTGCTACTAAGGATCCTGCCTAATACCAGTGCTCATATTACTTATCCTGTTTTGTTTTTATATAATCTCGTGTATAATTCTTGATAGAGTGAGAAAATGTAATGAAGTTTTTTGCGTAGTTGCAAGGCGTGAAGTGGATTAAACAAAAATATGGAGATATACTTCGTGTTATAAGACTCGGACAGAAAGGCTATCTGGATACAATAGAGAAGGCTATTATTAAAGGAGAGACTGTTCTCTTAGAAAACATCGGTGAAACAGTCGACCCTGTACTAGATCCACTGCTCGGACGAAACCTAATTAAGAAGGGAAGGTTGGTTAATAGTGTTTACATTGTATTACAGTGTATTACTGGTGGTAGGACCTCTTGTGAATCCGAACGGGTAGCTACCACCATCCTGCCTATTTCTGCCGCGAAACAGTAATGCGTTTCGGTTTCAAGGGTGAGGCAGCTGTTGTAACTATACTGAGACCGCAGAATTTTTATCTCAAGGTAGGTGGCGGGCGGCATTTACGTTGTAGATGTCTATAGGCTCCGGTAACCACTTAACACCAGGTGGGCCATGGGCTCGTCCACACACCTAAGCAATAAACAAAAATATAAAAAAACACTACTAATTAAACAGAAAGCTTGGTGCCATAATTCACACCCTGTATATGGAAGAATTCAATCATAAAATTCTAAAAAACGTAAAACAGAAATAGTTTACGGGATCCAGTTACGCTAGATAGCCATGGGTAAAAAGTCGATTCAGTAAAACTATTATATTATACATAGTGTTACACTAAAAAACTCTTCTTTAACTATTCCAAATCTGTAATTTTATTAAAATTGGGCACAAAATTTATTCTTCGCGCATTAAGATATGGAAGTTATAAATTTGCTTTCCAGAGCTATAAAGATCGGAGACAAAGAAATTGAGTACAGTCCAAACTTTAGATTGATTTTACACACGAAATTAGCTAACCCACATTACAAGCCTGAGATGCAAGCTCAGACAACATTGGTCAATTTCACTGTAACGAGAGATGGGCTTGAGGATCAACTTCTGGCCGAAGTGGTGAAAGCCGAAAGACCAGACCTAGAAGAACTCAAAGCGGAATTAACAAAACAACAGAATCAGTTCAAGATACAGCTGAAGGAGTTGGAAGATGACTTGCTTTCGCGGCTCTCATCAGCCGGAGAGAATATATTAGGCGATACAGCTTTGGTTGAGAATTTAGAAACAACGAAAAAGACTGCTGCTGATATTGAGAAAAAGGTATTTAAAGATAATTTTGAATTGATCACTGAGCCCAAAATACAAAAATTAGAGATTCAAAGTCAAAGTAAATATTTTAGTTATATATGTATTGGTGACTTGTTATCGACTTAGCTATATGTGTATCGATGACAGGTTGTCGACTAAGCTTAAAAACAGAAGCCATAGCGTATGAAAAAATGATTTTGCCTTGTTGCCAATCGAGCTATATGTTCAAGTTGTGGTCGAATATAATTGATTTATTAACAAAAACAACTAAACGCTTCGCATCCAGATTACACAAATTGCGATTCTTATTGGTTTATATTTAGGTCGGATCTAAAGACAAATTAAACGGTTTACTAGGTTCACGTCGAGCGATAATTTGTGAGATCGCTAGTAAAGTGTGTTATGAGCACACACTGGTTGATTTCATTCACATTCAGTGTATTTTTTGTTGTAAAGCAACTATGCCTTTTGGCTTAGAAGGCAAGATATCCGTTATTAGAGATTGTAAGGGGAGTCATTTGGTGGGTAGGGCCCTAAAAACGTTCCCCGTAGAGACAATCCCCACTGAGTTTCTCGCTGGATCTTCTCAGTGGGTCGCGATTCCGATCCGGTGGTAGATGCTCTTACTAGGGCTAATGTTAGCAAATTCTCTCAGGTTGAGCCCGTGAGCTCACATAACCGTCTGGGCGTAGCTGGAATAGCCTCTTAGGCTACCACCAAATAGGTAGGAAATCCAAAAAAATATCCACGGTCTACTTTCAACATCTGCTCTACTTTGAAGTCGTCGTGGCCTAAAGGATAAGACGTCCGGTGCATTCGTATCGAGCGATACACCGGTGTTCGAATCCCGCTGGCGGGTACCAATTTTTCTAATGAAATACGTACTCAGCAAATGTTCACGATTGACTTCCACGGTGAAGGAATAACATCGTGCAATAAAAATCAAACCCGCAAAATTATAATTTGCGTAATTACTGGTGGTAGGACCTCTTGTGAGTCCGCACGGGTAGGTACCATCGCCCCGCCTATTTCTGCCGTGAAGCAGTAATGCGTTTCGGTTTGAAGGGTGGGGCAGCCGTTGTGACTATACTGAGACCTTAGAACTATATCTCAAGGTGTGTGGCGCATTTACGTTGTAGGTGTCTATGGGCTCCAGTAACCACTTAACACCAGGTGGGCTGTGAGCTCGTCCACACATCTAAGCAATAAAAAAAAAAAAAAATCTGCAGATGGTCAAGACCAATCCCTTACACGAAAATTTTGAGGTGACCGTTATTCTGATGAAGTTGATAATTCAAGGTCATTCATGAAGTTCAGTAGGGGCATTCGTGTATCTCTGTGGGTTCGACTAGGTCGTGAGTTTGTCGGTCCTTATAAGTTAGGAATAAATGTAATATAAAGATTTTAAACTGACAGGTGGCAGAAGCAAAAGTGACGTCACACCAAATAGATCAGGCTCGTGAATTTTATCGACCTGCCTCCGCTAGAGCGTCTCTTTTGTACTTTATATTAAACGACTTGAACACCATCAACCCGATATATCAATTTTCGCTTAAGGTAAGTTTTTGGAAATCGCTTTTAATTGTAAAATTGAATTAAAGACTCGTAGAGTATAATTTTATGATTTATCTAGTCAGTGATGTGGATGGTACTTGCATATAATAAAAACAAGTAAATAAATTTTAAGCCGTACCTGAGCGTATTTTAGTTTCGTTAAAATTTTAGTCATTTTTCGTTCAATCATTTTGGTTCAATTGTATTTGCTATCCATCCATCCTAGTGAGTACAGTTGTATTAATGTGTTTTGTAGGCATTTAGTGTGGTATTCCAAAAAGCAATATCTCGGGCTGAAGCGGCCGAAGAGGTCAGCCAAAGGATAAAGAATTTAATTGACTGTATCTCGTATTCCGTTTTTCAATACACGTCCAGGGGCTTGTTTGAGTGTGACAAACTTATATTTGCATCTCAAATGACTTTTCAGGTACCGATTATTAGTGTAATTTTTTTTTATAAATTTAGATTTTATGCTTGAAGTTTCTTAGTAATAATATTTATAGTGATTGTCAAATTATACGCAATAAAAATATTGATTAGAAAAAAGAACAGCATTTTTTTGTATCACAGATGTCAAAACACAAAACTCCTGAAGAAATTCGGGATTTTTAAAACAAATAATTTTAATTGATTAAAAATCTTACTCACTTTTGATATTTAGACTTAATATTAACACAACATAATACTTATTAAAAATATTATTTTCAAGGTACTCCTCATGAGCGAAGAAATATCACCAGCAGAACTGGACTTTTTCCTACGCTTCCCAATTAAGCCTCATGTCACTAGTCCTGTAGATTTCCTATCTAATCAAAGCTGGGGAGGGATATGTTCTCTGGCTGGTAAAGACGAATTTAGAAATCTGGATCGTGATATTGAAACGTCTCCTAAGAGATGGAAGAAGATTGTTGAAATAGAATGTCCTGAAAGAGAAAAATTTCCACAGGTAAATTTTTATGGGCACAACTGTAAAGTTTCCCCTGGTCGAGGACATTAAAATTGAAATACTGTTATACATAATTAAGAATACCCAGGACGTGTGCTTTCTATTAAGTTGGTAAATATGAAAAACTCTTAGAAGGGTCTAGTTATTTAGAGAGATTTATAGATTACTCAGCTGCTAGAGATACGTATTAAATTCTTTTATTAAAAGCCAAATCAGAGTACCGGCTTGTTGGTGAGGATCGGTCTCTGACAACTAGCAAAAGATTAAGAATTTTTGAAAATTTTGCAAAAGAGAAAAAATAGAAGACCTCAAATTTTTTTATCTCTATCCGCATTTCGATCCACTTGCATAATCTTAAAAACAAATACAATACTTCATTTTTAGGCGTAACATAGTGATTTTGATAATTTAATCATTCGAATGAATGAAGATGTTGTAGTTTTGATGTTTTATTTATTTATTTATTGCTGAGCTGGGTGGACGAGCTCACGGTCCACCTGGTGATAAGTGGTTACTGGAGCCCATAGACATCTACAACGTAAATGCGCCAACTACCTTGAGATATAAGTTCTCAGGTATAGTTACAAGGGCTGCCCCACCCTTCAAACCGAAACGCATTAATGCTTCACGGCAGAAATAGGCAGGGTGGTGGTACCTACCCGTGCGGACTCACAAGAGGTCCTACCACCAGGAATTACGGAAATTATAATTTTGCGGCTTTGATTTTGATAATTTTTTTGTTAATTCAGGAATGGAAGAATAAAACAGCACTCCAGAGACTGTGCATGTTACGGGCACTACGACCCGACCGTATGACTTATGCTGTCGCGTAAGTATTTACATATGGTAACGTCTCTGTCTGGTCCTACTTGCGCGATTGTGGTGAATGCATCAGTATCATACATTAAATATCGGATATTTTAGGGCGTATATCGAAGAGAAAATGGGCTCAAAGTACGTTGAAAACAGGACGGTGGAGTTTAGTAAGTCCTTCGAAGAGACCAGTCCCACTACGCCGATATTCTTTATACTGTCCCCGGGTGTGAATCCCTTGAAGGACGTGGAGGCGCTCGGAAAGGTCATGGGGTTCACGGCTGATGCAGGAAACTTCCACAACGTGTCTTTGGGACAAGGACAGGAGATCGTCGCGGAACAGGCTATTGATGAGGCACTGCAAAAGGGCCATTGGGTTGTCTTACAGGTAAAGCTTTTGGCAGAATTATTTCTGTTCATCTCTAACGAGATCTTGATACCATCTACATATTTTTAATAAATAATGGCTTAGTCGGAAATAGATTCCTCAACTTCTACGTACCAGGCCCAAAATCCAGTGGTAGGCTCAAGAAACGTTGGTTGAATGTGGTAAAGGCGAACATGGAAGAGAATAACCTCACCCAGAAGGATGCCGGAGACCAAGCAAAGTAGAAAAGCGGACCTTGGCCCGGGACCAAGACTTAGACCGGGCATACGTTAGGAAGAAGACGAAAAAGAATAGTCACCGTACAAAATATTTAATGTTAAGTGGTTATCGGAGCCCATAGGTACCACACAACGTGAATGTCACCTCCAATACATAAATTTATTGCTGATGCCTCTACTTTTAAAACCTAAAAGAGGTTCTCGTATCTATTTTTTCTTAAGTAGTAAAATGCTTCTTTAATAATAAGAAAAAAGTTAGTAAAACCTTTAATGTAGTACTTAACACGATATACCATAGGATCTGTCTATTCTAGAACATTCATCTAGTAAAGAACTGGCTCCCGAGTCTAGAAAAGAAGATGGAGACATTCTCGACGGGTTCGAATGACGACTACAGGCTGTTCATGTCGGCCGAGCCGGCTGCCACAGCGGCCGCGCATATCATACCGCAAGGGATCCTGGAGTCCAGTATCAAGATAACAAACGAACCGCCCACGGGCATGCAGGTATACCGGCGTCAGGAATGTACATCATTAGTTTACTTGTAAACGTTGTTCCATATATAATTATTTCAGCGTTCTTTAGCCAGTAATTGAAAATTTGATGGTGATTTACAGGAAATGTATAATTTGGAATACTAATGAAATATTTTTAATTAAATTTACGATGTAAAAGTAGTTAAAGGAGCTATTTTTGGGGTTAATTTTGTTTTTTTGGAGAGGGCTTCTAGCTCGCATCATCAAATTGGGCTTTTGGTACTGCCAGTATCGTAAGTTGTCCAAGCCTACCACTAAGGCATTTAATTTTAATGACTTGTAGATTTGGTTTAAAATACTACTTCAAAAATAAATCGCAAATCGTGTACTTACTGATTGAGTCATTGAAGATTTTCTCTGTTTTTCGTTGCTTAAATAGGGGAAAGTGTCCGGCCACATACGGTCAAGAAACCACAACGTAAATGCTATCACGAGACATAAATTTAAAGTCTCAATTGTACATCATTCTCCAGCCCTTCTCCCAGTCATGTGGGGTCGGCGCAACATCTTTTCTCCTTCCATACTCCTCTATCATATACCATTTCTTTGCTCACCCCCCTCTTACACATATCGAATTTCACGCAATCCATCCATTTTTTCTTAGGTCTACCTTTTCCTGTATATCCTTCCACATTCATAGTTAACACTCTCTTACCAACCTCATTTGCATTTCGTCTCATCACATGTCCATACCCTCCCAAATGCGAATTTCTCAACTTCTCTGTCACAGGTCCCACTTTCAGACTTCCTCTAACATCTTCTCAATTCAATCGTCTCAATTGTACGTTGACTATAAATACATAGAACATTAATTGAGAGTGTGGAGCTACTAAAAATGTGGAAGGATTTTTTAGGCTAATCTTCACAAAGCTCTGGATAATTTTAAGCAAGAAACCCTCGAGATGTGCGGCAAGGAAGCTGAATTCAAAGCGATTTTATTCTCGTTGTGCTACTTCCACGCTGTGGTTGCTGAGAGGCGCAAGTTCGGTCCTCAAGGATGGAATAAAATTTATCCATTTAACGTTGGTCAGTTCTCATTAATCTCAGTAATCTAGTTCGTTGAACATATTAGAATAAGGTGGGGAATCGTTTTTTAATACCGTAGTTTGGGGGTAATCGGGACGTTTCCTAATTTCAACACAAATTTTCAGCAGTTTCTACCTATAACATTGAGATTTAAATGGTCCCGGGGAGGTTTAAATTTTCAAAATATGCACAAAAACTTAAAAAAGCTATAATAGCTTGACCCAATTCACCTTGGCTTTGGGATGAATCAGTGAATCGAACTTGATAGATGTCGGCAGTTAATAGGGTTATATTTTAGATTTCTAGAATTGTTTTAAAGTAGTTGGTCTTGTTTCAAGTTTGGCGGTAAACTATTAGAACGTTAACCCAAATAAAATTTGTTCATATTATTTTATTTCACAATGAAATTGTCTTTACTACAATGCGCTTTCCGTGTACAGGTGATCTCACTATTAGCGTATTCGTTCTGTACAACTATTTGGAAGCAAATTCAAGGGTGCCCTGGGAAGATTTGAGATATCTCTTCGGAGAGATAATGTACGGAGGTCATATAACTGATGATTGGGACAGAAGGCTCTGTAACGCATACCTGGAAGAATTAATGCAACCGGATCTGGTATGTTTTTCATCTGCGATATTTGGGGCAATTATTTGTTGAATGTTGGTACCCAGAGATATATAATTGGCTTTCTGAATATTTTTTTAGAGAAGTCACTACTTTGGTATGATACGACACTAGTATCATGTTTCATAACATTACCTTCTTCAAACGAGGCTTGTGGAGAGTATTCAGCGGTAGGCAGCGGCTTGGTTCTGCCCCTGGCATTGCTGAAGTCCATGGGCGACGGTAACCACTCACCATCAGGTGGGCCGTATGGTCGTCTGCCTACAAATGCAATAAAAAAAAACATTTTGGGCTAATTTCAGGAGTTTGCTTCTCGTTCTTAGGTTGATGGAGAGCTGCAGCTCGCTCCGGGTTTCCCTGCTCCACCAAACACAGATTACAGCGGCTACCATCAATACATAGAAGACGCTATGCCGGCTGAATCTCCGTACCTTTACGGGCTACATCCAAATGCTGAAATAGGTTTTCTGACGACTACCTCAGAAAATTTGTTTAGAACGATATTCGAGATGCAACCAAGAGATGCTCAGGCTTCTGGTGCCACTACTGTGACCAGAGAAGACAAGGTTTGTTTTATGGTGTTTTAGCAATGGTTAGACGGCTAATTGTTGCCAGTGTATTTTGCGTTTGCTTGTGCCCATAATAATGAAAATACAATACAATTTTAATTCATATTTGATTCACCACGTTTATTGACTTATTGGTTTGGTAATTAGTAAACATAGTTATTGCATCCCAGGGTCCGCATTCAATTCACATTTGGTTTTAATTTCGTAGTTTCCGGTGTTTGGCTTTGGGATTACTCGATCTTATCTTGTTCTTGGAAAAAGTAGAAATTTCTAGCACAGAGCCGTTAAATTATGCGATAGATGCTATGCTTCAAATACAGGTAAAGCAGATGCTAGACGAGATAATGGAGAAGTTGCCCGAAGAGTTTAATATGGTGGAGATAATGGGCAAAGTAGAGGAACGAACACCGTACGTGATTGTAGCGTTTCAAGAGTGCGAGAGGATGAACCACCTGACTGGCGAAATGAAGAGGTCTTTGAGAGAGTTGGATTTGGGGCTGAAGGTAAATCTTACAAAAGTTCATTCACTAAAGAGCCAATCTCTTCTCTCTCTTCGATCGGTCCCTCACTGCTGAGGATCGTGACTCCGTCCGATCCCGTCAACCAGCTGTCTCCATCGATTCCGTTTTGTAGCTTGGTGGAGTGCGTCGCTAACAGGTACCCTCAGTTCCTCCGCTATTTGGTCTGACCATCGTATGGGACCTCTACCCCTAGACCTTTTTCCCAAAGAGTCAAAAGTCTGGTAAAGTGTTTTTAAATCGATTATTTGTATGTTTTAAAAGATATTTTAATATTAAAACTTACTAAGCCTTTTATGGTAACAGGGTGAGCTGACTATAACATCCGACATGGAGGATTTGGAAAACGCATTGTTTTTAGACCAGGTATGATTGGCTGATTGTATATCTGATAGATGTAACTTTATTCGCTTTATTTATTGGAATTGAACAGGTTCCAGCTATTTGGTCTAACAGAGCGTATCCTTCGTTGCTGGGGCTGGCCGCTTGGTTTGTGGACTTGTTGTTACGGCTTCGGGAACTTGAAACTTGGGCAACTGATTTTGTGGTAAGCAATATTTTCGTCGTTAATTTAAAAGCTCCCATCTCAAATATTTTCTCTCTTCTTCAATATGAGTCCACCCAATGCTGAGTGTAAGTTATGAGACCCACACTCAGAATCAGTCAGTCTCATGACTTGTAGGTCATATGCTTTTTTTTATAGCTTAGATGGGTGGACGAGCTCACAGCCCACCTGGTATTAAGTGGTTACTGGAGCCCATAGACATCTACAACGTAAATGCGCCACCCACCTTGAGATGTAAGTTTTATGGTCTCAGTATAGTTACAACTGCTGCCCCACCCTTCAAAACGAAACGAAACGCATTACTGCTTCACGGCAGAAATAGGCAGGTTGGTGGTACCTACCCGTGCGACTCACATGAGGTCCTACCAGTAGTAATGCATACTTTTTGGTCTCTTCGCTTTCGCATCTTACCGGCTATTTTGACCGAGGTAGTCGGACCGCTTTATTGTTTGTCTGCCCACCTTACGACGTCCAGGATGACATTTCTGCTGCAGTACTTTTGTGGCACACCAAATATCAGTGCGACAATACCTTAGTACTCATACTCTCTGTCAGTATCTCAAATACCTTTAAATTTTTGAATTTATTTGGTACCTGATAGTCGTTATGCATCGATCATACGTCTCAAGATAACACGATTAGTGTTGTGATGTCTGTGATGGCTTCTGTAAGCTTCTAACATTTTGTGTGATGGTGTTTAGTTTAGAAGTCTTTTTAGTGGTGGTAGGACCTTTTGTGAGTCCGCACGGGTAGGTACCGCCTATTTCTGCTGTGAAGCAGTAATGCGTTTCGGTTTGAAGGGTGGGGCAGCCGTGGTAACTATACTTGAGACTTATAGAACTTATATCTCAAGGTGAGTGGCGCATTTACTTTGTAGATGTCTATGGGCTCCAGAAACCATTGAACATCAGGTGGGCTGTGAGATCGTCCACCCATCTAAGCCATTAAAAAAAAAGTCCGCATTGTTGTATATAGCTACCGACATCAGTGTGGTTGGCCGGATTCTTCAACCCTCAAAGTCTGTTGACGGCCATCATGCAGAGCACGGCGCGTCGCTACGAACTGCCCCTGGACAAGATGTGTCTGCAATGTGACGTTACTAAGAAAATGAAGGAGGATTTCACGTATGTCTTGTTCCGACGTTAACATAATATATGAATTAGATATATAAACCAAATATAGGTAGTAGTAAGCAATCGGATAATACTAACAAAGCAATCTGAAACAGCAGTTTTCATGGTTTTTAATTAAAAAGATCGTTCGATTACAATTTTTGTGAAACACCAATGATTTTAATTTAAAAACAGGAATTGAAATTCAAGTAATTCCAACATTTTTTACGTTAACCTTAACAGAAATCACAACGCATTGTGACTTTTGTGCATATGCTGTACATTGTTCGTTCTGTGATCTGGTTGTCGTTTCGTTTGGCCACAAATGACGTCATACGTCATGAAGTCACATTCGGATGCGTTTTGTAAAAATCTGCCTCTATCCCTTTTTAAAGCCTTAACTTAATATTTAACTTTTAAAACATTGCTTATCGCGTTAATGGAAATAAATATATTAAAGTAAAATATTTGTTAATTTTACTACTTTAATAATGTGAAGAAACTTTTGGGTACAATTTATGTTTGTAAATATTTGCAGTAATATTAATTATAACGTTAATGTTTTCACTCACCTCGAGATACTTAGTTGTAATATCTCAGTTAAATTTGAATAATAGTAAAATTTTATAAATTACACCAGACTTTTTAAAGTTTTTATTATGTAATCTACGATCAACACGTTAATGTTGAATCAAAGTTGGGCGCTCAAAATTAATTTTTAACTAAACGTATATGTAAATATATGATTTTAATAAAAATGTCGGCTTCACAATAATCCATTTTATGTATGTGCAAGTTTTTTAGCAAAGTGTAAGGCTGAATTCTTCGCAAGAGTTGCTTGATCAAAGGAATTTGCATGGACGCGATGGATATAATAAACAATATTGCCTGTATCACTATTGAATGGTTTTGCTGAGAATGCTTCAATACATTTCTTCAATTGATCTTTGTATATAACAGCCTCTTTTAATTCTAATTTTAACTGAGCCTTTGCAGAAACTATATTGTGTATTAGATGGGCTTTGGATTAATTGTAAAGCTACTTTTGAGCTTACGAGCTGAACGTAAAGTTTTGTAAATCGACTGTTTTCAACATCAGTGCTTCCAGCATCAGGTTTGCTTGCTGTTACGTACTACGCTATTGAAAGACATATCGTTTGCAGCCATATATTTGTTCCTTTTTTTCACTACCCTTAAATTGCAAGCGCAATCCGCGTTACAGTCAAGATGTCTTTCGGCAGAACTTAAGACATTTATGCTAAGTCTAAAATGAATACTCATTAGACACGATTAATATCTAAAAGAAATATGGCGGGCGCTTTAAGTGTCAAACGTAAGTACGTACGTATCGAGTGCTTTGTTTTTAGTATCTATGCCTTTGCTGGAATATTCTGACGGCGTTAGCTTAAAAATTCTCCCTTCAATATTACACCAAAACAAAATAACCTCACAGAAATTTGTACAGCATGGGAGTGTTAGTACACCGCCTAATATGTGCACCGCATGCGAGTGTAAGCATAGCCTTCTCCTCCTTCTACAGGATAGCTGATTCCAGGTCTGCGCCCCGTGACGGTGCATATGTCCATGGACTCCTAATGGAAGGAGCGAGGTGGGATGTCCAGGCTGGTATCATAATGGATTCGAGGCTCAAGGAGCTCTTCCCAGCGATGCCGGTTATTAATGTCAGAGTGAGTTACAGAGCATTATTTTTTATTGTTTAGATGGGTGGACGAGCTCACGATCCACCGGATGTTAAGTAGTTCAAACCGAAACGGACACGGCAGAAATAGGCAGGGTGGTGGTACCTACCCGTGCGGGCTCACAAGATGTCCTACCGCCAGTAATTATGCAAATTGTATTTTTGCGGGTTCCATTTTTATAGCACGATGTTATTCCTTCACCGTGGAAGTCAATCGTGAACATTTGTCAAGTACGTATTTCATTAGAAAAATTGGTATCCGCCTGAGAGATTCGCACACCGTTGCATCGCTAGATACGAATCCATCGGACGTCTTATCCTTTCAGCCACGACGGCTTCGTTCAAAATTATATTGATAATATAATAATTTTAACTAATTCGTGATTATAATTTAATTCTTCTTCATAGCTTGAATTTAATCTTTGTCTAAGTACCTTTTTCAATGTTGCAATTTTGCTCACAGTTTTACAACTGGCCGTTTGGCCAACGACGATAACGCATTTCGATACGCGTATCAAAATAGCAAATATTAGGTAATGTGACCTAGAAAAATATCTGAACGTCCTAAAAACGATGCTAAATAAATTTTAGAAAAATCCGTCTTTGAAAGACTCGTGCTGTCATTTTAGCACACGTTAAAAAAATTAAGGCACTTGACTGTTTTTGACCAATAATGTTCTCGCTGGATCTTCTTAGCGAGTTGCGATTCCAATCCGGTAGTAGATTCATTCGCGAAGCAGCTGCTCTTGAGTGATTGGATCTCCTTCGGAGTCGCCTTTCCCCTTCCATCTCCATCCCACCTCTTCTGGCTACTGAGCCTTTGCTCGCTCAGCTATCCTAGTGAAATGGAAAGGCCTACGGACCATAGTAATCCCTCAATCATAACAAAATATAATTTGCGTAATTACTGTGGTAGGACCTCTTGTGAGTCCACGTGGGTATGTACCACCACTCTGCCTATTTCTGCCGTGAAGCAGTAATGCATTTCGGTTTGAAGGGTGGGGCAGCCGTTGTAACTATACTCAGATCTTAGAACTTATATCTCAATGTGGGTGGCGCATTTACGTTGTAGATGTCTATGGGCTCCAGTAACCACTTAACACTAGGTGGGTTCTGAGCTCGTCCACCCATGTAAGCAAAAAAACATTAATGTAAGATTTACTGATCATCGAGAAGTGACGTCATCACTGAATATTAACGTCACCACAGGCCATAACCCAGGACAAGCAGGACCTCCGGAACATGTACGAGTGTCCGGTGTACAAGACGAGGACCCGCGGCCCCACGTACGTGTGGACCTTCAACTTGAAGACGAAGGACAAGCCCGCCAAGTGGACCCTAGCTGGCGTCGCCCTGTTATTGCAGATCTAGTGTATCAACAAAAGACCCTGCTTTGCAAACATATTCATGAATAATAGAGCTGTTATTTATTATTATTGAAGTGAAACTTCTAATGCGACTTTCGACAAGTTTGCGTTAAACGTTTAACGCTACCATGGAATAGAAAGGACACGTCCTTACGGATCCATCAGATCCAATAACCTTTGCATTAGATGCCTTCAGCTCTAATACTAGGGGCAGGCTTAGGGACCCCGGTAACCGTACTCGTCGAACTCGACAAAGAGGTCGACGTGCAACCTAACCCATGCATCAGCCCGCTGAGTTTCTCGCCGGATCTTCTCAGCGGGTCGCGATTCCGATCCGGTAGTAGATTCATTCGCGAAACAATTGCTCTTGAGTTGTTAGGTCTCCTTCGGAGGCGCTCGGGCAGTTGTTAGCAAATCCCACCCCTCTTGGCTGAGCCTTTGCTCGCCCACCTGTCCTGGTGAAACTGGAAAGGCCTTCGGGCCACCANAAAAAAAAAAAAAAAAAAAAAAAAAAAAAAAAAACGAGAGTGAATGCGTGGCACTCGAACGCATGCGCGTATAATACCTATTACAGGCCAGCACGAGCGTTAGCAATGAGTAGCCTCCAATATTTTAATGTATAATTTTTTCAAAATATATACATTTATTTTTCTATCTATAATTTAGAATATATATAATATAATATGAAGTTGAAGATGTCGCATCTCTTATACACAGCATTCCCTATTAGAAGAGCAATCTGATTTAAGGATGAAAATGATGAAGAAAGTACTATACATCGAAAAAGAAGTTTCACTTCATTCACGTGCACCAAGTTGCACGCGCACCGTTTTTTCCCGTTATTCAGCTTCGATAGGATTCGGATAAATCATTCCGAGTAAATAATTAGAGTAAATAATCGTAAAAATTAGTAATGTTTCATAGAAATTGAATTACTGATAATACATAATATCTAGCTGTTTTAGCGTTGACCTCGATCTCTAAAAATGTTAAGGAGGCAAAAAGCGATGCAAAAAGAATTGAGCACATACTTTTTTAGGCGAGCGAACGAGCCCATCTGGTGTTAAGTGGTCACCGCCACCCACTTTGCTCGGCAAGTGCTGGTCAAGTGACCAGATAAACTAAATATTTAATTTCAGAAGCTGAGTTTGTTGCTTCAAGACATAATCTGTTTGGTGTTGGTTAGCTGTAATGATATTATTAAAGGAAACTGTTGTATCTTTATCTTTAAAATGTGCTTGAATAAATATTATTTATCGAAATTTTTATTTGATTTATTGAAATAAAGAAAAAAAACTCGATCCTTGATTAATCCGTTGACAAAATAATGTGCTCTGAGCTATTGTTTCCTCATTTAATATACTGATTTAAGCATTAGTCACGAATTCTTAACCAGCCGCTTAAATATTATAAAATATGCATTATTAAAAATCCATAAAAACAGCGTCTGAATAGTTTCAAAACTTCGTTTACCCATTTTCGTGGTTATAGGCAATAATTTATATTTGAATTGTTAAAACACAATAGCATTATAATTTAAAGGTCAAACGAAGGCATTAGCGAAATATATATTTGCTTATATGCTTAGAGATAATGAACGATGACACACGGGTTTTATGCTCCACTGTCGCCGTCAGCGGTTTTAGAGGTGACGCGACCTTTGGGATGCCATCTGGAGGTAGAAATCGACACTCTCCATAGGTTGTTATGAAACCGAGAATAGCATACTTTCTTCATCATTGTTGGAAAGTATGCTTAATTTGTCTATCGAAGCTAGAAAAAGAAAGTGACAGAGAATAAGCAATTATCTGATCTTTGTTGCCTTAATGGGTGAATGAGGTCCTGACCAAACTATTTGAAGGGGTTATCGGAGTACATAAGCGTCTCAAGGTGAATGGCACCACCCGCCTTGAGACATGAGGTCGAAGGCTCAATTGTCGTGGGGTCGTCGCGTCTCCTTGCGGGGGCGCGGAGCGGGCTTCGGGGAAACCCCTCTGCCCGGACATGTAACTCCCCGCCTATTGAGGCAGGGGTGATGCGCTGCGGGATGGTGTGTAGTAGGCTTGAAGTTGATGTGTGGGCGATTTCTTTCTTCGCTTCTTCACCTCCTTCTTCTCTCTTCGCTTCTTTCTTCCTCTTCCTCAATTGTCTAAGTCTGTCCGGCTTTTCAAATCGGAACGCACTAGTGCATTACGCGATAGAAATACGAAGGATGATGAATCCTATTCTTTGTACTTCCTTGTACCTAATCTTGTTTTTGTACATAATAATTGTAAGGTGCCTCGGGAGGATTGCATGAATTTCTTTAGGAATTTATTTATATGAAGCTAAAAACGGAGTTGAAACTAAAGTAGTCTAAAACTTTCACAACGATAAGAAATTTAAGTGTCTTTTTTTTTGACAGAGACAAAATAATATAGAAATTAGAATGGAGACCGATACGGTTTGTCTGTGTATTCTGTTGTGGTATTTATGCCGAATTTATCACGAAATTGCGTAAAAATTTAAACGTGTATTAAACGTTAGTAAGTATGCTAATTTTTTTTGGCATTAAGTCATAACAGGCTTAGAATAAATAGGCTACAGGCAGATGGTAAATGGCATGGATGGTGATGGCAGCAAAAAATAAAATAAAGGGTTTGACAATAGAATTAATGTCATAAGGCTTAAAAAAACTTAGATATTAAGGCATGTCTAATATTAATCGTGTTATAAGCCCAATGATCGCATCCGTGTATAAAAGTTGTGATTCTTAAAATAGTTTGTCTGTTTAGCGTCTGACTCACTAATTATTTATCGAGGTGTGGTCTTGATTTATCAATATATTATTTGTTCGCATAAGTTGATCGACCTTATTGGTTGGTATCATAATGGGACGACTGGTTTGGTACTAAATCGAAGAATCGTTTGTGGTGAAATGTTACAAATATGATTAAAAATGTTTTTTTAAAGTTTCATATCTTAGATAAGTAAATTCCGTCGATTCTCTACGCGTTTTCACATATTATGTAAATAATAGCAAGATGAAGTTACCCTTGAGTGAAAATAAAGATATGATTTATGGTATTCGGATATCGGACTAAAAACTGTGTAAAGAAAAAAAAACAAAATAAATTGCACAGAAACATTCTGGTTTTGTATTTGTGAAGAAGAGAAAATTAATTTAGAGTCGCTCTAATAATCGTCCAACGCAGATTTTCAGTATAGATTTACTCCGCAGATTTTTTTTTTTATTGCCCTCTTAGGCAGACGAACATACGGCCCACCTGATGGTGAGTGGTTACCGTCGCCCATGGACTTCAGCAATGCCAGGGGCAGAGCTAAGCCGCTGCCTACCGCTTAATACTCTCCACAAGCCTCGTTTGAAGAAGGACATGTCAGAAGAAGCGCTCGGGAAAATAAAAGTGATAAAAAACAGATAAAAGTGTACTAGATGATGACCGAGCTTTGCTAGTTTTTTTTGATAGCGCCATCTTGTTGTGTCTTTAAAGCGGTTAGTTGCCCTCAAATAAAAAAATAGTATTATTATTCGCCAATAGATGTCGGGAAGAGTTGATTATTAAAAACACGAATAAAACAACATTTTCTGAAAATAAATCGTAGCTAGATCGATTTATCGCCCCCGAAATCCCCTTGTATACTAAATTTTATGAAAATCGTTAGAGCCGTTTCCGAGATTCAGATTATATATATATATATAAATATGCAAGAATTGCTCGTTTAAAGGTTTAAGATTTAACAGATAAATCTATTTAAACGAAAACAGTTCACAATTAATTTTCAAGCGATACCAGTTTCTTGGTCTTTAGCGTTCGTGTCTATTAGCATATTGTTGCTTGTTTAGTTAGACGAGCACATTGGTAAGCAATAAGTTCTAATTATCATAAAAAGTTCACAACACTAAGTTTAATTAATGACTTTTGCTGGGATGTTCAACTTTATAGCAATTAGATCTAGCACGATATCTAAGGGAGGTGTTAAAAATACCATATACATTTTTTTACCTGATATTGCTTCATTAAAAGTACTTTTACTAGATTTTTCGTAGTCAAAATTCTAAAGTATTCGAAACTTAAATAATATAATGACAATTTACAACGTAAAAGTAGTTTTAAATATCATAGCGACTCCCTAGAGAAATGATATTGAAAATGATATTGCTTTTTAGTTTAATAATTTTTTCTCATACCTATACTTCGAGGGAACGCGGGAGACGACTTTATTACGTTCTCACGAAATTTATATTTATTAATTAATTTACTATACCAACAATTGTTTTTGTTCAGCGTAAAGAATAAATGTATTGTTTTCATGTAGGCTCTTGTCTTGTGTTATGTACCGCTAACTCAGGAGAAAAAGTAACTGGAACTCGAATACTAATGAATTTTTACATCGATACTCACTCCAAGCTAATATATGTTATTAATAGTTTGAATTCGTATTTCGGCTAATATAGCTGATGAGATAGACGGTAGCCCTCCCCTAATTTGCAACGAGTGAACCCACACAAACAGACACGCATATGTATGATTGTCAGGAAATGCGTGTCAAGGTCGGAAGTGAAAACGTATTTCAGTTCATCACATCCACACAGAGAAAAGGTGCAAAAATAACAGGTTTTACTTCTCTAGTTTTACGTGTGACCTGTCTGCATTGTACGAATGTTTGTACGGCTATATCAAGAATGTATTTTTTTTTTTTTCCCTACCTATGCTGATAGCCTAGCTAGAGGCTATTTCAGCTTCACCCTAACGTTTGTAGATGAGCTCACGGGGCTCAACCGGAGAGTTGCTAACACTGACCCTAGCAAGAGCAGTGCTTCGCAGAATCTACCACCGGATCGGAAACGCGACCCACTGAGAAGATCCGGCGAGAAACTCAGTGGGCTGTGTCTATGGGTTAATTCGCTCGTCGAGCCCTTCGTCGCAAGCGACGGGTTCGACGAGGACGGTAACCGGTGCAATGTTTTCGTTGTAATTATATGCAAAGCTCAGTGTCTTTGCTTTTTGTATGATCGATTGAAACGGCAAAAAAATATCGATTTTAGAATTAGGGTAACAAATAACGCAGATTGTGAGAAGAAGCAGCAATAGAAGTTTGTGATTCTATCGACAGCAAAATTGACGTTACGGAGCTTAAGGTACCTGTCAAATACCGGTCAAATAGCTTCGGTCACCGTCCTCGTCGAACCCGCCGCGGCGCCGCTTGCGACGAAGGGCTCGACAAGCGAATGAACCCATAGACACAGCCCACTGAGTTTCTCGCCGCCCAGCTCACCCACATGTTAGGGCGAAGCTGAAATAGCCTCTCAAGGCTATCAGCATAGGTAGGAAAAAAATTTGTCAAATATCTTATGTTCCATGAAAGCTACCTGCTACGCTAAAATAGTGAAAAACGTGTCTGTTTTCTGTTAAGAGTTTAGTTTATGTAACTCTTTGGTTAAACAACTAACTTTTTTCCACAAAAATAACGTGTTCCATTACTCTATTTCGATGTGAAACAACAGTCTATAGAGGAATTATTGGACAAGTAAAATAACTGAATAGATTACAAGAAGAGGAAAAAAGGAATCTTTTTCAATTTCATTCCTTTTTAAAGTAATTCTCATTTTTACACACCCAGCCACCACGTTTTTTTTTTAAACTTATGCATAGTGTCTCTTCATTAATCAAGTTCTGTAATAGGTAATTTGAGCAGGAGTAGGGGCTTTTTACTCTGCTCGTGTTATAAATTTTGTGCTCTACTAAAAAAAATTGATTGAATTCCAGAGAGAGAAAAAAACATTGTATTAATTAAATTCTTCTTTCAGATATTAATTTCTACACCCGTTTTTTCCTTAAACAATTTAATACTAATTATCACGTAGCGTAGGCTTTTGAAAATTAAAAAATCGACCATGTCAATAAATAAATTACTGAAGAATGAACTGCTAATTGTTTTATTATTAAATTATTAAACTGTGTTATGTAGTCAATAAATAATTTTTTAAACGATGTTATTATTAAAAAAAAGGGAAAAATCTTGGTTGTTTTTGTCGACACCGGCGCGATGTCTAGGTCGTGACATTATGAAGGTCGGATCATTCTAGATTTTTTTACGATTCGATCCTTAATTCTTTTGTTACGTCTTATCTTCAGGTAGAAAACCGTTTTGTATTGGGTGGCAACGGATCCTTTTGCGTTGATTTGTAGTTAAGTGTGATGCGCCTGTGTCATGGTTATTGTAGCATTTATATGCTACAGTAACTTATGCTTATGCACCGTAATTTAAATGCCGCTACACATCATGAGACATGAGACGAAATCGAAATGCGTGCCTGCTTCGCTACGGAGCTAAGCAGGGTGGTATCCAATATTTGCGAATTCACAAGATATATACTCTAATGCCATTGTTTTAGCACCTACGGAATTATAAAATAAGTATCATCATGGGAGTCGCTGCGCCGTTACGGGGCACATAACGGCCCTCGGGGCAAGCTAATCTGCCCAGGCATGAGATTTAAGTACTTGAGATACGTCTAGAAGCCATACTTTCCACTAGCTAGGTACCTCGATTTAAAATCGATCGGTAATATTAAAAATAACTTAATATGACTTAATTCGTTCGCGATTAATTTACTTTTAAAAAGTGTTAGAATTCAAATTTTTTATATTCAAATTCGATATATAAATTACGTAATTATTCGATAATGTTTTTTGTTTCACATATAATTCGTTTCTTCTAATTAATTTCGTCCCGTTTTTTTATAAATCAGGTCTACATTGAAAACTCAGAAGATATCACAAATCTCTGTGTCAACCACACCCGTATCATTAAGCCTACACAGCACTACACGCGACAGATGCACGTGATAATGTCACAGTATTTACACGTTAGCTCGAACACATTCGAATTAACATAATACATTGAATTATATACATTATACATTAGTGAGGAGCTTGCAATTACTCCTACAAGTATTCGCGTGAGTCAGGAAGCCCACGTTAATCTACTGTTTTCGTTTCTAATTAAATAAAGGATTAGGAACTTGTTTTACCGATGTTAAGATTGTTTTACTGATAAAAGTATATTTATTACATGCTAGTAAAACCCAGCCAGCAAGACTATAGTTTTTTGTTTAAAAATCTTGAACATACTTATTGAGTTTCTTTCTCTTTTTTTTTTTTATTGCTTAGATAGTTGGTCGAGCTCACAGCCCACCTGGTGTTAGTGGTTACTGGAGCCCATAGACATCTACAACGTAAATGCGCCACCCACCTTGAGATATAAGTTCTAAGGTCTCAGTATAGTTACAACGGCTGCCCCACCCTTCAAACCGAAACGCATTACTGCTTCACGGCAGAAATAGGCAGAGTGGTGGTACCCACCCGCGCGGACTCACAAGAGGTCCTACCACCAGTAATATAAGTCCACCAGTCTCTTTCTTTGAGCGCCATCTATTGTACTAAGATTGTACTATGCCAGGAACCTTCCCAATAAAAGTATATAACAAATCTTCAAAGAGTTCGACGAGTGAACTATCCAATAGACATAGCCCAATGAGTTTCTCGCCGGATCTTCTCAGTGGGCCGCGATTCCGGTCGGCTGGTAGGTTCTGCGAAGCACTGCTCCTGCTAGGGCTAGTATTAGCAAATTCTCTAAGCCCGGGAGATCACCTACCCGTCCGGGCGTAGCTGGATAAGCCCCTTAGGCTACCAGCCAATAAGTAGGTGAAAAAGGTGGTGACATAAACTTTAAATCGTCGTGCGAACCACACTATCGTAAGAGGTGGGAAACACGCGGCCTGCGAGCTAGTGTTTGGACGACCCTGATTTTACTAATTCAATTGATTATAAATTTCGATCTTTACTTACTTACTATATTTAAACTACTTTTCTAGTCCTTTTTTTTATTGCTTAGATGAGTGGACGAGCTCACAGCCCACCTGGTTTTAAGAGGTTACTGGAGCCCATAGACATCTACAACGTAAATGCGCCACCCATCTTGAGACAAGTTGTAAGGTCTCAAGTATAGTTACAACGGCTGCCCCACCATTCAAACCGAAACGCATTACTGCTTCACAGCAGAAATAGGCAGGGTGGTGGTACCTACTCGCGCGGAATCACAGGAGCTCCTACCACCAGTAAAATCTACATGTCGTCTACATGATTATCTATTCATGTTCCAATTAAATGTAGGAACACCGGAAGGGAAGGTCTTTCAGAAATTGCTCGGTATACCGTCGGTACGAATGATATACTAATATCATTATTACTGGAGACCCTGAGGCTTTTGCCACCAACACAGATGGGCGAGCGCTGTTTCAGTCAGGAGGGGTCTGTGTATAACTGTTCGGAACTTAAATCTATGTATATTTACCTTGAAAATGTTAGCGCGATTTGAGCATCTGCAAACTATCTTTGTGCTTAGTGCGAGTTTTTAACGTTCTCGATAGCGTAAAAGTTAACTCAATTTTGTATGCAATTGGGACAGCGCCCCTAGCGGCAAACGTATTTTTTTTTATTGCCCTTGCAAGCAGACGAGCATACGGCCCACCTGGTGGTGAGTGGTTACCGTCGCCCATGGACTTCAGCAATGCCAGGGGCAGAGCCAAGCCGCTGCCTACCGCTTAATACTCTCCACAAGCCTCGTTTGAAGAAGGACATGTCATAGCGCTCGGGAAACACCGTGGAGGGGAGCTCATTCCATAGCCGGATGGTACGTGGCAAACGATCCCATGAACTAACTTTTACGCTATCGAGAACGTTAAAAAACTCGCACTAAGCACTCTTGTGTTATATGATAGCTACCACTGTATTTAACAGTACTGGCAACAACAAGAATTTTCTTAAAATACTATTTAAAAGTTTTAGTTTGATACATACATTTAATTAAATTTATATTTTATATTTACGTATTACGCATATTATGTGTCTTGTGTCCTCGTGCTTAATACATAGACGACAAGTTTTACTAATTACATAATTAATTTACCAATTCAAAATGGAAGGACATTCTGTTGACCATTTAAATTAGATTATATAAAACGTCCGGTTGAATTAGAGATTTTGATGTGAGATTATTAGCGACTATTTAAAAATTTGAGGTTCCATTATCTGAATCATAGATTAGGATAATAAATGGAAGGAATCATAAATGTTTGATCAGTTAACTTGAAAACTGGTGGTAGGACCTCTTATGAGTCCGCACGGGTAGGTACCACCGCCCCGCCTATTTCTGCCGTGAAGCAGTATAGCTTTTCGGTTTGAAGGGTGGGGCAGCCGTTGTAACTATACTGAGACCTTAGAACTTATATCTCAAGGTGTGTGGCGCATTTACGTTGTAGATGTCTATGGGCTCCAGTAACCACTTAACACCAGGTGGGCTGTGAGCTAGTCCACCCATCCAAGCAATAAATAAAAAAAAATCTATTATTTTATTACTTCTCCTTAAAATCCTGGTCAGGACCAAATTGATTTAAAAAAAAAATGTTTGAATTTTTAATTCGACTTTTTGATTTAATTCACTTATGATAATCGAGATCAGTAGGTTTTTCAAATAGTTTTAAATACCACGGCGATGAAATGAAATGACTTAATTGAGTAGTTACCGCATTCTAAAGCAAACAGATTAGCCATTAGGTACAAAACCTAAGTGTTGCGTGATCGCATTGAGCTCGGCGACTCGAAGTGAAAGCGAAATATTATTAATGCTTTTGTACTTCTTCATGATTCAACTTAATTTATTAGTTAGCTGAACTGGTCAATGTCTTAAATGTGTATAATGGTATTAACGTTAGATGTTCTGACTTACAATGGAAGTGGAAATGAGAGGGCTGCGATTGGAATACTATATCTTATCTTATCATACCTTTAAACGAGCAATTCTTGTATATTAATATATATGTATATAATCTGAATCTCAAAAACGGCTCCAACAATTTTCATAAAATTTAGTATACAGGGGATTTCGGGGGCGATAAATCGATCTAGCTACGATTTATTTTCAGAAAATATTGTTTCATTCGTGTTTTCAATAATCAACTCTTCCCGATATCTATTGGCGAATAATAATAATATTTTTCTTAATTGAGGGCAACTAACCGCTTTAAAGACACAACAAGATGGCGTTGTCAAAAAAAAACCGGTCATCATCTAGTGTTCATTTATTCAACTTCATGTAGAAAGGTACATTGGCGCACTTAATGCCTAAAGCATTCTCTATCAGTCAACCAAAGGTAGGGCAGAGTAAATAGTGGTAGGTGCATTGAAATATAAATGAAACACACAAAAACAAATAAATGAGCAACATAGTATCATGTTAAGCCTTTTGGCACAAATACTTTTGCCGTCACAAGCTACTTATACTTGTAAATGTTGTTTTCAATCCTAAAGGATTAAAAGATTGATTTTTCTTGCAATTTATTTCAAGCTTAAAAATTGCCTTAACCTAACTTGTAAAGTGTTGGAGTTTTTAATCGTAGCGTAAGGTTTATTATGTAATGAACCTTAGTACAACCTAACTTATAATAAATATTTAAATATCAAATGTGTGATCTTGATTTTGTGTTTATAATCGGTTATAATGTCGTTATATAAAATCCATACAGCGATTCTTAAGGTGTAGAGGTTAAGAAAATAACAAAAACTGTTAATGTACATGAAGGTACAGGAAGGTAACATCACTTGTTCTTTTGAGGAGTTTTAATGCAATTAATAGAAACCATTTGAAAACGGTTGACGTTTTTCTCCCCAATTTTACAAGAAAGAGATTTAACAAAACAAAAGATAATATTTATAATGTAAAACATAAAAATGGAATACTTAAAATTAATTTAAATCTTTAGATTAGATTTTGCGAAAGAATACTCCACCATAAGGATATCGTTCTAATTTTCTTACGCAATAAATTAATCCAAAATTCCATTTTTTTAAAAGAATTTTTTTGATTGTTAAATAATATCGGTCAAACTTATGCATGCGCATTGCGTCTTGAAAAAATCATTGATTCAATGGTGAAGATGTGGTATATGCATATGCCTAAGCCTCACCCACTGTTGTCGCAAATTTAACGGTACGTACCATATTTGGGGAGTACGTGACGGTTCGGTAGCTACTTGATGACGTCGGCCTACCGTTCTAACAGTTATAGCTTTAATATAAACACATATTTAATGTACACAATAGAAATTTAAAATAAGTTTTTTTTTTTTTTCATTGCCCCTGTAGGCAGACGAGCATACGGCCCACCTGATGATATGTGGTTATCGTCGCCCATAGACTTCAGCAATGCCAGGGGCAGAGCCAAGCCCGCTGCCTACCGTAAAATAATAAAATAGTTAAAGAAACACCAGCAAAAGATTAAATTCATTAAAGCAAACATACATTCTAAAATTTCATTAACCTCTACATAACTATTCATTGATTGAAATTAACAAATAGCCAAGCGTCGCGTCGTCTTGATCATCCGACCTCGGCGTGCCAAGGCAAGATCTCGGTGTTAACACCTACAAACTGCTTAACCGAACACACTTGTACAATTAGGCAATGTATATTCATAATACTCAGAATGAATTGTTTACTTTGAGGCCACAATGTGATAGCGTTTGATATTATCATGTATCAAAGGTTCGATTTATTAGTTGACTGATGTCGTCCTATAGCATGATCCGACTAAGTTTCTAGCTGGATCTACTTAGCGAAGCAGCTGCCCTTAAATATTTAGTCTTCTCCTTCCTTCCCCTACTGGTTGTGCCTTGGAATTCGCCCATCCATCCTGGCCAGGCGACAAGGGCTCTGATCTAATCACAATCCTCTGATCCAAAACAAAAGACTGATGTATTGAAATCAATGGACATGAAGATAAATTATACTATAAATAAATAATCGAATTGAATATTTAACATCGAAAATTCAATTTAAATGATTTTTATGAGTCTAAGAATTAATTAAACTTGACAGCCATGTCGCTGTCTACCTATGAATGATCTCTACAAGCCTTGCTTGAAGAAGGACAAGTTATAGCATTCAAAAATTAACCTGGAGTGGAGTTCATTCCAGAGCCGGCTGACACGGACAAAAGAGGTCTATAAAGACGCAATGGTTCTAGGTGATATGGATGAACTCTATCCCGGTGTAGGGCTGTGCGATTATAAAAACAATATAAAGAAAGAAATTGAAAAATAAATGTGTTTAATTAAACAACTACATTTCATAAACAGATAAATAAACCTTATTGATTTCATTTAAGACTAAAAAGTTTCATTTACCGCCATTAGAAATTTGAAAGTAATCAAGCATCCCAGAATTTATCAATAAAACTGATGCGAATATGTTCGTAAATCTCTTACTTTAACAAACCATTAGAAGACTAATAAAATATCTGTTACGTGTAGTTATTATCGATACTTCAATAATTTTTAGACAAAGTGAAAGTATCTACTTATTATGTATCTAATTGAACTTGTAATATTATGTGAGTATGTTTTTTTGTTGGCTTTCAAAAGTTTGATTGGCATTCGGGTATTTGTGAATGTTTTTTTTTATGATTGAAGCTGGTTTTTTTATGACTGGTAGCCCGGACGCCTTTCCAGTTTCACCAGGACAGGTGGGCGAGCAAAGGCTCAGCCAGGAGGGGTGGGATTTGCTAACAGCTACCCGAGCGCCTCCGAAGGAGACCTAACAGCTCAAGAGCAGCTGCTTCGCGAATGAATCTACTACCGGATCGGAATCGCGACCCGCTGAGAAGATCCGGCGAGAAACTCAGCGAGCTGATTCATGGGTTAGGTTGCATGGCAAACTCTTTGTTGAGTTCGACGAGTACGGTTACCGGGGTCCCTAAGCCTGCTTCTACTTTTAGAGCTGAAGGCGTCTAATGCAAAGGTTATTGGATTTGATAGATCTGTAAGGAATTTGCGAATGGTTTACTGTTTCTAATGTATGTAGCTAGTTAGTAGATTAGTTTTAAAAAAAAAACCTTATTTTTTTGTTGTTGTTTATGACCTGTCGGCTTAGCCGATGTTTAGGCGTCAAAGGAGCACTTTGAGACATGAGGTCGACATATATAATATTCTAATAACAGCTGTTTAATATATGACTTCGTATCGGCGTCTTTAGCTTTTGTTATGTACATACTTACATATGTACATATATGGGATCCAATAATCGTCTAATGTAGTCGAAATATTTTTGAAAAACTTTATATTGAATACGTTCATGAACATGGGGTATGTTTTAGCTTCGAAAAAATTGTCGATACAAATACAAGTAGTCGATACAAGTAAATTTTTGCCCTTCAATTCAACTAATAATTAGAAAAAACATTTATTTTCAATGTGGTCCACAAAAAAATCATTTATGTGATAATAATTTTCACTAATAAGATTATCTTTCAGTTTTTTCTTAAAATGAAAGTCGTCTGGGTCTCTTAATTTCTTTGGTAGTTTATTAAATATCCTAACTCTCATCGCAAAACATCATCGCGTGCTTAATGAACTTGATTTATTATTAGTATTGATTTGAATTAAGTTTCTTTTATCGTAAATTCGAGTTCGGGTGTTCTGTAATGAAATTCGAATTATTGCTTTACACATGGAATCAATGGCTCCTAATAATGTAAAAGGAAATATGATTCCGAAAAGGAAACCCGTCATTTAGGCTCTTGAATTCTATGTCACCCACTTTTAGACCTCGGTCACAGTCTGAGAGTTGCGCGCGCAAAATAGCGGCACGCACGACGCCGCGCAGACGCGTTCGGCGTCATAAGAAAAAACGATTTGCGAATCTAAACCTTAACTTTAAACGATTAAAGTTCATTTTAGTATCAAGGAAATTGTGTATGATTTTTTTAAATATTGGTTGGTGCCTTCGAGATATTTTTTCGATTTTTCGACATCTTCGATATTTTTGTGGTATTTTTTTTTACATCTAATCAAAGTGCAGTGAGCTGTGACAAGAGTTTTATTAAGTTGAATACGTGTATATTTATTTTGGATTTTATTTGGTAAGTTTTTATTTATATTGCGAGGCAAAGGTTCACTAATAATTTTATTGAATCGATGGGTGATCGGGCTCACGGTCTACCTGATCTTAAATTGCGGGGCCCGTAGACTTCATACCATGAATGTCACCACCAGCCCTGGGACATGAGGTCGAAGAAATAATTGAATCGTACAACAGCAGTAAGCGGTAGGCAGCGGCTTGGCTCTGCTCCTGGCATTGCTGAAGTCCATGGGCGACGGTAACCACTCACCATCAGGTGGGCCATGTGCTCGTCTGCCTACAAGGGCAATAAAAAAAAAAAGGTGTCCCATCCTTTAAGCCGGAACGCTTTACAGCAGCAACAGGAAGCCCGGCGGTCTCTACTTGTGCCGCTGTAAAATGCACCCTATTATCAGTAAACGATAATAGTATTCTACTCTATTTTTTCTTTTTCTCTTTTCTTATCTAAAAAAACATTTAGACTCAGGCGCACCTACATTTTTTTTAACTTTAATTGTTTTAATATACCAATAGATCTTTTACTGTATGTAATTATGTAGTGCTAGTGTATTACAATAATTAAACACAATATTGTAATTTTTAAAAAATCAATTGAATGTTATGCTTATAAATAATATATAAATTCGTATCTATGCGTGCTTGTACGCCGTATCACTAGTAATTATTAGGGTTGACTACTTGAAATTGAGCTTTTTCTATTTTAATTTTATAGTTATTTTTTGTTATATAAATTTCAAAATAAATTCAATTTTAGAACCTCAGAAATAATAATGACATCAGAAATGAAATGCTTCTCAAATATCCAAAATAATTTCTTAAATCTGATGGCATTTAAAATGGGCATATCAAATATCAACAACCACTGTTGATGGTATTTAACAGTTTTTAGGTTTATGAAAGCAAAGAATACGGAAACGAAAAGTTTTTGAAAAAACAGTAATGGGTATCAAGTTTATATCAGGCGTAAACTCTTTAATGCTTAATGTAGTTTTATTCCACTGACTTCCACCGTGTCTTCCAACTTATCAAGTTATCAAGAAGTCAATTTCGTGTTTGATTTGAACTCTGAAAAAGATCTAGAATAATTAATTTATTTAGCTGAAAATTTGTAAGTGAAGCGAAGTATGAAGTCGTCGTAGCCTAAAGGATAAGACGCCCGGGCATTCTTATCAAGCGATGCAATGGTGTTCGAATTCCGCAGTAAATAGCAAACGTTAACAATTGACTTCCACGGTGACGGCACAATCCATCCTGTAATAAAAATCAAGCACGCAAAATTATAATTTGCGTAATGATGAGATGTTTAATCCAGACGTTATGGTGCATAACGTATGGTGTGCATAATATTTTTGAAATAATCGTGGCCTAAAGGTCGTCCGGTGCATTCGTATCTAGCGATGCACCGGTGTTCGAATCCCGCAGCCGGGTACCAATTTTTCTAATGAAATACATTCTTAACAAATGTTCACGATTGACTTCCACGGTGAAGGCATCACCCATCCTGTAATAAAAATCAAACCCGCAAAATTATAATTGGTGTAATTACTAGTAGAACCTCTTGTGAGTCCGCACTGATAGGTACCACCTCCCTGTCTATTTCTGCCGTAATGCAGTAATGCGTTTCGGTTTGAAGGGTGAGGCAGCTGTCGTACTGTTACAACTGAGGCCTTAGAACTCTTGTCTCAAGGTGGGTGGCGGCATATACTTTGTAGATGTCTATGCGCTCCGGTAACCACTTAACATCAGTTGGGCAGTGAGCTCGTCCACACATCTAAGCAATAAATAAAAAGCAAATGGTAATAAACAAAAAAAGCGCGTTTACGTTTTAGTCACCATACAGTTCCGATGTAAGGAGGCGTTTTCTTGTCATTGGCTTTAAGTTTTTGCTTTGTGTTCTATCATTTCAAAGACGACCATGACGTCCCACGGATGACGTCAACATTGATCAGAGTATGCCTAAAAGGAAGTGAAAAAAAAACGACTTGGGCAAATTATTTGTTAGAAAGTCCCGCTTTGTATTTGAGGTGTGAAATGGAATTTCATTAGGTCATTTTAGTTTGACGTCGAGTCTGTTTTATTTGGTGATGATATTCAAATTTTGCTCTTTTTATGATCTAAGTATCTTTCACAATACAAGTAGTGCGATTATGGAATTCTCTCCCTCAACCTATTCGTGCTAGTTCCTCTCTAGAAGTTTTTAAGAGTCAAATGAAGAAACATTTCCTGTCACTTTAATCGTATTTAAGTTATTGTTTTATGTATTTTTATTTATATGTATTTTTCATTTAATATTAGTTTTTTTTTTTAAATGCTTAGTTTAAAAATCATGCTTTAATAGCTCTTATATTGTACACTATTCCCCTCTTATACATCGTATTTCTCTCTGCTAATGGTTTGCTGGAAAAAAACTCATGAATGAGTTAAGCTCGCCTTTGTACATAGTATTTAGACATTCTTTAAATCTGTTTTTATTGTATTTTCTTTTTGTGTACAATAAGTATAAAAATAAAACAATAAAATAAATATAGAGTATACTCTGTAGTAATTGAATTATAATGAATTAAGCGCGCAATGTATTAAGCAAGAGGCGATCAGCGTATCATTTTGTCGCGTAATTATGTAACGAATGTATTCTACTAGGTCAATTTAATTTACGAATAAAAAGTCATTTGAATATCCTTTTTGTTTTGTAAATTTTAAAGATTTATAGCGACATATTTTTTTTAAATTTAAAGATTCTACTGCATTCAATACAAAGCATGTTTTTTAAGTTATAAAATTTTTAATGGCATTTGTAGTAAATGTAATTCTATCACTATTTTTGTAGATTGTGTGATGAAGTGTGATTGGATGATTGGAGATTGGATGAAGAAAACACGGCATAAAGGGATAAATAAACAAATATTGCTAATCAATACGATATTAATTTATGAAAGGGCTATTTGGATACATTAAAATTAACAGTTAATTAATATGCATTTAATGATCATTAGTCAGTGAAACTCCTAAAAGGTGTTCGCGTGAAATTTAGTTCTGGCATAACTATTTATTATGACTTTTCCAGCTCAGAGAAAGTGTTTGTTTTTGGTCGAGAACCAGTTTGGTTTCTAGCCGACATGCCCTTTGGCACACAGCGTGAGATTCACCGTATGGATAAATCTTCTTAGTTAATGTTTTTAATATGAGGCATCTCAAAATTGAATAAGGAATAAGGTCAGATAACCGTAATCGGAACTTTTAAATTGATCATTTCAAATTACGATCGGTTCGATGTATAATCATCTAGTGGACCATTTATATTTTAACTTGTTTTAAAAATAGCTTAGAAGTGGATACTCTAAGAAAGAGAGAATAAAATGGTGTACCTACCTATAGCGTATTTGAAAGAATTTTTCGTCAGAAATAAATTTTTCTGATATCCAGTAATTATGTGTAAACTTTCATTTTTTCACTTTCTCTTTCATGTTGTTTGCAAAAATGATTAATGATTGATTGTGTAGTGTATATATACCTACATAGATAGTACGATTCCTTTCTCGGTTACATAAAATATTCGAAAAATCAAAATATTACTTTTTTTCCAGCATTCACAGTACGCTATGCACAGTCAAATGCAATCTGACATGAGGTGTCAGTGACCTCGTGCGACACGAGGCTTTTATCAGATACCTTACTTTTGCATCCGATAATTATTAGTCTTTATCATGGCAAATCAATATTGTTATCGACAAAGTTGAAGGCAAGAGAGAATAGTTATTCACTTTTTAGAAATGTAAAATATGCGTATGTGCGTGTTGCATGAGTTTTTCGATTATTTTAAAGTTATTATGTGCTGTTATTGTTTCCCGAAAGGTCAGGGTTCAATTTGCACTTCTAGTGAAATATTTTTGCGAATTTTTTTTTCGATTTTAGGAGTTGGTACATGAATGATCGATCTTTTGGTCGTATGTATTTTTGGCGTAAGGCAGGAGATAATTTTACTGTCGTCGAATGTTGTAGCATTTACTAACTTAAGCTTTTTTCCTACCTAAGCTGGCAAGCTTAGAGGGTTATGCCAGCGTAACCTGAGGATACTTAAGCTAATACCTAGCTAGTCCTAATTATAGCATTCGCTATTTAGCTCGCTGAACATGCGGAGTTCCCATGTGAAATGTGAACAAAACATTTAGCGTTTTATTGAATTCCACAATGACGTGGACGCGGTGCTTAGTGAATTTTAATCAGTTATTTATCTTTTATGGGTTTTGTATGAAACGTGATTAAATTTTAAATAAGGATAATAGATTCGTACGTACGATTTGAATTTGCAACATTTTGCTCCTGGAGTTTGGGTGTTTAAGTTTTCTCACGATTATACATTAGTGCATTATTATTTCCAAGCCCAACCACCGTTATATTGTTTTTAGTAAGCTGCGATAAGTGATAAATGTTTTGTGTGTTTTTTTTTTGCTACATCACCGCATTCCCGAGAGCTTACGCAACACACAACTCAGTTGAATTCCAAGTGGGAAAAACATTAGGAGTTTTTACACTATCCTACTTTTGAATATAACTTAATACATATGAGTAATTTAGTTATATAACTCAGCTAAGTACAGTTTTGAGAAATTAAACAAACGAACTGGCTATACAATAGTATTGGTATCGAGCGCAATAAAAATCCGTATTTTTTTAAATAAAAGTCTTCGCACTTATATTATGTATACAATGACGGAGAAGACAGATATGTCTAAACTAAAGGGGTCTCTATGGCCCCGGTGTGTGATTGTTTTGTCGCCCAAAATATGTAAGACCCGTATTAACGAGTATCGTTCATTGCAGGGTGCAGCATACATATACGCATCCTAGTTACTCTGTCTAGTATAGTCTTTTAATTGTTAAATAACAAATACTCAATTTAGCATATAACTTTTCAGTATATTTCGTTCTTCTAAATTGTCGTTCCAAAATGTACATTGTATTATTTGAATTTTGACGCAACGTGCAAATAAACATTGATTTCAGTTGCCTTGCGGTCCCCGTACGGTTCACACGTATCGGTCGACGCGGCGCGGTTAACGAGTAATTACGAATATAATATCACTACTGAGTGTTCTGTTTTAATACCATTTGTCAAGTTAGGGGTACTCCTGGCAACGGGAGCCCCTTCTGACACTATGGATAAACCTACCCCCACCGTAAGTTATGCCAATGTCACATCTAAAACCAGCTACCCGAAGAAAGATCAAGCTATTATTATAAACTCAATCGACGGAATCATGATTCGAGACTACTTGTTAGCCCTTTCCGCAGTGACCAAATCAACGTCAATCCNTATGTCTAGCAAAAATCAGATTTTTTGGTTTTACATACAGTTTTTGCAGTATTGTGATCGCTTCTTCGTAGTTCGTAGCTTCGCTTATATATGTGTAGATATTTGGTGATATATGGTTTACCAAAAGTTGAAACTTTATACTGTCCCATTTTTCTGGCGGACGAACCGACTGTGCATCTGTTTCTGGAGCGGTCGGCTTCTGCGCGAAAATGAAGTTTTCGAAAGTTTTACGCCAATGTATCCAAGCTCTCGTACTAGAGCTATCTGACGGGTCGATATCAAACCTTTCAGGGCGGAGATATCTATCCATTTTTTATATATTTAGCTTATTAAATTGAAATAAGAGAAAACCTTTACTGAATATAAGGTTTTAATAAGCTAAAATTAACAGTAAAATTTGCTTTGATTACATTAGATACATTGACAATTATCGAATAAAACAGATTGACAATGACGTCAACTTATGGCTAATAATTTCAACTAAGAAGTTTACATCATGTACATTGTATTATTTGAATTTTGACGCAACGTGCAAATAAACATTGATTTCTTACGGTACTTATTTTAAAATATAAACTTGGCATTTTGAGTCAATCAATCAATTGGACACGAAAACTATACAAAAAGGCCACAAAAACACACTTATGTGAATCTTAACCTTGATGGAATCCACTTTTAGTCATAGCCTGTCATAGAAACTATGTCATAAGGCAATAATTATGTATATTATCGAATTAAACAACTATTTCACGGATTTTTTCATAGATTTATGTCGTTTTAAAACTTTTTGGAGGTTAATGGACAATGTTTTTTATTTAATTTTAATACGTATGATGACTTTATCTAATTGAGATATTCGCTTATATCCAAACTCAGCGCGAAATATTACACGCATTAAAACTGTAAAATTTATGAACACCTTTTTAAAATAAAATAATTTATGCAAAAATAATCATTTTTGGCCACATCCAAATTGCACCGAAGTGTTAGAAGGCAGACCCTTTTGTAATTTTAGCGCGTCAGAAAGATAAATTGCTTTAGGTTAACTTTTATTTTTGGGAAGACGAAAGGTGTAATGATGCAATATTTCATTATGCATAACTTAATTTCGTGTAAATTCCAAGAAAGGCTTACACGCATACTCAAGGTAATTTATTAGGGTTTTTGGCTACCCCTAGTCATATGACAAAAAAACATTTTACTGATATTATTTGTAACGCTGTCATATGTTGAAGGCACCGTGCCTTAAACACGATATCAATTGGACTTTTTGGCGGGAACGCGAGGAGGGAAGTTGTGTGATTTGTTTTATTTTGTCTATTTAGTGTTTCTTCAGGTTTAAATGTGTAATAACGGTGGTATATTAACTGTTTAATATCTGTGAAAGTGCACAAATGTGGGAAAATGAAACAAAACCGCTGGACGTAGCTTCCCGAGATCCTCTATAAAGTCCTCTGAAAAAATCACTGTAAATAACCACCATTTTACTGAGATTATATTTCATCCCATATCATCTCATTTTATTTCATCCCAGTTGATTAATGTCTCAAATTAATCATCTTCATTTCATTTCATTTCATAAAAATAAGAATATAAGTAAAAATAAGACATGACTTAAAGGTCTTCTTACCAGGTCATAAAATCCCTTAAAATATGGTATCAATGACATATTGTGATATATGTCATTTATGACAATGCCATATAAATGGCGGCAAACCTGTGTACCTACATTTTACGTAGTTATATTTTAAGATGAGATTATTTAAAGTCGTTGGTTATTTTGAACAGGCAGGCAATTATAAAATTCAAACTATGAAAAACACGCAAACATGTCTAAAAAATTAACAAAAACTCTTCCTGGATTTTTTCTTAAATAGAAATATTGGTAACTTAAATGTATTGAGTCATCGATTAAAAATGATGATCGTATAAAAATCGTTAAAATCGTAACAAAAACACATATAAAGACAATGGCCATAATGGTTTTAAATACAATTTCGCTTATAAGCGGATTACCATGAAAACACTTTAACATTGAGGACATTTACGTTTTCTAATCGAAATTGTTTCCGAACTATAAACGGTATTGATATGATACTTAAGCAATAAAAACGGTCAAATTTAAAAACATTTTTGAACGGAAGACCTCCATACTATAATGTTTGAATTAAACATCCTATCCTAAAAATGGTTATATACATCTATTGACATTTTAAATAATTATAATAACCGTTACTACCATGGAAACCCTGCCTTTTGCCTTTACCAAAGTACCCAAATCAAACGAACCAAAAATAGGTTTTATACAATTCATATTAATGCATATACAATTCAGACCGTCTACTGAGCAATTTCATTCGCTCGCTAGAAGAAGACCTTTGGCCATTACTCTAACTTTTGTACACGCGACTGCTTTGCAGTGGAAATAGGTATGACGTACCCCCACGGCCTCAACGTGCCATATCAAAACAGTTTGATTTTTATTGATCGTGTACGTAATTGTGCAAACTTTTCGTCATTAACTCCAATGCACTTCGTACGGAGTTCTTAACATTATCATTTGGACTTCGTGTTGGTCGGTGCGAAAATAAACCCGGTTACTGGTGAATCTTTTTAGTCAAATAGTGAAATACGACTATAGCGTAGTATGGACCATAACAAACCTTCTTTGCCGACCCCACCTAGTGGGATAAGGTGGAGAAAATGAAGAAGAGAAAATACGACTATAATTCTCGCAAAGAAAACCATCCAAATGAAGAACACCGTACAATCGAAGTTCATCTCATTACTATAACTTAGTACAGAATCTCTTTCTTCCATAATTAGTCGTTTTTGTATTAAATTGTTAGATCCACTTAAATGTAAGTGATAGTTTGTTTCACTAATCACATTCATTGTTACTTTCCCAATATAAAATATTCCTTTACGTAACATTAAAAATATGCGAAGATGTAAATGTTCACTTAAAGTTATTTAATTGAATGACGCCTTTAATTTTTTCAATGTTTCTTACTTTATTCTAGTTTGAAATTTAAATTTCATAGAAATCACAGGTGATGTCCACTTTCACCGTCCGATCCAATCTGATTACCACAAGAGATGTAATTAAGTTACACCATACGTAATTACTTCGTATTCCTACGACTGCTTCGTTACGCTAGCCCCTATATTAAAACTGCGACGTTATTGAATTTTAAAACGTTACATAATTTGGTTAAATTATAATATTTGGTGGTGGTAGGACCTGTTGTGAGTCCGCACGGGTAGGTTCCACCACCCCGCCTATTTCTGCCGTGAAGCAGTAATGCGTTTCGGTTTGAAGGGTTGGGCAGCCGTTGTAACTATACTGAGACCTTACAACTTATATCTCAAGGTGGGTGGCGCATTTACGTCGTAGATGTCTATGGGCTCCAGTAACCACTTAACACCAGGTGGGCTGTGAGCTCGTCCAACCATCTTAAGCAATAAAAAAAAAATTAGAATTTAGTGGAGAATTATTTTAATAACGCGTTAATACAGACTTATATAATATAATAATATAGCGAGAAAACTCTCTGATAATCTGGAGAGACACATAGTGACGGGTAAAGTGGATGGAAGATGATCCAGAGGTCGAAGCTAAAAAAGATGGAGTGATCAAGTGTCCGAGCGCCTGGATACGAGACGATACCTGAGCGATGCACTTCACTGTGCCACTGACCGACATACGAGCAAATCATAAGAACAGGTCTCAGGCGAGCGCATCATTGCTCACCAATGAGCGATCGGTTAGAGGAGGAGGAATTATGTATTACGTATGACGAATGACTTCCATGATGAACGAATGACGTCATGTATTAAATTTTTATACTGACAGATTTTTTAAGGTTACGTAATAATCGATGGTATTTTGTGAGCCCGCAACTGCCTTGCGTTCCAGTTGGAAAGGTGGGATCGCCTTTGCACAATTGAGACTACGATTGTGTGTATTTTATTTATATTTTTTAATTAATGCCTTATGTTATTCGGTAATCAATAAACATGAGTGTTGAGTTAGTACTAAAGAGGGGCCAAGCGAGATAAAAAGTCATAAAAAATTAACACGGTTTTAAGTAATGTCAAGAAAATTGTAAAAGAGAAAAAGTATCTAACATATGCATATTGAATCTACTCGTAAATCTTGAACTCTGTTATTACGGTCGAAGAGAGTCTGGCAGTGACTCGAATGTGGAGTTCTTATCATTGCTGACGTGTACGAATGTGACTATTCACCACCAGATCGATCGACTACTCGCCTTCGAAGGCATAAGAATGTTTTATTGGACCACTGTGCGACAAAGAATTACTAAATTTATAATCTCATCTCTTATTCTTAAAAGATTTTGTGTGTCATATTATGCGACCTTCATGTATTCGAAAAGCAGTAAGCAACAAAGTAATTTATTACCGAGCAGACGATCTCTGTTTGTCTGGCCCAAACCAAACCGGCTCTAAAAATTGTTTAACTGTTTGTTTAACGTTTGAGATTTTAAACGACAACCAATATTTGAATTGTGGGGGAAATCGATATTAGAATTTTATATTTTATTTGTGGTAGTTACGGGCAAATGGCTCACCGAGGTTTAGTGGTCACTGTCGCTCACGTACGTCAGCAATACGAGGGGTATAGCCAAGCCTCCACCTACCGCTGAGGACTTTCCATAAATCTGCTTTGAAGCGAGACATAGCACTCAGGAAATATCGTGAAGAGAGAAGTCGATTTTTAATTCAGATGATTCGTGTCAAAAATATTTATGAACTCGTCGTGGCCTAAAGGATAAGATGTCCGGTGCATTCGTGTTGAGCGATGTACTGGTTTTCGAATCCCAGGCGGGCACAAACGACTGTTATGCATCATATGAATAGCTGACTAAAGCTGGGTCGGAAATCGAAGATTAGGAGCGAAGCCATTGTAGATCTGAATGGGAACGGTAAAAATGGAAATTAAGACGATAAGGTTATATATATGTACTTTGACTTTAAACAAATAGTCTCTAACTGGGAATATATGAGAATTATACCATTGAGAAGAAGAGGAGAGAGAGAGAGAGATTGCAAGAAGATGGTGTCAGATCGGGATATTAAGAACGATGAATTGGAGATTGCAGTATGTCGCTCTTGGTTCGATCTTCGATATTGCGAACTTAATGTCGAGATCCCGCAAACTAATACTGACGGTTAACATTCACACCAGAGAAAGCTGCTGGGAAGCTTTTAGTGATATATCGCTTGCTATTAATGTTTTTTCGAGTTTCTAAAGTCACAGAAAGCTATAGAGAGTAGATTTTTATGGACTTTTTTCTTCTTGGGAGGGCACTTTTAAAGAAGAGTGGTTGTGGTTGCGCTGATGATGTAGACGCAGTAGTATTCGTTAGCTCCTTAATGTTTTCGAAGATGTACTTTCCAGATACACGCCTCCAGATATAACGGTTCGAGGGTGTAAGCTCAGTTGCTTTCTTTATTAGGTCTGTCCAGTGGATTGGTGATTGGCTGCATGAAATCTTGCCTTTCACCTGGCCTTGAATCACTAGTCTCTCCATCGATCATTTCTTTTTTGGATAGGTAACAAAAAAACATTAAATCCGTAATTGCACAGTTGACAAAAGTTGGTTTTTGATACCGAGTTCTTTGAGGCTGGATGTGTTGGTGCTGAATGCCGCTTACGGGATCTTTAGCTGGCATCTCCAGCATATCTCCAGTGTGTCGATTTTACGATGATCCTGCAGTCTCAGAGACCAGATTTAGGGTCTATAGAGAAAGATTGGAAACACAAGGCATATCATCAACCTGTCCTTTGATTTATTGGTAATTCTTCTGTCCTTTCAAAACTTTCTCAGTCGCTCCACTGCCGATCTGGTGATGGCGCACCATAGTCTGATCTCATCACCGCTTCCTCCAGTATTTCAGTAAATTATGTACATTCCTTTACCATTAAAAATGTAAAATATTAGGATTGGGAGGGATATTTCAATTATAATCTGTACATTTTAAATCATGACATAAATCACGAAACCACTTTACGCGTTTGCAACGTTCATAAAGTCTCTTAATTCGGTCAATCGAAATCGAGTTCCACGAACGGAATGTCGGCGAAGTGTGCAGATGCGACGGCGACGTTGTGCAACCAACGTGAAGTAAACAAGATCGAAAGTGAAGAACTGTTGTTGATTATGTTTATCGAGAGCCTTTAAGAAATAACGGCTTTAATATGGGTCAATCTTAATTGAAAACAGGCTTTGTGTATTCTTTTTTCTATATATTTATTGCGTAAATATGTGAACCAGCTCACGGCCCAATTGGTTTTCTTTTTATTGCTTAGATGGGTGGACGAGCTCACAGCCCAAAATATGTTAAGTGGTTACTGGAGCCCATAAACATCAACAACGTAAATGCGCCACCCATCTTGAGATTTTTTTTTTTTTTTTTTTTTTTTTTTATGATTGAAGGATTACTGGTGGCCCGGAGGCCTTTCCAGTTTCACCAGGACAGGTGGGCGAGCAAAGGCTCAGCCAGGAGGGGTGGGATTTGCTAACAGCTGCCCGAGCGCCTCCGAAGGAGACCTAACACTCAAGAGTAGCTGCTTCGCGAATGAATCTACTACCGGATCGGAATCGCGACCCGCTGAGAAGATCCGGCGAGCGCTGAGAAGATCCGGCGAGGGCCATCTTGAGATATAAGTTCTCCTCAAGTATAGTTACAACGGCTGCCCCACCCTTCAAACCGAAACGCATTACTGCTTCACGGCAGAAATAGACAGGGCGGTGGGACCTACCCGCGCGGACTCTCAAGAGGTCCTACCACCTGTAAAAAATGTTGGTGTTAAAATGGTTACGTGAATGCCACCATTCAGCCTCAGACTTGAAGATCGAATATTAGAATTTTTGCAGATTTGATTTTTATTACACAATGTCTTCATAGTAGAAATTATTCTTGAGTATGTATTAAGTAAGTGTTTAATTAGAAAAAAAAATTGGATGTCTGTGGGATTTGAGCATCGGCATAGTCGCATCCCTTAATATGATCACACCAGGCATCTTACCAGGGCAGTAAGAGGTCATTCATTCTGTTATAATTCATCAAATTCAACCAAAATTGGTACAGTTTTTGTTGACAATATCGTGAGTGTTTTAAATTTGAATTGAAAAATGATGATATTTTTAACAATAATGCGGATATTTTTAATTAACCTAAAACTACTTAATGGTGATATTCCATAAAAAAAATAGGTAGCCCTAATTTAAACTGCTTTTACGTCATCACGAAAACTGTAAAATATTTGAAACTTCGCAAACAATAAAATGCAAATTCATTTTCAAACGGGAGATTAAACCGTAGAAGTATTTTGAGTTATGCCTAGAACTCGCAAAAAAATGGAAAAAATAGTGCTATTACCAACGCAATCTAATTCTATCTTTTTAGAGAATTAATGTGCTTAAAGACGCTTAAGGCATCTGACGCAGGTACAGGGACTCTATGTTCTCTAAGTAATGTTTCGTGAGCACCCTCCCGAGAATTAGTTGGAGATCCTGTCGTCTCTTTTTACCATCACTTCATCTACTATCGACGGAGCTTATGCGCTAGTACCACTAATCCGTTAGGACCACTATGATCACTCGCAGTGCGTTTCCAAAGACCAATGTTCCACGTATCATCCTCTCAAATCGAATCCGTCCAATATATTTCCTGAGCGCTGACATTAGCTGCTAAACCAAATATAAAAGGCTAAGTTGTAGGACCTTTTATTAAAAAAAAGGGTTTGCTATAGTTTTATAAAACTTCGAAGGATAATCGTCATAAACAAATTTTTTTTCCTAAAACTTGTATCTTTTTTATGATTTGTTTGTTTATATCAATATCTTATATCTTGGCTTAGTTTCGATGTTAGATCATGAATCCAATTAAGTTTTATGACCCGCTAAAATGCTACACATTGTTCATTTTACATGCTGTTGTGCATCTTGGAAATAGCATTTGTTGTTTGTACTAACTTAAATAAATGTGTTGTTTTTTTTCACTTTTTAGTAGTCTAATAGTATATTATTATATAATAATATTTTTTAAACAATTAAGCTGATAATACTAGTAGTATTATTTAAACGGACGTTAGTTTTTCCAAATTCCAGTTAAATATTTCAATTTAATATTATCTCTGCTACCTTTAATAGTCGTGATTCATTTGATATATCTACAAATGCATACACTTAGTTGCTTTATTGTGACGAAATCAAAGTGCATTGCTTCCTTTGAATCGCAACTGTTTGACTGTCTGAAGCGATATTACATTGTCTGAGAAACGTTCAGCTTAAAACCAATTTTAAAATTATAGGAAATGTGATAGTGTTTATTTGCTAACGCAATGAAGACTTTGCAGCGACTGTTTTATTTGTGCACAGACTGCCCTAAATATTGAACTTGTATCTATAGACGATTTTTTTTATTAATGACGCCCAATGGCTACAATACCTTATAGCCTATTTTTAAACTGTTGTCAGATTCCCTTTCTTTTTTAATCCAAGTAGGATTCCAATTCAAGATTGTGAGGAACACACTATTGCAAGGCTTAGGTAAAAATCGATTAAACTGAACTAAACAAGAAACTCTGACTTTGAGAACCGTTGTTTATCATTAGCCGCTAGCCAATGGTATTATTCTGGTAGTTAAGGAATCTACGCAAGTTGAAAATCAATTGTTATACTACACTAATGTGAGCAGATAACAAATAATAGTACTTTTATCTTCATGAAAGGTACCACAAAACCTTTTGTATACCTCGTGATGACCAATTAAGTAGATAAGACGAGAAAATGTAACAAAAAAATAAACTCATCGAATTTGTAATTTTAGTAAGAATTAAAAATAAATTTGAATTGTTATAATGTAAGGTTCTTAATTTGGAATTTTAATATATTTTGAAATCGGAATTGAATTAGAAATGTATAGATAGACCATATAATAAATCGTTCTACTCTTGTTATAAATATACTTAGACAGTTGTCGTATAAAAATCAGCCTTCACTTCCTTTGAGCTGTGATGCAAGTCATCGTTTCCATACGCCCAGAGCTCTCATCACACCCTCATCAGACTAGAAGGAAGCTCATTTCGAACTGGTTAATATTTTAATTCCGATCATGGAGCCAGGATACCCAGACGCGCTACGAATGTTAATCACGACACACTAAATTGGCCTTTATGCCTTCGTCATAAGTGCACGTATTTAATGGGAATTCTTGGAGTAATATTGGTGTGCATAATATTAAATTACTGTTAACGAAACTTAATTTATAGACATTTTCGTTTTGCATTCCGTTATCTTCGTCTGTATCTGAGTGGAATAGTAGTGCACTGTTGTGTATTTAGATATAAAAATACTGAATTAGAAATCTTTTTAATTTAATAAAATGATAATTTAGACACCTTTACCTAATACAAGCACATCGGACTAACGCATCCATATTAAGACAGCTCAATATCCAAACCGGGCTCAAGAGGATATTTGAGTTCTTCGGTCACATTTCCAAAAAGAGCGGTAACAATCCAGAAAAATTTATGGTAGCTGGCAAGATTGCAGGCAAAAGGTCTCCGACCAAAATCCGCACCACTCTTTATACCACAGTCTACTATGACATACACACTGCCGAGAACAGAGGAAGATGGCGTAACATCATCCAGAGAAGGATAATGGGAGGAGATAGTCACGACAGTCAGGGAGGAGGGCGAACCTAATGCAATTATTGTAGTCGCACAGAATAAAACAAATACATCAAAGAAAAATGTCAAAATCGAAGTCACCTACCTGCAGAGTCGAAACATTACAATATTTATATACAATTTTTATTTATACACAACTTTCGTTTTGAAGATTTACAAATCTCTTAGTCACATTTTAGGTTGCGAAAATGTATCCACACATTTGTAAATTTACAAGATGGTGTAATGTGGTGTTAGTTTAAAGGAGTTACATAATTCAAGGTTTAAATTTGATGACAAAAGGGCATGAATTCCGTTTTCTTCAAAAATATATTTGCTAAATATATTTTTTTATCGTCAGCCTTATTTCATCATTTTTTAAGGAATTTCATATGCTACACTTCATTGCGCCAGAAAAAACTATCTTGAATTACTCTATCAATTAAATGCTCTCTTCATTTCTACTTATTCTTCAATATAACGAGTCAGTTATTATTATTACATGACGTATTTTTTGTCCTAATGTGCATTCGAGATCATACTTTATGGCATACTCCTGCTGGCTGAGATCGTACTCGCCTACAAGTCCTGATGACTCTGGAAAAGTCTCTGGGCCACCCACCAGTGATCAGTCCTTCTTAAAAAAAGCATTTGAAGTTAAGTGGTTACCAGAACCCATAAACATTCACAACGTAAATGCGGCTACCCACCTTGAGATGTGAGCCTTAAGTTTCAGTTTTACATTACAACGGCTGCGCTACCCTTCAAGCCGAAACACATTAGTGTTTCACGGCAAAAATAAGCAGGATGGTGGTACCTTACCGAGCGCGGTCACAAGATGGCTTACCCGTAGTAGTTAAGCAAATTATATTTTTCACGGTTTTGTTTTTATTACCCGATGTTATTCCTTCACTGTTGAAGTTATTCGTGGAAATTAGCTCACGCGTTGACTGTGGTATGTGGCTTAAAAAGTACCATGCGCGACTGTCTCCTGGTGCGGCAGTTAAAGCCGTATTATTTCGCTTGGTGCGGAGGCGACTATGTCCACATTTCTATGGGTATCTTTTGTGAGGCCTAACAGATCTCATACGCACTGTAAACTAGTCTAATCTATTTTTTTACTGGGGGTAGGACCTCTTGTGAGTCCACGCGGGTAGGTACCACCGCCCTGCCTATTTCTGCCGTGAAGCAGTAATGCGTTTCGGTCTGAAGGGTAGGGCAGCCGTTGTAACTATACTGAGATCTTTAGAACTTATATCTCAAGGTGGGTAGCGCATTAACGTTGTAGATGTCTATGGGCTCCAGTAACCACTTAACGCCGGGTGGGCTGTGAGTTCGTCCATGCATATAAGGAATAAAAAATAAAAAAACTTTATACGCACTGACTGAAAGTCCCTCAAAAATCGTCCCGCGGTCAACTTCTGAAGTATGTAGGTATATTTCATTACGCTTTAACTGNTTCCCGCGGTCAACACTACAACCAGACACGCGGCGCCACCCCGAGGACGCCCGACCGACGGGTCGTCGAGGCGATAGTCGACGACCAACGACGTCGGTCTCCGCGGTACGGCGGCCCTACCAGGCCGCCCGGGCGGTGCCGCTGGTGTTCCGGGATACCCCGCTGGGCCAGAACCAGCCTGCCGGGTCGGAACGCGATACACAGCCGACCGGGTTGCTCTTCAATAGTATGCTCGGCGACGACAGCGACGACGAAAATGCGGACCGCATCGCAGTCCGCGGCCGCCGACGCGTCGTCCCGTCCTCCTGGTGCCAGCGCGCTAGAGTGACGGTAGCGTGCGGCGCAGCCTCAACCCCCTTAGGTCGCCCCGTGACCATCACCGGGAGGAGACTGCCTCCTCATAGGGGCTGGAGCTGGACGAACGCCCTCCTCCGGCCCCCGGCCCGACGGCGGCGGCACGGCGCCGAGAGGGAAGAAGAGCTCTCCCTCTCCCGTTCCGCCGCCTCCTTCTGCGAGATGGTGGACTCGCAGAAGTCGAGCAACTAAGCTAGCTAAGCTAACCCGAATTCATTGAAACCGTATCAAAGGATTTAAACTTGAATGTAGCAATAGTAATGTTTTCAATAGAGAATTTATAAGACAGGACATTTTGATATAAAATATCGAATTTCTTCATTCAAAAGGTTTTGCTCCGAAGCTTTCGCAAAACGAAGTTAGCCTCACAATAAAATTCACATAAAACAGTATTAAGGAGTGTATTCGGATATACCAAGTGATATTATTGCAAAGTTCGAGTCTAGATGCAATGTGTACCATAAAATGTAATTATATCAATAAAATCATTGGAAATCGATAAATTATAATTATCGGTTTTTTATCGATATTACGAGTATACTCTATAGTTATTTTATGAAAGTTCAACTTATAGAAGAGTTTTTATGTTTTTTTTGATAAATCAAATAAAATTTAGTGATGTGGCTTTGCGAAAATACGTAAGTTGAATCTGCTGTATTTCTCTACAAGTGATTCGACTATTTAAATACTGAAGTCGTTCCTGTTGGCTAACTAGTATAAGTCGTCGTTCAATTGAGATGTAAAGTGAAACTTTGAACTGTGGTTTCGTGTTTCAGCTGTCACATCCTTCAGAAAATGAACGGTTGCTCTAATTGCGAAAAAAAAAAAACGTTCAAATTTAATGTATTTACAGCATTATACTGTTTGCTTACACGTACGAATCGTGAGCAGAAAATTGAGCAATCCTTGCAAATACTCGCTAGTTACGGTTATTAAATAATTAATAATTGTATGTTGCAGGCGATAAAGTGTACAAGTGAAGGGAAGTGAAACCGTTTTTCTAACCGACTTCAAAAAAGATGAGGTGATCATTCAATTTGTTTGAATTTTCGATGATGATTTTTATGATTTTTTATTTTATTTCAAAGCTTTGCGTTGTCCTTAACAATGCATATTAGTTTGACTTTGACTAAATTAACGATATTTCCATATTTTTTTGTCAATGTTTCTAATATAGTATTTTCGTATGCGTATACGTCAGTGCATACGAAATATGAAAATATATTTGTAAAATTTGTCAACATCACATTACAGAAGTTTTTCAATTTTATTTGTGTTATTTATTGGAAATTAACAATAACTTCACTCGCTGATACCAGTGGAGATTTAAGAGGTATCTCATTGAAAGCGCATGATAACAAAGAACACGTTGCATAAGAAGGAAAGAGTTAATAAATTGGCAAAAACATGTACATGAATGGCATTCATCAATATTAAAATAAGAGTTAACAAAACAAAAAAAAACTTTTAGTAACCACGACACTTTGGACACGTATTTCCAAATTTTACTCATAGCTCCGTAATTCTTATCTTAAGCATTATTAGGATATTATTATTATTATATATAAGCTAGCACAGATTTTTATCACAGCTTATCCTACCAATTTTTTCTATTAAGCAATGATTCATTCCGATTATTTTTGATTCAGGTTAATATTTTGGGTTTTATTATTTTACGCGCGTTATTTTAGGTTTATAGGAAGTCGTGGCAGGCTCAATCTCCGATGGTTAGATAGCGTAGAGCATGAGCTTAAAGTTATCGATTTCAAGAACTGGAAGGAGAAAGCCTTGAACAGAGCAGTCTGGAGAGACATACTGGACCAGGCTAAGGCCCACCCTGGGCTGTAAGGCCTAAGATAATGATGATGATTATAGGTTTTGATCATTGAAGTTTTTTTTTTTTTTTTTTTTCTTAGTTTGGGTGGACGAGCTCACAGCCCACCTGGTATTAAGTGGTTACTGGAGCCCATAGACATTTGCAAAGTAAATGCGCCACCCACCTTAAGATATAAGTTTTAAGATCTCAGTATAGTTACAACGGCTGCTCCACCCTTCAAACCGAAACGCATTACTGCTTCACGGCAAAATAGGCAGCATGGTGGTACCTACCCGTGCGGACTCAAAAGGTCCTACCACCAGTAACATACAATTAATGTTTGCCAAATCGTATATATATTTTTTCAATGAAATTATATCATTTAAATTTGTCGTGGTAGGGGTAGAGCGCATTGTCAGTTTGCACGAATAAGTACTACTATTCACGTCGACTTCTGCCGCGAAGCTCTCCTGTATTTCGGTCTGAAGGGTTGGGACAATTATAGACTTTATATCTCAAAGTGAATGGCGGTATTCACGTTGTGATGTCTATAAGCTCCAATAATCCCTTAACACCAAGTGAGCGACGAGCTCGTTCACTAATCTGAGCAAACAAAAACTCCTTTTCAGGATTCAGGATGTCTAAAAAACTGGCTACCACGCTTGCTATTTGGGTTGCTGTCTTGGAGTTCTGAATGAAGAACTCCCTTTGTTTCTTCCAATGATATGCAAATGATCTTGATCGAAATTATTGAATATGCAAATGGAATGGAATATGGAAGCTGCAAATCGAAATTCAAATAAAATGCGACAAAAAAAACTTCACACAATTAATCGAATATATGAATAAAATTATGTCTGCAACATGAAACCCATAAATTAGAAATGTCACTTCCGTTATACATCTCGGTTTTAAATTAACAATTTCAATAAATGAAAGTGTTTTGTAGACTATAATAACAATGACCATTATAAAGACAGTTCTTATGTATGCCAGCGAAACATGGGCTGAAACTCTAAAAAATTTGCATACCATCCAAGTTCCTGACTTGAAGATGATGAGATAGATTTGTAACGTAACGAGTACATGTTAGACAGCCTCAGGGTACGCGACAAGATGCAGGAGATTAAGCTGAGGTAGCATGATCACGTAGTAAGGAGTCCACCAGACTAAGTTAGAGTTGCAACGCCACGCTGCATTGCAGTTTGATCTTTACGGTCTGACATATAAAGAAAGACTAAAGACAAGGTGGAAAGGTGCAGTGATGAAGGAAAAGAGGCAATGCAATATTAGTGACGATGATCTCAAAGCGGAGGAGAAAAATAAGAGCTATCCCCTCCACCATGTGGGATACTTTGTGGCTAGAAAGAGAGAGAGTTTAAAATGTATTTTTTATTGGGGTTATTTAGACTTCTATACTAATATTATAAAGAGGAAAGATTTGTTTGTTTATTTGTATTGAATAGGCTCCGAAACTACTGAACCGATTTCAAAAATTCTTTCACTGTTTGGAAGCTACACCATTCCCGAGTGAAAAAATTAGGAATCCTTACTAAAATTCCAATAATGTAAAAAAAATACCTAAAATATTCTTTACATCGCGTGCCCTGTGAAAACTATTGATGATAGAATAAAATAATGTACTACGACTTTGTAGAACACATTATTATTTACAAAAAGTGTCACGACAGCATATGTCTAACTATTATAGTTATGCCGCAATAAGTGTTCTTTTATTTAAAAAAATAAAATAACGTCATATATCGTTGAAATTTTTGTTAAAGACCCGAGCGGAGCTGGAGCGGGTCGCTATATACCATATTTTTATTACCTTGTGTTGTATGTTATTCAAGTTGGTTATTTTTGTTAAGATAATTAATATGCGGCATATTAGAACGTCAATAGAATTAAAAGTTAAACCTAGATTTAATTTCCTTCATTGATATAACTTAGTTTAAACAAACATAAACAATAAAACAATTACGTCTTAGTATTGAAGTTCATAAATTGGTACTTTATCACCATTTGTTTATTAAGTAATCATAATTTTGGTGCATTTAATTTGAGAATTTAATAGAGTCAACAAATTTTCTTTTTTTTTTGTTTCAGGCATCTCCAAGGAAAACGCAGCGCGCATCTAATACAGTGTACCAATGTTAGGGCATTTGTAATTCAATAGTGTTTGTGTTGTAAGTGTGTTATACGTAAAAACGCTTCAAGATGATGACCTTGTACAGAACTATCAAGGGGACCAGCCTTTCCAGGAGAAAGAAACGGGAGAGAGAAAGGTAAGAGATGAGATTTTTAAGTTTTATTTTTTTATTTTAATTTCATGCAGTCATTTTTCAAATGTTTAACTGCATTATTGTTTTTTATTTTACAATATAAATAGATATCTTTACGCTACTAAGAAGAAGAACTTGTATTTTACTTAAAACTTTCTAATGTCCCCGTATGCGTATTTATAGAAGAACACAACATTTATATAAATAGAAGAATAAAAAAAAACATTTAAATCAATTTCAGTTCGAGTCAAAATTTTGATACTAAATTCGTCAGCGCCCTCTCCGTGCTTACGGCGATCTCAGGAAGCTCTACGTTATTAAACTACAATTTTCACTTTTACTTTCGTCTTTGCTGTATGGTAACTTTGTTGTGGATTTAGTTTTTTGCTTCATCGCTAGATGGCGTTACTTGTGTTAAAAAAGATTTCTGCAATTTAATTCATCAACTAGCATAAAATTAGATATACTAGAGGTCCCGCAGTAGTCGAAATTCAACTATAATTAATTGGAATTGTAAGTTTGTACACTATTGTATTTTATACTTCTATAATCACAAATTTCGCCAAGGCTACTCTATAAAAAAATATTAATAAAGACAAACAATATTTAATCTATTCTCAATTTGACCACCGACGTCAAGAACAAAAGTTTGACAATAAATAGTATGCATGCGTGTGTGCGTCAAATAGATGGTATGTAGTGTGTGTAATGTTTTCTTTATTGATTTAATGTATCTTTTATGCATTATTTTAAACATATATTAGCATTGTGCACTTCTTCTCTATATTCTCTATAAGTGTGGAAAATTTCATACTCCTCCGTCTGCGCAATTTTCATAAAAAGGGATACTAAGTTTTTGCTTCACGTATTAATATATAGATGTATAAAGTTTGAAATACATGAATGGAAACGTTTGTAGACTCTTAACGTAGTAACAGGCTCACGACATACTTGGTGTTGGTTCTTTTCGGGTCCAATTAACATTCCACCTTGAGGCATGAGGTCATAGTCTCAAATGCATTTAATAACGGTTGGCTTCATATAAATTGAATTGCATCAGTACAGTACATTTTCATCAGTATGAAATGATTTTAAATCTACGAATACTTATATTTTTTATGACGAGCCCATCATATTACCAGTTCGCCCTTACTTTAGTGTGCTTAGTGCCAGTTTTTTACGTTCTGGATAGCGTAAAAGTTAACCCAATTTTGTATGCAGTTGGAACAGCAACGTAGGCGAACGATCCCATTACTGGTGGGACCTCTTGTGAGTCCGCGCGGGTAGGTACCACCACCCTACCTATTTCTGTCGTGAAGCAGTAATGTGTTTCGGTCTGAAGGGTAGGGCGGCCGTTGTAGCTATACTGAGATCTTAGAACTTATATCTCAAGGTGGGTGGCGCATTTACGTTGTAGATGTCTATGGGCTCCAGTAACCACTTAACACCAGGTGGGCTGTGAGCTCGTCCACCCATCTAAGGAATAAATAAAAAAAAACATACATATATGAGGTAACTTTTTCACAGACAACATTTTCGTCTGTATCTCTTATCATCGTGACATCATCCGTTGCTGTAGTCCAACAACATTCACTCGAGTTCATTAGCAAACCTATTTTTCCTCGATCATTAAAGCTATCAATGAGGTTTGTGGTCAGCTGCAATACTTGTTTTTCTGTGTGTTTACAAAGGTATGTAATGAAACAAAAAATACTTACGTTTCAAGTAATGTTTTTTTTTTATTGCCCTTGTAGGCAGACGAGCATACGGCCCACCTGATGGTGAGTGGTTACCGTCTCCCATCGACTTCAGCAATGCCAGGGGCAGAGCCAAGCCGCCGCCCACTGTACAGTTATAGTGGTTATTGTACATTTTAATATTGTGCTCGGAATATGTCCACAAGATAACCTATTAAGCTAATCTGCAGACTTCCTGAAGATATCATCGAAATCAGTCCTACCGTTTTGGAGTTCATAAAGAAACATACATATGCCCATCGACTTTTACAAACATGAGACTTCTAAAAAAAATCGTAATCCACTTACAGTTACACTCAGCCTTTATTCTTTTTTCATCTGACAAGGTCATAGACACTGTCCGATCGATCTAAACGTCCAGACAGACAGGAATCACCAGTAACAGAGCACATACAAAACTAATAACTTAATTATGTTTTTGTGTGAAAGCAATTATTCCTGTTCATCGGACGTCTGGGAGAACATTTCGGTAATTGCCTGTCAGAAATGATATGGTACGTAAAAACGGTTGAATTGTGAACGTTTTTATTTATTTATTTATCAAAGATTGGCCGACGAAGCCAGAAATACTGTAACGCCAAACCGCACTCATAAGCATGAGGTTAAAGTTTCGTGACGGTATATGCTATATCCTTTCTTAGGCAAGACCTAAATCCCTAATCCAAATATGCTTTTAGTTCCAAAATAACGTCCTCTAAAAGAATGTCCCTACCATTTTTATTTTAAACTAGCTGACCCGGCAGACTTCGAAGTGCCTCAATCGATAAATAAAAGACCTAAAGTTTTGTATAAAATAAACTTAAAACAAACAAAAGGAATCTGTCCGACGGGGGACACATCAAAGGAAAAACAAAACTGTTATTTTTATATAATTCCGAGCATTTTCATATTTATTTACCTTTTAAACCTTCTCTGGACTTCCACAAATAATTCAAGGCCAAAATTAGTCAAATCGGTCCAGCCGTTCTCGAGTTTTAGTGAGACTAACGAACAGCAATTCATTTTTATATATATAGATATATTGGCTTACAATAGAAACAACGTTCAAGCATTTTTAAGAAAAGCGCATTCGTTATAAAATTTAGATTTTAGAAATATGTGTAGTGGAAGATATCGCTATCTCTTTCGCATGCCCTTTCTCGTTCCAAAAGTGACTGATGTTACGAACCACTATCTGTTTTTCTATTAGTACCATAAGTTTTTAGATTTACGATCGCCATGTAAGAAAGAGTTAACACCTCTCTCAGCGTTAACGAAAAACGATTTTAACTGAACGCGCGCTTCACAACAATAATTTTATGTACTACTCATTGTTATTTTGAGGTAAACATAGAAGTGCTTTATGATACAGAAAATGCGTCACGACACCCGGAAGACTGCGATATTTCAACAGATCAAGATTATGTACTGACCAGAGACATTCAAAGTTCAAGGTAATCGGAATGAAGCTAATTAGTTGGCTATAATTAACCTACGGTCATTTGATAAATGGTTGTAGCGTTGTTGTTTTTTTTATTGGATAGATGAATAAACGAGCTCACAGGCTGCTCGGTGTTAAGTTGTCGCTGGAGCCCATGGACATCACAACCGTCACCAAACTCGAGATCTTGTCACTTAAAGCCAGTTAAAGCTTTAAAACATGACTGTCAGTGTAGAGTCTATTGTGATGACTCGTCTTCAACTCGACTCGGGTTTCAGACCGGTCATCGTTCTCGTCGAACCCGTCGCTTGCGACGAAGGACTCGACGAGTAAATACTAGTAACCCACAGACACAGCCCACTGAGTTTCTCGCCAGATCCTCTCTGGGTCGCGTTTCCGATCCGGTGGTAGATTATGCGAAGCACGACTCTTGCTAGGGTTCGTGTTAGCAACAACGTCAGGCTTGAGCCTCGTGAGCTCACCTACTAGCCCGGTGACGCTGATATGGTCTCTCGAGACCATCAGATTAGGTAGGAAAAAAAAAGGGTTTCAGTGGTAACACTATAAAACGAACTAGAAAGGAGGTAGATTAGAGGTAGGTAGAGGCAGATTTGTCTGTATCTAACATCGAAACTGCCCTGAAATATCTGAAACCATACGTACTTGACGTATTTTCATGAAGACTTCCACGATGAAGGAAGATTATCGTGTAACAAAAAGCAAAGCCCACAGAAATTATAAACTGAATAACTACTGGCCAGAAATTTAGAAAACTGGCTTTATGAGAGCCCTCACGCTAGCAGTAATGCATTTCGGTTTGAAGGGTGGGGTAGCTGATGTACTAAAAATTTAGACTTACAGCTCATGTCATGTCAAGGTGGCTGGCCGCATTTACCTTGTCTACGGGCTCTGGCAAAAAAAGTTAGAGTTTTTCGGCCACGTTGCGAGGAAAGAAGGTGATAATCTCGAAAGACTTCTCATCACCGGCAAAGTGGAAGGAAAGAGGCCTAGGGCGTAGTCCCATGCGCTGGTCCGATCGATTAAGACGACTTTGGAATCCAGCATCAATGTCGCTATCCACTGCGCGGAGGACAGGAGTGAATGGAGAAATATAGTCCTAACAAAAGTGCTCCGTAAAGGTCACGACCCTCAGGGCTCTGGTGACCGTTTAATACCAGAGGGCCGTGTCTGTCCAACCTAAGCAATAAAATAACGTGGTAAGAGCCTGTTAAAAATAATCCAGTGTGCAACGTTTAAAACATGAGAAAGTTTAAAACAATTCAAAATCATGATTATTATAAAAACGAGCCTACACAAATGGAAACGAGACGTATAATCAAATCGGCTGTGTGACTAACACAGAGATGTGCCGATACGTTCATCCGAAACTACGTTAATATGTATTATTTATTACGTGTATCGACCCAAAATCAGGGTTTCCCCAAAAGTAGAATATTAATGGATTCATTATTATTTTGAGTCATTTTAAAATTCTAGTTTGACCCTTATTAGTACAGTTGTCTCGTTCGAATAGTCACGATCTTTGATTTAAGGCGACTTATTATCGATCTCCATAGTAATTCTGATTGTGGCTAAAAGGCAGTGTGGGTGGCGCGCGAAAAGTGATGCAATGGGCATTGTTTTAAAAAAAAAAGGAGATTTTGTCTACCGTACTTTTTTAATTTAAAGAAACGAATTTAAAATTTTATTAAATATTCACTGTTCTTTTTTTAAATAATTAATTGAAAAATTGAGAATGTCATCGCTTTTCAAGGTAACGACATCATTAGTGGTATAAAGATAGGGGAAAGTTGGATTAAAATCATTACACTATGGTAATTCTTTTTTTTTCTATCAATGTCACCAGTTCATTAAGAAATAATTAGCTGGGTCTGGCGCAGCATGTCTTCTTCCTTTTAAGCCTATCATAGCTCATCTCTTCTACTGTTCTATAGTTTTATTTTTCATTCATTATATTTATTTTTTGTAAATGTATTCTAACGTGGAGTCGATCATAATTATGATTACTGGAAACATGATAATATCTCATTATTCTGTATCAATTTAATCACGATTAAATTCTGTTCACAACTGGTTTTAAAGGCAAACGTATAATTAAACTTATTAAAACAAAAACGCGATGGCAATACAGTTCAGTAATTAAGCATTCGTATCCGATTGTAGTATCTATTTCAATGCGTTGCGATGCACGAATTAATTGGAGCCGTTAAAAAAGGTTAACGTGATTTGTTTTGATAATACATATAGGTATTATAGTTACAAGATGTAATGTGAGATTGACGTGTCCAATACTAAAATATTCTTAATTTCATTTTATATCTATGAGCTTAAAAGCGATTCTTCTATGTTTGTTGTTTATCGAAGCGCTTGAGTATCAATCGTAACATAAATACTGGCACTCTCTTTGAGACATGAGTATTTTTAATATGTATAATCAACTTAAATCAACTTCAAATAATAATATACAAAATGAAAAAAATAATTGATAACGGCACATTTACAAGAACGAACACAATAATATAATAATAAATAAATATTTACTAACAATCACGCCACGTTAACTGGTCCCGTGATAAGTTCGTAAAGAACTTGTGTTACAGGTACCAGATATCGGAAATAAATTTAAGATTTTTATTATACACATACATATATTTAATATACATCCATAACCCTGGAAAAGACATTTTTATATTTATCATACAAATATCTTCCCTTGGCGGGATTCGAACCCGCGACCCCCTTGTGTAGTGACCATGTCACTTACCACTACACCAGACAGACGGCCAGACAATATATTATTATGTAATGTTTTGACGGTCGTCTTAGTATTTTAGTCCACGTGGTCATTACAAACGTTTTGTCATTACGTAGGAGACTATCTGACATCATTGCAATACACTTTGAATACATAAGCGAATCCTCCTGAGATTATGGGAAAAATATGTTTTACGTTTTTTTGTTGTTGTTCTTATTAATTTGAGCAGTCTAGTTCATTTTATGAGAAGCGGCTACCAGAGGACAGCGCAATATGTGCCTTGAGATATGGGGCTAAATTGCAATTGTAGTATCGCGAGTAACCAGCCCTTCAAACAGCATCCCAGGATTGCTTCCAGGCAGAAAATCTCCAAATCACAATGTTTGTGGATTTTATTTCTATTACACGATGCTATTCCTTCATGGTGGAAGTCGTTCGGGAGCTCCAGTTAAGTATAATTTTGGCGAATTAAGATCAGTCTCAAAAACCTACGTATACTTTAAATTTGTAATGGTTTAAAAAATATGAACAAAATGGGCTCAGCTTCTTATGGAATACATTTTTGAAGTTATAGTTCTTTAGGCGCGTTATGAAAAATTGATGAGAGTGAAATTTTACGATGCGCGCGCACCGTGACACAAAATTAACAGAAATGAAGTTGCCCACTAAAGAAAAAATGCTACCAACAAAACAGAAATGGAACCTCTGTTAGTGGCGCATGTTGGCACGCACGCCGCCTCTGTTCACTGTGTATTTATATTTACTAGGGGACCCGCAGTAGTCGAAATTCGACTATAATCAATTGGAATTGTAAGTTTGTACACTATTATGATTGTATTTTATACTTCTATAATCACAAATTTCGCCAAGACTACACTATAAAAAATATTAACAAAGACAAACCATATTCTATTCTCAATTTGACAACAGACGTCAATAACAAAAGTTTGACAATAAATAGTATGCATGCGTGTGTGCGTCAAATAAATGGTATGTAGTGTGTGTAATGTTTTCTTAATTGATTTAATGTATCTTTTATGCATTATTTAAAAAAAAAATTAGCATTGTGCACTTCTTCTCTATATTCTCTATAAGTGTGGAAAATTTCATACTCCTCCGTCCGCGCAATTTTCGTAAAAAGGGATACAAAGTTTTTGCTTCACGTATTAATATATAGATAATATTTTTATCCACATGCTTTGAGTTCCTACATTTAAAACACGTGTTTTCATTTTGTTTTCATTATACAAGTGCGAATTTTATATGTGCGTCTGAATTATAATCAGAAGTGATTTAAATTGATTATTTAAATCAATACTAATTAATATTAGAAAATATTTGTGAAAAAACTGTGCTCATCAACCTTCCTAAGTGCTCCAATACAATTGAGGTTAACTATACGTATGTATTATTTAGTAATATAAATGACAAAATTGTTATTTAATATAAAAAAAAAGAAATAAATTTAATAAAAATAAAGTATAACTTCTTACGCGCGTACAAAGTACACGCACCCTTTTTTTCTACTTAATCGTTTGTTATCTAGAAAGCTATTCTATACGCAGGATTGGGTGGGTGAGCTCACGCGGCTTAACCTGGGAGGACTTGGAACACTAGCTTTAGTTGGAGTAGTGTTTCGCTAAAACGATCACCGGATTGGCATTGCAATTCACTGAGGAGATGCGGTGAGAAAATCAGTGGGTTGAGTCTATGGTCTAGGTTGCACGTCGAGCTCTTGCAGTGCCTAAAAACCCGACAGGGGATCAGGAGGATCCGATAGGATGTGCATAGCGCGACTTTGTCGGATTCAAGTATATAATTAGAGGCGGTCACGACAAGGGACAATCTGGCCGCCCTGTTCTTTCGAAGAAACAACATTAGTAATTACGCAATTTGATTTATTTATTTACACAATATGGGTCTAATTGTTCTCAGACAATGTTATCTACGATAACTTTTATGATATAAATTAATGGCGCGTTCATTTCAATTTGCAGGTCGTGATGTTCTGTAAGCTATACCATTTTAGTGAGATAACTATATCGGTGATGTTAAAGTACTTAAAAAATACGATTTATTATTCAACATCTTATCCAGTTCGAGATTTCGCTATCAATGTTTTGAGTTGCATCGACTTTGGTCACGAGTAGCTTACTTCACTGCTCTCAATACCTTCATATCAAACGAAATCTACGTACGAATGTGGCCTCAGTTCGCCATAACAATGCGCATATAAGTCTCGAGCGTGGGCGGACAGTGACATTACCACTGTTTCGGTGCTGTGTTGAATTTGACGAGAATGCACTAAATGCCCAATTTATAGAGCAGTTATTGTATTTGGCACTGTTTACGCCCACGTCGCAGGTACAGAGTAAATTTAAATCAGTATTTGTAGAACTAAAACGAATATTTAATGACTGATAGTGAACGGTACTATTATTATATTTCGATGAAGAGTTTGACAACATGTCTCATTGTCTGAAGATAGGTCTCGCTGTTTCTGTGTCATACGCTATCTGCTATTAAAATTTTTCTCAACATTTACAACAATACAATAGTAGTAATAATGTCAACGATTTTTAGTTTACACCCTCACATGTTTTTTTTTTAATTTTTTTATTGCTTAGTTGGGTGGGCGAGCTCACGGTCCACCTGTCGTTAAGTGTTATCGGAGCCTATAGACACCTACGACGTAAATACCGCCACCTACCTTGAGGCATAAGTTCTAAGTCTCAGTTTTAACAGTCTCAGTTTGTAAGTTGATTTTTTCCGGGAATGTCATTAATTTATTTATCAATGTAATTAAGTAAAATTATGTAAAATGAAATTTAGCATGTTTGTCAGTTCGTGCACTATGTGTTGTACCATAATCGGGCGACAAGTTTAACGGGAATATTATTAAATAATGATTGTCTTTTATAACACATCATATGATATACAGCGGAGCGTGATCGATTCCAGCTATCGGAAAGAAAAACTAAAGTGACTGTAAGTTTTATGCGCTGTGGTCAGCCAACGAACGGCTCTTGTTATATCGCAAATGGCTTCATTCACGGGCGCTCCGTGTTCACTTGTTAAATGACGCGATAAAAATAGGACATAGCAGCCGATGTACATGGACACGTGTGCTTAAATTGCATTGTAAAATGCAAAAGAAAAACTCTCTTATTATATCTTAAGCTTCGTGACTTGGGTAGATATAGAGGTACAAGTGTCGAGGGATGCGAGGCAGTTACGGAAATCTTGACATAAATACAAATTTTTCTTAGAAAAAAGCATCTTACGTGTGGTTCAGCAATCCCGCCATCCTAGAAAATAAAATAAAAGTTATATTTTTTTATTGTTAGGTGGGTGGACGAGCTCACAGCCCAAATGGTGTTAAGTGGTTACTGGAGCCCATAAACATCTACATATAATGTAAATGCGCCACCCACCTTGAGATATAAGTTTTAAGGTCTCAGTATAGTTAAAACGGCTGCCCCACCTTTAAAACCGAAACGCATTACTGCTTCACGGCAGAAATAGGCAGGGTGTTGGTACCTACCCGCGTGGACACACAAGACGTCCTACCACCGGTTTATTAAAGAAAAGACTTTAGCGATGTAAGAATGAAAAGATGAAAAATTGTGGTCATGGCATATGGCATATTGTTGTTAATAAGGTATGTATTCTTCTCCTCGCTTCGGTTTCCTCAATACTGAGGGTCCTGACCATCTCCTCGCAACAATATTTTATTCCGGATCATTCCACGCCATTTGCTTCTATCTGCCGCCGAGTACACTCCACCGCTCTACAGAGCATCGTGAACTGCTGTGTCAAGGGTAGTGCGGATCTGTCCAACGTGTCGGACCTCTACCTCGTGGTCTTCTTCCGTCTACCTTGCCATTCACCATTAGCTTATCCAAGCTGCCGTTATCCTTTCTTGTAATGCGACCAAAGTATTCCAGAACTCTACGTAGGCAGATGGTAGAAAGCCTCGTCTTTATTTGGAGTTCTTGAAGGATCGATGCGTTGGTGCGACGTGATCTCCAGGGTATTCCTAGAATCTTTCGCCAGCACCACATCTCAAATGCATCAATTTGGTTGCGATCGGCTTTCTTCATGATCTACTATAAAATTGATTGTAAAGTCCGCCATAGCTAAGATTTATCGAATACCTTATTTAAGACCTAATCGCCTTCAGGTCACAGATAACCTATACTCACATATACATGTATTTGTGTCGTTAAATCTATTTATGCTGGAACATTAATGGTTAGAAACCTGTAGTTATAAAATATATTAATTTCATTACATTGTTGCACAGAAATCTCAAGCGACTACGTATTATTGTTAAGCGACAATATTCAAGGGACACGACAATTGCGCCGCATTGAAACAGAACAAATAGAATAACACTATTAAAACATAAATTCTCACTTAACCCGCTTTATCTGTACAGGCATTGCGTAATTATCGATAACGATAGGCCGATGCCAATTAAAAATTAGTTAGGCAATCGGAACAAAACGACCGTATGCTGAATATTAATATGTATTTGTTGAATTTATAGGCCGTACTTCGATTTAGTTGGAAGGCTGCTTATATGGCAGTCTGGAAACCTGAAAGTTTGTGTTGGTGTGGTATGATAGCGGTATTTATCGCCCAATAAACATACATATCTGGCTTTGGTGATGTCCATGAGCGACGATGACTAGTTAACATTGATTGATTTGATAACAGGTGTGTCGTATACTCGTCCGCTTACAAAGGCAATAAAAAAAATTATACGAGATCCTTAATTCAATAATATTCAAATTATCGCTGCACTTAGAAAAAAAGCTTTATAAAAGATGCTTATAGGAAACCAATTTTTAATGAAAAATATTAATTGATTACATACCAATATTTTTAATCAAATAAATTTGACATTTGTTTTTCTTTAAATAACGTCATCATTGGCTTTAATCAAACATATTAATAAACTTTCCCTAATTTTTTTGTATAGTCTGTATAGGTACTATTCAAATGTCAGTTTTGTTGTCGTCTTATGGATAATCCCAACTTACTTTTCTAATTTTAACTCAAAGCATGAAGGTTATTTAAGATGAAGACTTATTCATTAGCGCGGTGTAAAGCCATCCGAAAAAAAATTCAGAAATATTGTACTTTATTCGTAGATAAAAAAAATAATTAATTATTAATTAACGGGTGATATTGATAGAGGATTGAAAGGAGTACTAATAGCATAGCTTAAGCATTTTTGAGGCAACGGCATTCTTTATCACACTGACAATGCCAACCGCTTGGAAAGCGAAAAAAAATATATTAATAAAAAAAAAATAAAAAAATTCTTCAAAACAAATAAATCGCAACTTTTTTTTTTCTAATGAATATAATGGACATTAAAAACTGGTTGCTCTACTCAAAATATACGATTGCTTTGTGACAGGAATATGAAGGTTATTCATCGTTATCATCTGCGCGCACGGTTTTATAAAACTTCCATCGGTATCAAGTTGAAATATAAACTAAAGACAGTGCACTAAGAGGTAATCTGTGTTGTCTCGTTAGGCATTTAAATTTGTACCTTTTTGTGGTCTTAAAAGTGTGTTTGAATGTATGCGACGCCGTCTCGTGCCGCTTGTCGGAATATCTTTTTTATTTTCGTCTTTTTCACATTGTCTCTGTGATTTAGGTTCTAGTTTAAAGAGCAGACAATTTTCTTACTATTGTATTTTTAAATCCACCGTAATAACAATATCTTAAATGCGAAAATATGTTTGGTGGTTTGACTTTCTTTGACGCAGAAATGCATCGATGGGCATTAATTTATGGACGAGAAAGTGATTTATTAAGCTAGATATTTTATAATTGGAAAAAGAAAACATTTGCTAAATATTTTTGTATACTACTAGATATGTGAAATTCCCCACATTTTGAATAAAAAAATACAAATAAATATTAAGTAACAATTAAAAAAGTCCGTTTCAATAGAAAAGGATACAAAAAAAAAAACTTTTTTAGTGATAAAAATATTATAGCGTTATTGGTACTTGATATGAGTCCAAAATTTTAATTTATTCTGACGTCTTGAAGATGTTAGAAAAAACGTTGAAATATATCACTACATAGCTATAAAGATATGTATATACATAGATAAATAGCCTATCTACGTCCTGGTCACGTTAATAAAGTCTATTAGAAATACAATTATGTGGAATAAAATAAAAATATCGAATCTATTTGAAAAAAAAAAAAAACTTGTGTTGTCATGATCAGAAAGTAATCGTTGACGAACCCGCCTGTACTCGTTCTGAATTTAAAATATGTTCCTTGTATACATTTAAGGTTAACGAACCTGACTCTCGGAACAACAATTTTCTTTGTAATTCAAAACTATAAAAATAGAATTTTCTCGAAAATACATTATTGACGTTCTTAATTCAAAGTTCCATTTAGAAAAGTCATTGATATTTAAAAAGCGTGATTATACTAAAACTATTTTAACGCAGAGAAAACCGTAGATCCAGAGCTGCGAATTATATCTTAGCAGTGTCACTTTTCAGCAATGCCCATAAATCTATTTTTTGCATATCTACAGCCCTCGGCTTCTTAGACTGGAAATAATCAATAAACATTACAAAAAACAATTCAAATTTCGAACTAACAACCGAAGACATGCCAACTAACTAAAAATTCATAAAACATTTAGATTCAAACAGGTTCTTATTGTCGTATTGGCAATACCGTTTTTAATAACAGAATATTGAGTAACCTCAAACATTGCGAGTGCCAAAAAATGGCGGGAACCATAAAATTTTACGAGATAAATCATCGGTGTTACTCCGTGTTGGAATTCACTTAACGTTATTTGTTTAAGCCTTTTGTAAATATCTGATATTTGTAAATTATGTTCAGTTATACCAGCGTTATACAATACAGACGGTGAGTCAAATTTTATATTTTATTTTAACAAAAACTTATGTAACATATAAACTCAGATAGAATGAAATTTACAAAAACTTTTAATTATGTTGTTAAAAACGATACCAATTGCGTTTTATGATATTAATTTGATTGCCATTGTAGCTAGATGAGAATACGGCACTGATGGTAAGCGGTCACAGTCAGTCACACGAACGTCAGTAATACCAGGGGCCAAGCCGTTGCGAACTGCGAAGAACTCTTCACAATCATCGTTTGAAAAAGGACATGTCATAGCGCTCTGGAAACACCGTGGATCCCCTCCACTCATTCCAAAGTCGGTATGGTACGTGGTAAAAATATCTGGAAACTGGATGAACGGAACGGCCAGTTAGTATGGATCAACTCTCGATCGGCTCAGCGCAGGTGCGATGGTAAATTGGAGATGAAGGGATCACCTCGAACAATTTGTCAGAGCACTGCTAATGAAACATACAGAACAAAACACAGAGAGAACCGAAGTCCCTCCGCAGACCCATATGTTCCAAACGATCACTTGAAACAACACGATGAAGTCACTGTCAGTGAAATGTAGACGTGCATTTTTTTTTTCCTACCTATGCTGATAGACTTGAGAGGCTATTTGAGCTTCTCCTTGACATGTAGGTGAGCGCACGGGGCTCAAGCCAGAAGTCTTACTAAACTGGCCCTAGCAAGAGCAGTGCTTCGCGGAATCTACCACCGGATCGGAAACGCGATCCACTGAGAAGATCCGGCGAGAAACTCAGGGGGCTGTGTCTATGGGTTAGTTCGCTCGTTGAGCCCTTCGTCGCAAGCGACGGGTCCCACGAGGACGGTGACAGGCGACGTGCAAGAGAGCTATAATGATACTTTATATTAACTTTACTATTACGAAAAGTTTAAAGGACCACATTTCACAATATTTTGGGCTTTCATAAACTTTAACTTCACATTCAACCAGACCATTGTTGCGAAAAATTAAAAAGAAAAAATATCGTACGAAACCGGCCAAAAATGTAAAGTTTCGAAGTGTAAAGTTTGTTTCGAAGTGGTCGTAGCCTAAAGGATAAGACGCCCGGTGTTGTATACGTATCGAGCGATGTGACTGTATCAGTGTTCGAATCTCGCAGGCAGGTACCAATTTTTGTAATGAAACACGTCCTCAACAAATGTTCACGAGCGACTTCCTCGATGAAGGATAACATCGTGCAATGTAAATCAAGACCGCAAAAGTTATAATTTGCGTAATTACTGGTGGTAGGGCGTGTTGTGAGCTCGCATGGGTAGATACTTGCGCCCTACTTATTTTTGCCGTGAAACAGCGGTTTGAGGGGTGGGGCAGCCGTTGCATTATAAAACTGAGACTAAGCAATCTAACCAATAAATAAATAATAAAAATAAATAAAGTATTTCAAATGTTTACATGAGTCGTAACACTGAGATCACCTGCCCATTTATGCTAAAGCCACAATACTTAGTGAACTGAATACTATATTTTGAAAAGGAATGCTTTAGAAGTTGACTAATCGCAAAAGTTCCTTAGACTTGACTTTTACACACCTATTAGAGCAAATTGGCCTTAGGGGCTTAGTACAGTCAGTTCAGGAGGTAAATATCAGGGGAATATGACGTCACAGCTAGAAATGCTTTTAGAGCACATGTTTGTTGATCACGTGTATCTGGTATTATACAAACATTTCAATGACTCAATATAGGTTCGTTCTTTTTTGTTGAGAAAAAAATCACGAAAAGACGTTACCTGATATATTTTTTAGATAGGTATAAGTTCATATTTTCTGTGTTGTTCCTAAGCTGTGGACGGGATTACCGAAAATTTATAGTTTTCTTAAATTAGATTAACAAAGAGTGGATAAAACAATTTAGAAATGGGATGCCTCTATACATTTGAGCCAACGAATAGGTAAAATTGACTGGATTTCTGAAATCCGCCGATTCCCAGCAAGGTTTATTCTTTCAGAATCGGTGCTTCATCTATCTATCTAATCTAAAAAAACGGTAACGTAATTAAACAATAATTGTTACAGTTTTTTTGATTGTGGTGCGATATTCTTCTTCTTCTCCACCTTATCCCAGTAGGTGGGGTCGGCACAGCTGATTTTTCTCTTCCATCTCTTCTATCAACCGTCATCTCAACACTCATTCCTCTCTCTCTCATATCGTCAATCACACACTCCATTCATGTCTTCTTCGGTCGACCTCTTCCCCCTCTACCTTCCACTACTATTTACATACATCTCCTAGTCACATGCATCTTCTGACTTCTGATTGTGGTGCGATATTGTGTCATTTTAAGCAAAACAACAGATTGGATCTTCGCAAAATGTGGATTAATCTTCAAACATAATCTATTTAATAGGAATACTTTTTGAACAGATATCGGAGAAGCATATATTTCTGAGATTTTATAAAAGATCCTCAAATTTATTTGAATATAAAATATCTGTCCGCAGTCGAAAAATGTATACTCAATTTAAGATACAAAATTATAAAGCAAAAAAAGAAGCGAGGTTCGACAGCATAGTTGATGAATCAAACGTTTTTCTGACTAAGGGTCGCCGAGTAACCCATAACGGTTTTTTACTCGTTAAGTGACAAAAATAAATTCCCGAAAACCACAAATGCAAACAGAGCACAAGGAAAACCTCTCACTATTCACGATCAAAATTCTCCTAAGTTCAGCACTCTTGACAAAACTGTAGTAATTTAGGAGTGTTTATCTCTCGCACATTGCTTCTTTTATGGCTGGTTTCTGTCTTTTATTCATACTGCGGCATTTAACCCAAAGACGAACGCTAAAGGCAAAAAAATATCGAGAAATTCGTATTGAAGTCACGGCTTCCTTGATTTTGAAACGTGATAGCTTTGTGGCAGAACTAATCAAGACGTTAATAGCGACAATTGCCCTTCCGTAACATACCGTCGTTGTTAAACCAAAGTCTGCTATGTGCACTTTTTGAGATTTTTACTTTTTGACCTTTTCGTATAGTTCACAGCCATATCTACCGTATAAAAAAACCTGTATGTATCTATAGCTTTAATATTTATCTATAGCTTTCATTTGATATTGTTCTTAGAAATTCACCTTCATGTAAAATTTTATACGAAAATGTTTTTACTCGTTGATTCAAAATAGAGTTTTTGCATATAGCAGATTTTGGTTTGACAGCGACGATACACTACAAATATCCAACCTTTTTACATTTTAGTTATATTCTAAACTCGTAGTTTAACGGTACCTAGGCATCTTCTTGACTCTGCTCCCGGCATTGCTGACTTCTATGAGTGACGGTTAACAACCTCCATTAGGTGGGCCATATACACGGTAGTCTACAAGGTCCATAGAAAAAAAAATATTTAAGAAAAAAAATATATATATGTAAGCTTTGTGTTGACGTTGACAGAAACATTAATATTTGGGTATGTATCAGTTCAGCATTCGACCATAAGAGGGAGCCACAAGTGGGACAAAGAAAGAAACGTATTTTTTCTCGATCGGAATAAAAATATATAATTAAAATATATAATTCATTAAAACTCTTTGTGAATTTGCTTTATTATAAAAGTGAAAAGGACGATTCAAGTTTGAATACAAGAATAGTAAAGCATGAACATTTAATTGTCGATTCTCAGTTTTAGGTTAGTAGTTATTTCATTAGTTGATATTTGTTAAGTAAAAGATATTATCTGTATTTAATAAATAAAACTCTGATTTAGATGAATCACAAGTGTTTTGCTTTAAGAAGAAATATTATAGATAATCTTATATAATAATATGTCCGTACGGGTCATAATTTAAGTCTGCATGGGTATGATACTAATTTCTGCTAACACTCACACAGTCGAAGTTCGAAGTTGTTATTTCGAAAATGCTGACGTTATCTTTAAATCTGATTATTTTGGCCCCTTAATAGCAACTGGCACGTGACGTAAGCATCTTCAGGAATAAAAATATAAAAAAATAAAACGTGTTATGTGTCGATAACGAAGTAATGACGTTGTCACAAAAATATATTATTATACTACGGCTGTATTTTTCAGGTTTGTTTATCAATTTTTATTAACCTTAGCAGATTTAGTGACATTCTGCTGTTCAGTCTAGCTAATTTGTTGTAAAAAAGCACAATCTTATTCTGAGACTAATTTGCAGAACCACAAAGTAGAGATTAGAAAATGAGGTTCAAGTTTTTTGGGTACAAAAATTCTGACATTCGGAAGTCTAATCTCGCTTGTTTATCTGTTACAATGGAGTGGCCAGTGTCTACGCTACTTTGTTTAACCTAAGCGTCATACAAACAGTAAAGATCTTTCTCTTTGATTTTCGGAGCTTTTGCGCAAAAGTTTCTTTCTTGCGTTCTTGAATTGTAAAGATAATGCATTCTTATCTGTTCAGTTTCATGGTAGTTGATAACATAACTGTATTCATTATATACAGTCATTTTTATATCTTGGTAAGTATGAGCGAATGTTTTTTTTTTGTTTTAAAGGCATATAGTATGAGAAGATGTAACAGATAATTTAATAATACCGTTGTACGTAATGTTCAGTGAATCGTTGAAATATTTTTCAAAATTAAATGTTTCATGAATTTCTCAGATGAATTGCTTTATTCTTAGCCGTATTTTATGTCTATGATACTTATGTCTAATAATGAAACTATCACTGTGTTTTACAGTCACAAAATATGGTCAAATTATCTCTAGGCAATATAGTTATGAGACTAACATATTTGTATTAATTTCCAATCTGTTAGCGGATGGAAATCAAAAATAATATCAGCATCAGTTTTGTTAAGTCTTTTCAAAATTGGTAGCCGGACCTAAAATTAGATTTGGCAACGACTCACTAATCTTTTCGAAGTACAGTTCTGTTCCTTTGTCAAACAAAAGCCTAGGTCATAGCTCGTTTATAACTAATCGTTATGCAATAAAGTCTTTGCAAAAGCTGGCTTATTGATGTAGGGCAGCTGTTCTATCTAGCGTAACTACTCCAGTCAAATTTAGCAACTATTCTTTAGCGTTACGGCTCAAATTGCTATCCATCCTAAATGAATCAAGATTCGAAAATTTGTTAAGCAGTTCTCAGTCTAAATGTCACGCGTTAAGAGCTACAATTGCATGCTTTGTCCGTGGTAAAGTCTAGACCGGATCGTGAGTTATGATGCTTATAATTTGATTGTGTTAGGTCGCGTGCGGCGCCTTTGATTGCAACATTTACGGCACCCTTAGAACAGATAGTTTCTAGTATTACAAGACAACGTGACTTAAGGACCGCGACTTCTCGACCGCGATTTTGCATTCATTTACTTATACATATATTTGAGTGTGTGTATGCATGTGTGTAAACGAAAAGTTAAGATGACATTTTTTTCCTACCTAAGCTGATGGTCTTGAGAGACCATTTCAGCGTAACCTTAACTAGCAGGTGAGCTCACGGGGTTCAAGCCTTACGACGTTGCTAATATGCTAACACTGACCCTACAAGAGCCGTGCTTAGCAGAATCTACCACCGAATCGGAAACGCGACCCATTGAGAAGATCCGGCGAGAAACTCAGTGGGCTGTGTCTGTGGGTTAATTTACTCACCGAGCCCTTCGTCGCAAGCGACGAGTTCAACGAGAACGATGACCGAGGTAATATGCCATTATCTGTTTTAATGTTGCATTGATCGCACCATTTAAAGTCGTCATATTGAAATAAAATACATTAGGTACAGTGTATTTTGCAACACGTAATTACGTTCGCACTTCTCACTTCTGCCATAAAATAGTTTTGGTCATGAAGGATAGGCTATTCAAAAAGCTTATACTAGGCTATTCTATAAGTTATCTATTTACTGGTGGTAGGACCTCTTGTGAGTCCGCGCGGTTAGGTACCACCACCGTGCCTGTTTCTGCCGTGAAGCAGTAATGCGTTTCGGTTTGAAGGGTGGGGCAGCCGTTGTAACTATACTGAGACCTTAGAACTTATATCTCAAGGTGCGTGGCGCATTTACGTTGTATATGTCTATGGGCTCCAGTAACCTCTTAACACCAGGTGGGCTGTGAGCTCGTCCACTCATCAAATAAAAAATAAAAAATATGATTTTTAGTATGTCATTCATTTCCGAGAATTTATTGTTATTATTTATTACTTACGATAGACAGTGGCTTGGCTCTGCCCCTGGTATTGCTGACGTCCATGAGCGATGGTAACCACTCACCATCAGGTGGGCTGTATGCTCGTCTGTCTACACGGGCAATAAAACAAAAAACTTATTTTCTTCATCTTTTGAAATTTCGGCCGATTTAGCTGGTGTGCTGGCTACTGATGCTTATAACTTATATTTTTAAATTGCTTACAGGTATGGACCAGCTCACGGCCCATCTGGTATTAAGTGACTACCATAGTTTATGCCCAGTAAAAAATTTTCACGAAAATTTACTAATCTATCTTATTACGGCCGCATAAGAAAACATTCTTAAAGTCCACTGCACTCTTATGAAACTCGCTCGCAAACTTACATTTTTGATTGAACTCTTACGACCTATCAAAAAAAAAATCGATTTATTTTCTGTAAAAAAAAGACACAAACTCGATGTCTCGATATCACATCCCAGCATTGTCACAAGTAGCTATAAATTAAACTAGTAACATGTGAATAAATCCTTATTATTTATATCTGGACAGGTCGGTTCCAGCTGACAGATTGCGCTGGAATAAACACATCTTGTAATTGTATACAATAGACCGCGGAGGTCCCGAATTGACGTTTTAATAGAGACCGCAAACAAAGTATTAAATATTTGTACAGTAGATTATAGCTGTGCTATGTCTGGCAACATTTTTGCTTTACATAAAATATGGCTAACCTAAAATTATGAGTTTGAAAATGCTACTAAATTCGTAATTAATGAATAAAAGCTTTGTTGGGTCGCTTTCGTAGAAGCACCAGCAGTTTAAGTGGATCGTTGCCTTACTATTATATATATTATATATAATACTATTATACAAATATTGTAATAAGGCTTCGTGAGCATTCGTGAACACATTTCATGTTATTTCAATTGTCATTGATAGTTTTGAGGCAATCTCAAAATAATTTAGATGTAAAATAAATCATAATTAATTGCTTGCTTTCAAAGCAATCTTAATAAGTTTATTTAAGATAAAAAAATGTACAATTATTACAAGATACAAATTTAATAGACAAGCGACATTTTCAAATCATTTTGTGTAATTTTGCAATAATATAAGCATTTTAGTTGCGTTGTTTGGGTGACTTCAAGATGTCGGACTTATAAATAGGTACTATTATTTAACAAGACTTCACTATGATTTTTAATTATAACGTCTTCCGATAGTTCAGCCCTAACCCCAAAAACACCTAGGTAAACTGAAAAACTGCGGGTAAATTGTAAAGAGTAGACAAATCTACTCACAATCTACCCTTTTCTGGTTAGGCGATATTGGTAATCAATTACCTGCTTCGACAAGTTACAACTCACGGTAACGACGATTTCTTTTGAAGAAGAATAAGCTTCATTCTACCGAAAATTGTATATTGTGGTAAATAGTTATTACTTATAATGTACAATCAAAACTAGCTTTATGGTTTAATATCGTGTTTTTTATTGTAAAATTCAAATGTCAACGAATAACACGTACCATCCGGCTATGGAATGAGTTCCCCTCCACGGTGCTTGCCGAGCGCTATGGCATGTCCTTCTTCAAACGAGGCTTGTGGAGAGTATAAAGCGGTAGTAAGTGGCTTGGCTCTGCCTCTGGCATTGCTGAAGTCTATGGGCGACGGTAACCACTCACCATCAGGTGGGCCGTATGCTCGTCTGCCTATAAGGGCAATAAAAATAAAATAACACTTTAGTTGAAGTGTTTGTAGCGTCGAAAATAATATAATAACAATAAGAAACGCTAGATTTAACTCTAAAAGTAGTTTTAATTATTTATTATTTCTACAACTCGTAATCATCGAAGAAAATAATACTTCATAATGTAGATATTTGCAAAAACTCAAAACAATTCACATCGCGACATCCTCAATCTGTTATCTGCAGTATTGTAGGCCATGTGTGTATGTGTTTCGTGACATCAACGCAAATTTTTCTGTGGAAGTTTTATATCAAGAACTATCTGGGAGCGTCCGTAATATTTCTGCTATTTTCTTTTTTGTTTGTCGTTCGGCTCGAGCTTTTGTTTCAAAGGGCTCCAGATAAAAATTGTTTAATGTCACCGAGAAATATAAATTGCGAATGTGGATTTTTCTTTTATACATATTCACGTTGAAACGCGCGAAAACTGGTATATTATGTTTTTTTATTGGTAAACGAATCCATATTTTATTTGAATATCTGCTTAAAATATTGCTATGAGTCTCTTGCCATTGTTCTGTTGTAAGTGTCGAAGCAAGTTTTTTTTTTGTGTTGTTGGCAATTCAAAGATATACTATAAATACATATAAAATACTGTTTTCGAAGAAAATATTTTAGTCGAATTGTGTTAATGATATTTTTATGATAAATTAAGTAAGATCACAACCTTAAATTTTATGATATTCATACAAAAAAAAAAAAACTTGCATTGTCCATCAGACCTGGATATGCAAAAGAGTGTAAGTAATTCAAGTGACAACGCTATAGTGCATGGCTCGCTATTGTATGCGGCCGTCCTCATTGAGCTGCCCATTCGTGCATTTTCAGTGTACACGGGAACTATCTATTTGTTGGATTTCCTTTCAATTTCAAAACGAGGACGTGTATGATTTACTGGATTATAAAACGCTATTCAAATGGTATAAAATCTTTTGTATCTGTCATTTTATTAATAAGTTTGTCGCTCTTAAACAATAAATTGGTTCTTTGTGTGTGGCGTCACGAAGTCGTCGTGGCCTAATTCGAAGTCGTCGTGGCCTAAAGGATAAGACGTCCGGTGCATTCGTAGCGATGCAACGGTGTTCGAATCCCGCAGGCGGGTACCAGTTTTTCTAATGAAATACGTACTTAACAATTGTTCACGATTGACTTCCACGGTGAAGGAATAACATCGTATAATAAAAATCGAAACCCGCAAAATTATAATTTGCGTAATTAGGTGGTAGGACCTCTTGTGAGTCCGCGCGGGTGGGTACCACCACCCTGCCTATTTCTGCCGTGAAGCAGTAATGCGTTTCGGTTTGAAGGGTGGGGCAGCCGTTGTAACTATACTGAGACCTTAGAACTTCTATCTAAAGGTGTGTGGCGCATTTACGTTGTAGATGTCTATGGGTTCCAGTAACCACTTAACACCGGGTGGGCTGTGAGCTCGTCTACACATCTAGGCAATAAAAAAAAAACGAATAAAACACTTCGCTAAATAAAGAAAATATAAAAAAAAAACAAGAATCACGGCCGATTTTCTCCAACATTCCCGTGTTGTCTAAACATAAGTAACATACATTTACACGAACGGACAATGCATCACGTCCTACGACGTTACTGGCACGCATACTATAAATATGATACGTCATCGCAAGACCGACCGATACCTTTTATAACGCAATAAATAACTCGATATGTGAAAGAGACACCTACTTACTTACGTGTTGGTTGCTTGACATTAATAATCGATTTTAAAAAAAATCGAATTTGCATAACGATTTTTGCTATTATATTTTAGTCATAATATTTTATGCACGGACCTAGTGATTAAATCAAATAATGCATTTTTATTTGTTTGTCCATTACAAAATTAAACCTTATTGCGTCTTTTCAATCCTTAAAAAACAGCAAAGTTCGAATCCGATTACAGCGAGACATTTTCGAAGACTTAGTTGTATTGGAATGACGTCTATGTTGTATTTTTCAGCCGTAACCAAAATCAGCATTTGCGGAATAATGATATTACTATTACTCACGAATGACCAAGAAGCGGTACTAGATTAGGGTCGCCAAAATTTGATCAGATCCGGATGTTTTTATCGATCGGTATCGATTCTGTTCACAAATAATAAAAACAGAGGTGTCAAGGGACACCCGGATGGAATGAAGTTCCTTTCGATTAATTAGTGAAGGAATTGTAATTTTTTTTTAAGTTATAATAATAAATTACGGCATTATGAAGAAGAAAAAACAATACTATGAACTAAATTACTATTGTTGAAACGCTATCTCGAGAAACTGTACTCATTACGCGGACCAATCGGATACGAGTAATGGCACGCGATAAGCGCCTACACGTTGATTGGTCAGAATGACGGATCTAAAAAGTGTCGCGACAACTTTTCGTAACAATTTTTTCCGTCTAGCCCCCTTTCACAACGCGCGATAAGGAACTTCGTTCCAAAATGTAACATGCCTAATGGAAGATAAGTCATATTCTTAATATTGATAAGTTCGACATTTGTAAATAACCACTGTGAAATTCACGATACATTCTGCTTTGAAAATTTATTATACGAAAATTGCATTGCAAGTATCATCAATTTAGGATGAAAAAAAAAATACGATTTAAAATTGCCCCCAATTTACGAACGTACATCTGATTCGAATAAATATATGCCGAATTCAGAAAACATTATCTTTAGGTTCGTTCGTTTCGAGTTATGCATTTGTCACGCCTTAGGGCTTTAATGGAGGCATATTCGTCGTTTGTTGCAACAAGGAAAACTTTGCCGAAATTTAGCTGAATGTGATTGCTCGTATGATTGAAAATATGACGTTTCATTTCAATTGCTTAATGAAATACGCTTGATATTTTAATGATAGGCATTTTTTTAAACAATGTATTTCTTCAAAGGAATAGAAAAAAAAGTTTATTATATGTTTTTCTGCGGGGAAACAGTAATGTCGTTTGGCAGTCTGAGTCAGCAATCATAGAACAGAATATAGTGCAATAAAGAAGATCATTTATTCCCAATTCTAGATCTTTTTACCCTTTGGAATGCATTGGTAACCTGGTGTCCCATCAACACCAGACCGTAATCAAAATGTGTAACTATTTTCGTTTTTTATTATTTTTTATTATGTATTATCCAAAAAAAAACGAGTAATAGGAATGTTAATGTTTGACCGAAACCTTAACCGAGCTTAAACCGAAATTCTCCGTTGTCAGTTCCAATCTGATATAATCCGTCCGGAGACGATTTTGCTAAGTGGCACCCACCCGTCTAGTTTATCAAAAACATTTGACAGTAATCCTTTATCGGAAGCAATTCCACGAAACAAACTTAACGGCGAACCGGTAGCTTTAGACGATTATCGATCATAAAATAAAAATAGGTATTTCAATCAGTCATTTAACCAGAAATAAATGTATTTTATTTTACAAGTTATTATACTTATTCGAAACAGAACTTTGCTCAAAACATTCATTAAGTAGCCTATATATTTGTATGTTTATTTATTATTTTAGATAGACGTTACAAACTATCTTTGCATGAAATTTTACATAAATTCCTTCATGCAATTGCGTGGTTTAGGAAGAAAAATCCAAACATACAATCTTCTGCATTTATGATATTAATATGCATAGATTTCTCGACTCTTATATTCATTTTTAATGTAATAGAATATAACATTTACATGTTTCCTGACTTATGTGCCTTAAGCTACTTATCTTAAAAGGTAAAATAATAGACGCCTCCAGTCAGTACCCGATATCACTATTTTTGCATCTCTCGATATTAATTATGTCGAAAGAAATTACGTAGGTCATAAACATCAAGTCCGTTATTTTCTGAATGCACCTTCGGGACTGAGCTTGTGGTTAATACATTAAAAAACGTATGACATTACTTTTGTAATAATACTCATAATTTATCTTTTTGGCTTTGATAAATGTATTAAGCATGAGACTTTTTTTTCCTCTTAAGATATCTTTGAAATGCTTTATATTGAGTTCCGGATGTTCTTAGTCCAGGTTTAATGTACTAAAAGTGGATTCCAGAGTGTTAAAAACAAAGTGAGAAGCGAAAATTTGTAAATATTTTTCATCAATCTACTGGTGGTAGGACCACTTGTGAGTCCGCGCGGGTGGGTACCACCACCCTGCCTATTTCTGCCGTGAAGCAGTAATGCGTTTCGGTTTGAAGGGTGGGGCAGCCGTTGTAACTATACTTGAGACCTTAGAACTTGTATCTCGAGGTGGGTGGCGCATTTACGTTGTGGATGTCTATGGGCTCCAGTAACCACCTACCACCAGGTGGGCTGTGAGCTCGTCCACCCATCTAAGCAATAAAAAAAAAAACTGCATAGAAAATTCTCGAAAGTCTTAAAAATCAAAAGCGCACCAAATGGCTTCGAAGAACGTTAACTTATTATCCATTACTGAGTCACATTACACAATTACACTAAACATATTATTGTGATAATCATTTTTAGCTTGCGTGCAATAAGATATACTACTTTTTCTTTTTTATTGCTTAGGTGGGTGGACGAGCTCACAGCCCACCTGGTGTTAAGTGGTTACTGGGACCCATGGAAATTTACAACGTAAATGCGCCACCCACCTTGAGATATAAGTTCTAAGATCTCAGTATAGTTACAACGGCTGGCTGCTCCACCCTTCAAACCGAAACGCATTACTACTTCACGGCAGAAATAGGCAGGGCGGTGGTACCTACCCGCGCAGACTCTCAAGAGGTCTACCACCACTAATTTACTTTCTGTAAATTGTGTTTGTCGTGACAGCAAAACAAAAAAAAGTTCAAGTTAATAACGATCCTGTAATTACAACAAAAACATGTTCTAAGGTAAACTTAATAGCTCGTATTTAATAGCAAAACTCAAGAGAAAATAAAGGGAAAGTCACAGAACATATTTCGTTTAGATTTCTGAGTAATTACATTAACAGATAACTATCTGGAACCTCTTGCTTTCTAAATACAATAATCACATTTAACTTGACAAATTAATGTTGTGGTGTGGACTTAAAGCTCGCTCGTCTCAACTTGCGGCTAGTTTTTTATATACTTATATTTAGTTCACTTTAATATCTATAAATGTTTTATATAATTTTTTGAATTTGTTTCTGTTTCTGTTTTTAAATACAAGGTCAAACAATTTTATCTGTCATCAACCGAATGATCATGGTTCTATACTCTTCGTATATACGAGTGTTACTGTGTTACTTATAATATTTTGTATTCAAGTTTAACAATATTTGGTATGTGTATGTGCATTACTATAATTCTCATGTTGTATTTGTTGTTTTAATTATGTGTTATTTGTTCTACACACACTTATCACTTTTTATTATTATTCTCATTATCCTCTCGCAGGTCTGCTGGAAGAGATTTCTTAAAGAAATAAGCAGTGCCTTTGTACATAATTTTCCTATTACTCTGTACTATGTCTTTTTTTCTGTGTGTACATAAATAAATAAATAAATAAATTAATTGTGATAATTGTTTTTTATGGATGGGTAAACGATTGCACGGCTCTTTGGTGTAAAGTAATTAGTGACCATGGATTGCACAGAGCCACCACTCGGCTTGAGACTCGAAGTCTAATTTTATCCAATAATACCTGTCCTTCAAACCTGTGTGCTTAGTGCGAGTTTTTTGACATTCTCGATAGCGTAAAAGTTAACTTAAATTTGTATGGAGTGGGATCGTTTGCCTACGTTTGCCGCTAGGGGCGCTGTTCCAACTAAATAGAGTTAACTTTTACGCTATCGAGAACTTTAAAAATTTCTTACTAGCACACTGAATGTATGATTGCTTCGCAGCAGAAATAGGCAGTTTCCTTGTGGTTTAAAATTCCTATCCAAAATATTGTATAAAAATAGTATAAGTTTTTTTTTTAATGAATAATATTTTGTAAATTTGAAAAACAATGTTTTTCAGGAAGAACAATCATCGACGCTAATACTCTTCGATCTCATAATCTGTAAATTGAAAATGCAGTTTACAATTGTAGATTTGTAAACTATAAAACGAAACTTAACTGGTCAGATCGAGGTGCCTTTTTCGAAGTAATCAGTTGAAATTTTTTATAAAGAAATACAAATACTCGTTTTCGTTCTCTTGGTCTCCCGGTAATTCGTTCCCGTTACAGCAGCGGGACCATCCGGGTGATTTACGAGTTGGTCTGATACATACAGCGCTCCGTGCGGCGCGACAGACTTGCCTACTATCGTAAGACTACGGGATGTTCGCCGACATCCAAGAAAGAGGGACTTGATCGGTTTCTCTGAAGACTTAAAAAGCAAACATCGAAATAATGTGTAAAGACGACTGATTATAAGTTTGAAACTGAAATGAGGCTTTCTTCAAACGAGGCTTGTGGAGTAGGCAGCAGGTTGGTTTTATCCCTGGCATTACTGACGTCCATGGGCGACGGTAATCACTCACCATCAGGTGGGCCTTACGCTACGCCTACAAGGGCAATAAAAAATAATTGAATTAGAAGTCCACCAAAGGATATGACATAGAATGAGTAGCAGCAGTCTCCATACGGGGATCGCTAACTGGTTTTTACTAACTCGTTGGTTACTACTATTCTGAATATTTTAGCGGTGAAACAGTAATATGCTTCAGTTTGATGGGTATGATATGGTTGCTGTATAATACATACAATTAAGATTGTCTCAAGGCACATGACGGTATTGGCGTTCTAATGTTCTACGATACAGAGAAGATTAGCATGGCCCCTGCGCAAGGATGACACGCAAAATCGTGAAGCGTTCCACATTTTTTTCAAACCCGCAAAAATTATAATTTGCGTAATCACTGGTGGTAGGACCTCTTGGAAGTCCGCGTGAGTGGGTACCACCACCCTGTCTATTTCTACCGTGAAGCAGTAATGCGTTTTGGTTTGAAGGGTGGGGCAGCCGTTGTAACTATACTTGAGACCTTAGAACTTATGTCTCAAGGTGGGTGGCGCATTTACGTTGTGGATGTCTATGGGCTCCAGTAACCACTTAACACCAGGTGGGCTGTGAGCTCGTCCACCCATCTAAGCAATAAAAAAATAAAAGAAAGACGACTGGTTATAAGTTTGAAACTGAAACGAGGCTTTCTTCAAACGAGGCTTGTGGAGTAGGCAGCATGTGGGTTCTACCCCTGACGTCCATGGGCGACGGTAATCACTCACCATCAGGTAGGTCATACGCTACTCAGCCTACAAGGGCAATAAAAAAATTATCGAATTACAATCCCACCAAGGGATATGCCATAGAATGAGTAGCAGCGGTCTCCATACGGGAATCGCTAACTGGTTTTTTAACTGGTGGTAGGTAGGGTGTATTGCAGGTCTCGTTGGTTTAGTTAGTTTTTAGTTTTATTATTTTATTATTTTTAGTATTGGGGTTTAGTCGGTAATCGGTTTCGCGGGGTAGCTCTTCCGTAGCTGATGCCGTGCAAAAAAAATGGAAGAAGAGGTGGAACCCGGTCTTCCTCTTCTCTCTCTTCTTCTCTGGAGGCGCCGGAGTCCGACGTTATCCGGTCTGTTACCCCCCTCGAGCGGATATCCGTAAATGGATTCCCCAGCGTTAAAAAAAAGAAAGGTCTCGTTAGTACTATTATTCTGAGTATTTCGGCCGTGAAACATGGCCGTTGTGTAATACGTACAATGAAGATTGTCTCAAGGCAGATGACGGTATTCGCGTTGTAATTAAAAAGGTCTGTGTAACTAAAAAAACCGAGCACCGAGGGTGTAGCTGCTTCCGTGCTTTCTCCGTGTTTGTACTTTAATGCTGGATGTGCCTTACCTAATTACATAACATTACTTAGTTTATTAGTTTCTTGGCACAGAAGGGAATGTTTTGCGATTAATCGAACATCTGGTTGGTCTAGAGGCTAATCACCTTGGTTACTATACCTCGGGACCCAGGTTCGATTCCCGGTTGGGGTCAGTAGCTTTTTTATGCGTTTTGGAATTTTTTTATTATTATTTTATATTGCTTGGGTGGGTATACGAGCACAATCTTTGTATTGGGGGCTTTGTGTGTGTATAAATATAACTAGCGTTAATGCCGCCACACACCTTGAGATTAGAATTCGAAGTATCAGTTTTACAGTACTACAGCTGGCCCACAGTTCAAACTGAAATACGTGAAGTAATGATGCGTTTCGGTTTGAGAGCCAAATATACAGAAGGGTATAAATACCCAACCACCAGTAATGACGTAAATTAAAATTTCTTTTAGATGTAATATTTAATACACGTTCTGATTTATTCCTTTACCGTGGAAGTAATTCGTGAACTTTTTTTTTATATATAGTTTTTTTTATTGCCCTTGTAGGCAGACGAGCATACGGCCCACCTGGACTTCAGCAATGCCAGGGGCAGAGCCAAGCCGCTGCTTACCGCTTAATAATCTCTACAAGCCTCTTTTAAAGAAGGACATGTCATAGCGCTCAGGAAAGACCGTGGAGGGGAGCTCATTCCATAGCCGAATGGTACGTGGCAAAAAAGACCTCTGGAAACGGACTATCGTTGACCGCAGTGGCTCCAGGTAGTATGGATGAACTCTACTCCGGTGGCGGGCGGTGCGATGGTAAAAATGAGATGCCGGTATCATCTCGAACAATTCCTCAGAGCACTCCGCATGGAACATACGGTACAAAATACAGAGGGAACCGAAGTCCCTCCGCAGACCCAAAGGTTCCAAATTTCCAATTTTATTGGAAAATATGAGTACCTGCCTACGAAGCTAATATCGGCACAATCGTATCGCTCGATACGACCTTCCCGCTCGGCTTATCTTTTAGACCACGCCGACTTCAAATTTAGGCGGATTGTTTGTGTTGCAATTTTTTTTTAAAGCGATACATGAGTCAATCTGCTGTCATAGACCGTCTAGAGTTCAGTGATCACCTTGAGACAATCGAAGTCTTAATTAAGTACGTAAATATAACGGCAAATTAACATAACTCATGCTTGTTTATACTGGTGATGCTCACAACGACTTACCGAGGGCTCTTTGTCATTGCATTAAAGTACATTTTCGGGTATTCGTTTTGTTCGAAACATTTATCGAAGTGCATTGGCACTTGTGACGTAATTTGTTTTAACCAAAAAATCCGCCGACTACGGGAGGTATGGCCCACTTAAGCAGTGACCGATGGCAGTTAAAATTATTTTAATGCTCAATCGTAATGTATTGGATGATTTTATGGGTAACGTAAAGACTTTGGAGTTTCAAGGGCACTTTGACCCTTTGGGATGTTTTGGGTAATGGTCATCAATAGGTCAATAAGAAAAAATAGTAATTTTTTTTCTTTGTCGTATCACTCTTGTTAGAGCGGTCGTGGTATTCATTATCATTGCTGTGGGCAGATGTTATCTGCCCCACAAGCAATCGCCACTTCTCCCGGTTTGTGATGAGTCTGATGAAAATAGTATTAGCATTGTTTAATGTAAGAGTTGTATAATTATAGTATAATATATAATACCATCAACCATGAATAGTGGGTAAACATAATATGTATTGTTCCAGCGATTTCAACCAAATGGTGTTGTATTTCTGATGTTTTGAATATAATATATGTATAATATAATTGTGGTGATTATGGACGACTAAAGTCTTATACGTCGACATTCATTTTTGTTTTTATTGCTTAGATGGGTGGACGAGCTCACAGCCCACCTAGTGTTAAGTGGCTACTGGAGCCCACAGACATCTACAGCGTAAATGCGCCACCCACCTTGATATATAAGCTCTAAGGTCTCAAGTATAGTTACAACGGCTGCCCCACCCTTCATACCGAAACGCATTACTGCTTCACGGCAGAAATAGGGAGAGTGGTAGTACCTACCCGCGCGGACTCATAAGAGGTAAAGTTTTTAAATATTTTATAAATAATAGTTTATAAATAATTTTCGAATTTTCGTAATATAATAAACCCGAGTTTAAATCGTAAAAGATGTTTTAATTATGTCTACAACTAAATGTTTGTATTTGATATATAGATTTTTAATGTATAATATAATTATATTATAATTTTTATGTAAGGCGAAGTGAGAATAAGATGCAAACTCCAGACTTAATATTACCCAAATAGTTTTGTTGCCGCTTAATTAATAAATAAATTTAACAATCACGCTAAGTCTGTTCCAGAACTTCTCAGAAATGTTCCTGTTTCGAAAATATATTTTTACTATTCTGAAATGAAACCAGTGTGTTACGTGTGGTTTTTTAATCGTGGTAGGACTTTTGTGAGTCCGATCTGCCGTTGTAGCTATACTGAGTGAGACCTTAGAACTTATATTTCAAGGTAGGTGGCGGCATTTACGTTGTAGATGTCTATGAGCTCCGGTAACCAGTTCACATCAGGTGGGCCGTGAGCTCGTCGATAAGTAACTTTGACGATAAGTTCAAATAAATTACATTTCATTTCGTGGAATCGCATGACCTACATATTAGCACATATAGCAGCATAGTAACATCAAAAAGTGACGGGATTTCTAAATGTATTATAAAAATGATTAGCTTTAACTCGAGCCTGTGTCTTCTCACGCAACTACTGAGCAGCCCAACAAGTCTCACACAGTTTCCAATGGAATTTAGATTAAATATTTACACGTCACCTTACCTTTTATATTGTCTCGTTATATGGTAAGAGTCTGACCACCTGAATGCCACCGAACTTAACGGTAATCGATATAATATCAGCAGTCACGACACCCTTGTAACCCAACACTACGTTTCCTTATAAATAAACAAACAGCTGTCAAATTATAAACGATCTCAAGCGAAAAGCACCCTTAAATTTAGCACATTAAAAGTGAGCATCCTGGCACCGTTAATGTTGTCGAGATTCACCAATACACCTCCCACGTATTGAAAGAGTTATTTGTCTCCCAAATTAACCTTAAACCGTTATGTGTGCTAGATAGGAAGATTATGGTGGTGCCATCTTTACAGTAATGAAGTGCTTACATTATTGTAAATGCTATCTTTTATCTTCGTCTTGCGACTGTCTCACTGAGTGGTCGAACGGTGCCAGTGGCACTCAAAGTTTACATCAAATATGTCTTTAAAAAAAAAGCGTACTACACAAAAATGATTAAGTACGCAGTACAATTTCAACAAGATAATTAACAGTAGTTTTAATTCGGGAACAATAAGGATTTCCGCTGCTAAACGAAATACGTCAACGAAATTTCTACTGCATTGAATCTAACTTTTAAATTTACATTAAAATTTTAAATTATTACTAATTATTATTAAAAAATTTCAATTTTAAATTTACGTCATGAAAACTATAAACATTTGCATGATCACAGAAATTCTTTTAGAAAAATAAACTATTGCAATTACATAATTATTTAATTTCGCTCGGAGATCATGATTATTCAAATATTCATAAAGCTTAGGCTGCACGTACTAACTAGTCCACGAAATTTACTGACCGATACATTATTTCACGTCACTAATAAATGAATATTTATATTGTATTAAATTATGAAATAAAACGTACTTTCGTTACGTGTTTCGGGCTAACTTTCGCATTTCTAAGAACTTGTCGGCAATTTGTGCGAGTTCTTGCGCCTGTAACGAAATTGGCTGTAGGGTTAGCGCATAGGAATTAATTAATTAATTATTTATACTACAAAATAAAATTTGTCTAATTTTTTGTCTATTCAATTCATTGATATTTTCGATATTTTCTCAACAAATGTACATTAAAATAAAAATAATCTGGTAAGAAGCTGCATAACTATATTTTTACAGGAAAGGGTTCATATTGGCTTCATAATAATTGTAGCCTGATAATCTTGGTCAATATTTGAAGTCGATTTTCAAATGCAAAAATAATTTACTTAAATGTTATGGACCCAAGTTGTACCTTTTGTGCTTGGTTCGGGAATTTGGAGGCTGATACTCAAATTTTCTCAAACTTCACAGATATTGAATTTAACCATTCCCAACAGTGACTACTACATACATAATGTGTATGTACCTATATCGCTTACGGGACCACTAAGACTGCTTTCATAATATTAACTTATGTAATAAATTTACATAAACTAGTGGTGACTTTTTTTTTTTTTTTCTATAAAGAATCTCTCTAAAGATTTCATTTTTGTTCCGTTTGGGGTGGAAACTTTGGGCCCCTGGGCCCCATCTGCTAAAAGCTTTTTTAAGGACCTTAAAAAAACTTTTTGAGGCCTCGGGAGACCAGAAGGCCGGTACGTATTTTGCACAAAGAATTAGCATTGCTATCCAGCGTGGAAATGCTGCCAGCCTTCTGGGAACTCTGCCAACCGGCGGTGAGCTAACGCAGATTTTCTATTTATAAGTAGCTTTACCTAAATAATTATTATTTTTATTCACTAAATAAATTGTATGTAATAAATTAATTATCATGTTAAAATATGTACTATATATTAGTAAACAATATTTTGGAAGATACTAGCGTTCTAGGTAATTCATTCTTCAACGTAAACAAGGTTAAATTACGATAAAAGATATTTGTCAAGATGATGACATAGTTGCTGGAAGGTGGTCCAATAGATTCATCAAATTGCACTACCGATAAGTAAAAATTCTATTGATTATAACAGTAGAACTGAGTACAATTTTATGCTAAAATACATAAATTCTTAAGGGAGCAACCCTAAGTGCCTTGTTTTCAGAAGAAGATAGATGATTTGCGGAAGCGATGTTACAACTATAACATATCTGCATCGTTATTGATTTATATATTGTACGAAGTCACGCCGCCTCGGACGATTTATTCACGCAACGCGGCCTGTTTTAAAAATAATGAACATTTATTAAGAAATAACGGGATTCATTTTTGCTTCCTATAATTTTAGCAAGTCATAAATGTATTCATTTCTGTGGACATTTTTAAAGTTTGATCTTCTGAACCGATTTCTGGTAGATGGGATTCTAGTTCTGGAATTAAGAATATTTATTTACTGTTCAAAACGACTCTAGTCGCCACAGGAGCAGAGTTCATCTGTAATACCTTGAAGCTTTGTATCTGCTGGTTTTAATCCATAGTGTGCTTACAGAGATTTTGCCACTTACCTTCCTACTGTACTACCTACTTACTACCGTACTACTCGGTATTTTATTAAAACTATGTTATATATAATCTTAAAATTAAATTTAGTAGAGAATAGCTCTCTCTTCTGTCCCAGGCTTTACGTTTCGACGACAATCTAACTCTATCTTTGACATTACCGGTGTTCATAGGCAGCTGTAGTCCCGTACTGTCAGATAGGCATGTCAGTCTACTCTAGACAATAATAATAATAAAAGAGCTTTCGTCTTTTTTTTTATTTTGTTGATTTCTCTTAGCGCGTAATTCACTCGTTTCTTTATTTGATGTTTCTCAAAGCTTATGAACTGTTTAGTACCTTTCATAGCATATTGACGAACCCTTGTGATACCAGATGCTACTTTATCGCATACAAAGTATTCAGAAACTTTTGAATTATAAATATGTTGGCACACGTCAGGGATGGCTGAGCGGTAGGTTCCATCATCTCTCGTATTCGATTGAACTCAGTTTAGTCAATAAAACTTTTCAATAATAATTATTGAAACTCAACACACACAACTTTCACAATGACAGGGTAAACCGACAGTTTCGTTCCACATACCGACAGATCGACTGACTGACTGACTGACTGACTGTCAGAGACTCACTGACTGAGACGGACGGAATGACTGACTGACACGGAATGCCACGACTCTGTCCACGTACCGCCATTTTATACTGTGGCGTTACGGAGTCTACCCTACATTTTTGTGATATTTATCAAAACAACATTTCATCATTTAAAATAATAGTCAAAACCACCGTCTTAATATTACTAAAAGTCGTTATCCACGACAAATATAAACAGAAAATAATCTAAATTCATTAGTCAATTATAGAAAAATGTNGTAAAGTGTCACCTTGTTCCGAAGGGACATTTTACTCCGCTTACAAATCATGGGGTAGAGTCTACCGAGAATAAACGCGGCACGGTCACGGACTGATTTTATATGCGGGCGGAATGTCATCGATGCATCCAGGGTAACGCCCAGGTACTTGACCTTCCTGGCCCAGGGTATGGATTGACTAAAGAGAGTAATCGGGGGTGGACACGACTCTGTCCACGTACCGCCATTTTATACTGTGGCGTTACGGAGTCTACCCTACATTTTTGTGATATTTATCAAAACAACATTTCATCATTTAAAATAATAGTCAAAACCACCGTCTTAATATTACTAAAAGTCGTTATCCACGACAAATATAAACAGAAAATAATCTAAATTCATTAGTCAATTATAGAAAAATGTTTTTGTGAGATATATGTATATGCGACGTAACGAAAGCCGTAGAGGTGTCATCCTATTTATTCATTTAATTCAACTTTTTTATTTGTCATTTTCAGGATGTTAGGACGGACACCAACATTGCAAAGTTGTAAGCTTTGTTTAATAGTACACCATCAATATGCGAATCTTCATTAAAATAAAAAATAAAAAACGGTAATCAAGAACTTTATTTGCAATAAAGTCTTTGCATCGCAAATCAAGCCAATGCAAATCAAAATTACGAAATGATGTTCTTTTTTTATTTCTTTTTAGTTTTCGATTCAAATAATCGAAACGATTCGATTTATTTGGTTCGGGATCGTGTTTAAATTAATAGGTTTTTATACATGTACCGCTCTTGGTAATATTTCGGCTACGCATTGACAGGCATTAATATATTCTGTACATTTTCATAATAATATTATGTGCAATGCATGTTGAACAGCCATTTTGAATATCAAATTTAATTCGAAATTAGACTATTTTGCATTGGAATTTTGTGTATACATACATTTGTACATTTATTGGATAAAAACAATTAACCTAATATTAAAATGCTTGTTTAATGTTCGCCTAGTATTTTTTTTTTATAAATAACCTTAATGACAAAACATCCTACAGTTAAAAGTATGCAACAATTCCGCCGAATTGTTTATCCAGATCTGCACTTTATTAGGGCGGGTACCGAATAAATCGATAACAAGAGATCGAATCAAGATAATCGATAAAAAATGAACCGGACTTCGACCTTAACCTGCAAGAATATAACAAAAAAAAAAACAGGATGGAGATTTTTCTTCGTTTTACTTCGTTTGGGCGATGAGAAACATCTATAAGCGTATATTTCGGACATATTATTAACATTTCAGCTATAAATATACGTCATGTATATTTAAATGTCATAAAATTCTACACGACAAACGCTATGACTCCAATTATGAATTAAAATCGGGTTGGTCGTGCGCTGTTTTATCCATGCTAAAAAAATATCTAGAAGGCCCTAGTCGGCGGATTACCCGAAGCCCGCCTAGACAGTGCTGCCAACTCCTACCCCTACTAACCACCAATTAACTTACATTACCTTTACCATGAACCCAAGAACTTACATTTGAGAAACTCACATAATACGGACTAAATTGCAAAACTGAGTATTTCTAGTATTCACAAATTCGATTTATCATTATTATATTTTTCGAATTTCAAAATCGATATTGTAGGGTGAATTACTATGACCAATTTTGATGAATGATTATGGGGCATTAAGGCATTAACACACCTTTCATTTTAATACGTGTGGATTGGTCAGAACAGCTCACGATTTATCTGGTTTTAAAAACAAAATTTGTAAATAAAAACAACATAAAATATACATTTTTACTTTTGAGAAATGGTCATTTGTTAAATAAATTCTGCATAACTGCATACATTTCAAATGTAAATCGAATAGATTACACAATATCAATCAGCGTTTGTCCTTTTTTGTTTCCTTGCTATTTCACTTTCAAATTTATTTTTGAAGTGAAAACTTCTTTAGAATCGTGATTTCAAACCGGATGCAACGGAAAAAACGACAGGTAAGAGACACAAATACAAAAATGTGTAGGATGAAGCCAGCAAAGAATGAGACAGAAATATACATACTATTTAATACAGCGCCATCTGTGAGATTTTTTAATACTAACGTGTGTATGATAGCTCTTGTAGTGAATTTTAATTTAGGATTATACGTGAAATTAAAATATCAATTCACAGAGGGCGCTACCTTACAATTATTTACTAATGACAAAATTTTACATATACTTAAGACGTTTAGGATAATTGTATTTTAATTTTGGAAGGTTTCACTTCTACCACGTGTGAATTGCACACATNCGTGTGTATGAAAGCTCTTGTAGTGAATTTTAATTTAGGATTATACGTGAAATTAAAATATCAATTCACAGAGGGCGCTACCTTACAATTATTTACTAATGACAAAATTTTACATATACTTAAGACGTTTAGGATAATTGTATTTTAATTTTGGAAGGTTTCACTTCTACCACGTGTGAATTGCACACATTTTGTTTTTTTTTGTATAATATGTAGAACAATTAAGTATTCATTTAATAAATTACATGTCCAATCCAATAAAGTCTCGAAATAGAATTGTAAAAGTATTATTTTTATGAAAAATAAACCTAAGTTGTTCCTTACATCATGACCTGAAGAGACTTGTATGTATTACATATTGTGGATTTCGAGTGATGTCACGGTAGCGTAGAAGGAAATACAAGCCTTTGGTAGGTCATTGAACCCACATTAAACCTAAATAGGAAGACGGTAATAGAGTTTCGCTAAAAACGGATTTCTTACGGAAACAAAACATAAATGAAAAAGTCCTTATTGTTTTTAATTGTTTTAATTAAGAATCGACACTACATTGCTGTGTACTTTTGGAGAGACAAGATATTAAATTTTTATGAAGCAGTTGTATGATCGTTTCTAAATTTGTTAGTATTTTGTTCATTGTGTCTTCATTACTTAATTTGGCGTAAAAAGTTTTATTATTTTATTTCAAAATTGATTTTCATTGAACTAAAATAATTCCATAATGTGAAAGTGTCTACTACAGTATTATATTTAAAAAGTTTGTTGTTGTTTCATTACCTTATTTTTTTTTTATTCTAAACCTAAGCAATGGTTTTTGACAATGTCTACAATGTTTAGTAAATTCCACAAACCTCCAATGTTTCAGCATAAAAATGACTTACTGGTGGTAGGACCTCTTGTGAGTTCGCACGGGTAGGTACCACCAGCCTGCTTATTTTTGCCGTGAACCTACTGGTTCACGTCTGGTTTGAAGGGTGGGGCAGCCGTTGTAACTATACTGAGACCTTAGAACTTATATCTCAAGGTGAAGGCTCCAGTAACCACTTAACGCCAGGTGGGCTGAGAGCTCGTCGACACATCTAAGCAATAAAAAAAGAAGCTTGAAATGAGTGAAGTAACAAATTACTATACGTATTTCAGAAAAGGCAGAAGTCCTCCACAGTCGCATGTTATGCTTAAAGGTCAAATTCGATATTATCTTTTAAAACAAAATTAGTTGAAGATTTTTAAATACTAGCTAAGAACGATAACCACAAACCGTTTCTAACTTAATACTATATAGTTAACATATCCAAACTATGAGTGTTCCGAATTATCTTGTCTCAGACGGAGTCATTCTGACAGCGGGATTGAAAAGTATTAAATGTTTTAAGCAAACACGAATCATGAATATGTAGTTATTGTAATGTATTTTAGTTGTAAATATGATGGCTTTTACGAGTATCATATTTTTACATTGCTTTATAGTCTAACTAGCCGTACTCGCCCGCTTCGATGGGCATTTAAAATTAACATTATTATTTATTGTCATTATTATTAGGGAGTCCAACACTCATATAAATGTTAGCCTATCCATTGAGTATATGTATTTTCTACATGGATACCAAGTTTCAAGTCAATCGGATGCATGGTTCAATAGTTATAACGGAACATCCGTAAAAACCACTGTAGATTTATATATTAGTATAGATTTCTATCATTGGATGAACACGATTATTCTTAAGAAAACATTGCAAGATGTGGCCCGCTGTATTCGTAGCTTTGGCCCAATGAAGGAAATACAATATCAGTCTTTAATCTCAATGCTAAGTTGATTTGAATGTAAAGTAGTTACGATAAAAGTCATTTTCCTCTGCAAAAAACTTGTCTCCTATCTCCGTCATGGTTTATTCTTATTTGGATTTCCCCATTCAATTCCCTGCGGTGACGTTTGCTATGACGAATCAAATAATTATTTAAAAAAATAAGGATCATATTTCATTATCCCTAGTTTTTGGGAAACATAATTTTTTCCGTCTTTTTAATTATTTTAGACGTCTATTTCGTTAAGAAGGGTCTTAATTATTTTTCGTTTTATTTTGCGTCGTACCTGCTTGTCACAATAACGCGGTTTTTATGTCTGTTTGTAATACTGTTGTTCATCTTGTAAATAATTCAGTACGACCGCATGTCTGCTCTTTCTACCGTTACAAACGTATTTCTGTTTCATTATTTATGGTAGTCTTATGGTGGTAAGGACGTGACGTTTACACAGCTCATCCAAGTCTTTTTAGGAAGCCCCTTCTTCACATTACTGCTGCTGTAGGAGCTATCAAAACTATCTTTACGAGTAAATAATACTGTGGTATCAGATACTTATATTTCATAAGATATCTATCAGTATTACTTCTAATTTGTTTTCTAAGCGAAGCAGTAATGTGTTTAGGTTTGACGGTCAGGGCAGCTGTTGTACTAAAGATCTGGGACTTAAAGTCTATGGGCTAATGTCTATGGGCTCGGACGACACTTAACACGAGGTAGGCCATGAAATCGTTCACCCGTATAAAATAATGAAAAATTTAATCCTAATATATTTGTAAAGCTGTGTGTAATTGTCAATCAGTGTTAATTTATACATGTAGAACGGATTTGGATGAAATTTCATACAAAGTCGTCGTGGCCTAAGGGATAAGACGTCCGGTGCATTCGTGTTGAGCGATGCACCTGTGTTTGAATCCCAGGCGGGTACCAATTTTACTAATGAATTGCGTGCTCAACAAATGTTCACGATTGACTTCCACGGTGAAAAAATAACATCGTGTAATAAAAGGGAAACCCGCAAAATTATAATTTGCGTAATTACTGGTGGTAGGACCTCTTGTAAGTCCGCGCTGGTAGGTGTGAGACCACCGCCCTGCCTATTTCTGCCGTGAAGCAGTAATGCGCTTCGGTTTGAAGGGTGGGGCAGCCGTTGTAACTATACTGAGATCTTAGAACTTACATCTCAAGGTGGGTGGCGCATTTACGTTGTAGATGTCCATGGGCTCCAGTAACCACTTAACACCAGGTGGGCTGTGAGCTAGTACACCCATCTAAGCAATAAAAAAATAAAAAACAAAGACAGTTCATAGATTAACATATAGGACTTCTATCATAGTAAGGGGCTTACCGGGTGACGCTGACTACTTCTGTCAACATAAATGTGACAAAGCATTCGTTGGCTAGTGATACATCGGCTGGTAGCATAGAGAGCGACAAAAGTAATTATTTATTACGGGAAGATGAAACCTTAAAATAATTACGTTATTCATTAATGATATTTTTCTGTAGAACTATGACGTCATTGTTCAAACGTCCACGAGAATCACCTGTCTGCTGTGGTAATGATAAGTGACCTATACAATATTTATTAACACGTCACAGTTTTTAGAAGTTTACTCATTGATTTTTTAGACGTATTAATGGGGATCTTAGTTCAGAAATTACCAAGACAAAAAGTAATGACGTGCTTATGTTGACTTCAAGGCTATTGACGCTCCGGGTTCGTATCCCGGAGATTGCGAAGTTAATATGTGGATGTGTCATTTAAAACTGGATAATTATTGTCGTTTTAAAAAAGCGAAGTAAAATATATTGTATATGAGTATTTCGGTACCGGTTCTGAAAAAGAATTAAAGTAATTAAGACGATCTCGCTATTGGGAATGATGATTCGAACAACAATATGCTTCTATTTTGTGTAATGCTCTTAATGAATCAGCGGGTTATGTTCTATAAGGTGTCCTTGATTACTGGAGCCCGCAGTGAAGCCCATGTGGAGTCTATGTCACAACTTGATGATTACCTTCCGTTTTGGATGCCGTCTTTAAGCCAGAATTCGAAATACGACACCATTTTTCCATCATTTTTCGACCACCATTTTTTTACACTATTTTTTTCTTAAATTAACCTGGAATTAAATGGTTTTCAAATTCCATAGACACCATAACATAAATGCAGTCATCCACGTTGACGTATCGAGTCGAAACCTGCATTATATTAATGGTAATGAAATAATTTCCACCGAATGTATGGCTAGTTCATGGAAGCAGCAGACGAAAGAAGCCTTGAAAAACTTTTTAGAGAGATCAGCTTACGATCTTTTAGTGGATAGGCTTTTTACTCCTTTGGCCATAGAGCCGCATACAACTCGCACGTCTCCCAGGCGTGGGAATCTGGTTGGGTCCCGGACCAGAAAAAGAGAGACGAATTTGCAACCAGTACGTTAGGAGCTCAGCCAAGCCGCTGTCAAATTGCAACACACTCATTATACGAAATATGTTATCGCGTCTTAAGCGATGATTACATAGTATATTAAACATTAATTAAGTAGTGTTTTATCTAAATAACATTGTGGGTGTCGCTACGAACCGACAGTTCAAAAGCTAATTACAAGCAATAACGAGCTTTAAACTTCAAAATAATAATGTCACGGCCAGAATGAGGACGTAAGGTAATATTAAAAACGTCCAAATGACGGGATGATTGAAGACTGTGGTGACTTAACGACTAATTTTGACGCGTAGCACTTGTCTTTCCTTTTGTTTGAGACAGTGATATTCCTCGTGGGATAATTGACATATGACCGTTGATTTTTATGGCATGAGAGTATTTTGTTTTACCTGGTTTCAAGTATTGGAGTTTGTTGATGAAATAGCCGACTGGCGCCTAAATTGAGATGGAAAGTAAAAAAAAAACAGTGTAAGCAAACTAACGTCATTGTGGAAACTGGTATGATGGTGGTTTTTACCCGCGTGGGCTTACCATACGCTCTATACGTCATTTTTACTAGTCATTCCATGTGGAAACGGATATTTTATATGTCATATGATCGTTTAAATTAGGAGGGAATTTTGAGGGGCAGCTTTCTTTTAGGGAAATAGAATTTATAAGAGGAAAGGATGTTATAATTTAAGGAAAGGGAGCACTAGATAGAGGTGGCTAAGACGCATGCGCAGGTAGGGGTTCCGAAGACTAACTATAATATAGATAGAATTTTTTTATTGTAATATTGACTGAAAAACTACACAAGAAACATTTCGAAAGCTGTGGTTTAAATTTTACTATAACGAACATTATCCAATCAGAAAATTACTACACACCAATAATATCACAGACAATAAAAGTTGTTAGAGAAAATTAAAAATAGCCATGTGCATAAACGCCATTTTTAGTAATCATTCAATGTGGAAACCGGTATTTTATATGTCATGTCATCGGTTAAATTAGGAGGGAATTTGCGGGATAGATTTTTTTGGGAAATGGAATGTACTTATATGAGGAAAGGATGCGATTATAAGTTAAGGAAATAGAGCAGTAGTAGATAGTGGTGGTCAAATTGCATGCACTGGTCTTTTGAAGACTATTCGATAAACAGTTTTTATTGCAATATCTGAAAAACTACACAAGAAACATTTCGAAAACTGTGGCTTAAATTTTACTACAACCGACATTAACCAAACAAAAATTACTACACACCAATAATGTCACAGACAATAAAAGTTGTTAGCGAAAATTAAAAATAGCCATGTGACACGTTGATTGAAGATGAGTGGTACGCTTCGGCAGTGTTGCAAGACTATCTGTGTATGTAGGCCAATGTCACACGGCAACGTCGACGCATAAGGCAGGTTACATACGTGAAGTCGATTGCTTATGTAACGACAATTCGATACGATTTATTTTGTCATCGTGTGTAATTCTACTGTGCCCGATTACTGTTGACTTTTATGTTAAAGGTGTCAAATGTACTTCATAGAGCACCAATTGAGTTAAAGGCAAAGGAAACAATTTAATATGTTATGACATAAGTCTATGTTTTCTCTTGTAAAAATTACTCTTCGATGAGAAACTAAAAAGACAGTCCTGAGTAAAGAAAAATGTCCAAAGCAAAATTATAAAATATTTTTTGTATTCTAAACTTCATAATGCTTTTTCTATTGAGTCTATTTTAAGTTTCAGATGCAGTTTGTTTGCAAATGATTAGCACTAGCATTATCCTTCCTACTTACCATTCAAATATTCAACAATTTTTTACTTTCACTTTTTAAATTTTAAAGCAGGAATATTTCAAAAATTTTGTAAGTAACTAGTCAATTAAGGGGTTGCAGTTGATTTTGTTGAAAAATGCATTTTAGATCGTCTTGCCTTAAAAAAATACTGCATCGTACTGGTGATAGAGTTTTGTGAAGCGGGGCAGATACCGCCAACCTGCCTGTGTGCTGTGAAGTTTTCATCCATTACTCTTTACGAGGTGGAAAAGCGACAGTTGAGACTTAGGACCACATATCCGGGGAATGGTGGAAATTATGATGAGTATGGACTCCAAAAGCATTTAATACTAGTCCTTCAGAGAAAGTGTTCTAAACTGGAAGACTTCGAAAGTGCTTTAATTTATTTAATGTGATTTACTTAGATTACATAAAAATCTATTCGTTATTGTTTCCTAACATAAAATTGAAAGCGCTTTTTTCATTTCTTTAGTGTTCATAAACTTTAGTGTAAATCTTCTAAAACTTACAATTTCTGTCAAATTGATTTTATCAATTTTGTGCAATCATATTTTGTCATCGTCGACGGTTAAGTTTTATTGTAAATTTTGATAGCTCAATGACCATCAATCAAAACACCGAAAATTCTATGAATTTGAATCTCATTTTATCGACAATTAATAAGTTTTTTCTTACGTTCGTTTCGTTTAATTAAAATTACTCTAATCTTTAATTTCGTGTTTATTATTATTCATTTAAACTTCCTCTGACTTTCAAAATTTACTGAATAATATAATACTAATTCAAATAAATTTTAAAAAATTTTAATAATATAATAATAAACACAGTGTTTAAAGAGTTTTATCAAGTCTACGAATTGTTTTTATCATACATATAATCCAAATAATATTTTTAAAATAATATAATATAATGATAAATAAATCATTCATGCGCTTAGCATACTTAACAACTTCTGTCATATACTGCGTTGAGTTATTAATATTCTTTTTCTATTATTATTTTTACCGAAAAAGTTTACGAGTTAACGACTCGACATATCGTAAGTTGTCACCGTTGATTATGTTACGTGTTTATTATTTATGTATAGGCAGCTTAACTATCTCGTCCCACCTTAAACATGACAATTGACGTGTAAGCGTGAATCAAGTGTGCGGCTGCGATTGCTAGTTTCACCAAATAACAATCTGTTGTGTGTGGGAGGAATGGATGAAAATTTAGAACCAATTTAATTTTAACTTAAGAATTATGCAAGTTTTATTGTATTTAAAGACACTATTTTATACCAGACAGCTTAATGATGGATCATACTGCTTGGACTAGAATAAAGCGAAGGGCACGTAGTGTAATAAAGGTCAGTATTATATACTGATACTATTGGGAGTACTTCTACGGTAANCCTCCTTGCGTCGTATTCCTCATTGCTGAGGGTCGTGACCACCCTTTTGTATCACCTTCGCACGCACGATTTTTCTCCATCCATTCTTGTCTCTGGCGGTGTGGAGGGCGTTGTGAAACGTGGAATCAAGAGCGGTGCGGATCTGGTCGGACCAACGTATTGGGCTGCGCCCCCGAGGTCTTTTCCCATCTACCTTACCAGTACGAGAGTACTTCTACGGTAACGAAAATGTTCAAGTGTGCTTTTATGGGTCAGCAGTTTTAAAATATATTTTTTTGATTGCTTAGATGGGTGAACGAGCTCACAGCCCACCTTGTGTTAAGTGGTTACTGGAGCCCATAGATATCTACGACGTAAATGCGCCACCAATCTTGAGATATAAGTTCTAAGGTCTCAAGTATAGTTGCAACGGCTGCCCCACCCTTCTAACCGAAACGCATGACTGCTTCACGGCAGAATAGACAGGGGGTGGTACCTACCCGCGCGAGCTCACAAGAGGTCCTACCACAAGTAATTACGCCAATTATAATTTTGCGGGTTTGATTTTTATTACAAGATGTTATTCCTTCACCGTGGAAGTCAATCATGAACATTTGTTGAGTACGTATTTCATCAGAAAAATTGGTACCCGGACACCGGTGCATCGCTCAATACGAATGCACCGGACGTCTTATCCTGTAGGCCACGACAACTTAATACAAATGAAATTTCCTTCTCAAGAGATATGATGGCTTTCTTGTTATGATAACAATGAACTACCGCAACCACTGCAATACTGAGTTTTGTTTTGTAAGCGAAGATATGAAGACGACCCCACGTTGGGTCAAGTCAAGTAGCCGAGCTTTTAGATACCGATGCGAACTTTAAGACATAAAGCTGTGGTTATAACTACATATGTTGATACATTTTTTCAGATGGCGTACTACGACTTTTTCGTATAAATATTAAATTAAAATATAAATGTAAAAAAAAAATTGAATTTGTTTGGTGGTATTGAATCAAACGTGACTCTTTTCGTATCCCTGACCTTTGGGTCTAGCAGTATACGGAATTTCGTTCCGTAAATCTATAAATGGTGCAATTATTTGACCTTGCCTGTTTCCGAAGATTACTCACCGACTTGTGAGATGTCAGCGTAACGTTTCTCCAATACAAAGCCAATTTCCAAAAATGACTAAGAATGGATTTCTAAAGACACTCAAAAGTTATGACTTTGAACGGTTCTGCGTATAGTTTATGTAATTCAGGGCTGTTTTTAGCGGACTCTAGTCACGTAAGATATTTTTGTGTAAAAGGAAAAATCACGCACGGTCATCCGGTCAGAACTTAGGATTCCCTGTACTATGGATACCAGATACTAATAAATATACTTATATACGGATAAATATATATGTAGACACGATCAGCCGTGGAAAAGCTCACAAAAATATGGAAAGTTCGCCACATAATTAAAAACACCAAGGTTTGCTTAATGAGGTAATTTTTCCTATTTTCCTATATGGAGCAGAACCATGGACGATCCATCAAAAGGGTCGTAAAAAAATGACGCCCTTGAGTGAGGTATGGTGCTGGAGACGCTTGTTGCGGATAAAATGGACTGCTCACTGCAATGATTCCATCCTAAAAGAGCTCCAAATCAAACAAAGGCTTTCGTCGATTGTCCAATTGCGAATCCTTAATATGTTTGGACATATCATCCGTAAAGAAAGCTCATTGGAACGATTAATGGTTCAAGGAAGAGTAGACGGTCAACGCTCTCGCGGCCGATCACCCACAAGGTGGAGACTTGATTATGTTATCTACTAAGTGTTATTGTACACGTAACGCCACAAATAGAGAGAGATAGAGAAGCATCGAAAAATCCGTAACCAACCAATAAGAGATAAATAACCACGACCACTCCGCCAAGAGTGTTCGACTGAGAAGAAGAATATATAGATAACAAACACCCAGACAGAGAGCAAACAAACCTGTTCATCATGCAACGTTTGTCCGTTATGGGAATCTAACCCACGACCCTGGGTGCAACAGTCAGGGGCGCTGACTGCACCACCAAGTCAGTTCGATATTCTTTTATAGAATTTAATTTTGTCGTTGGTGATGGAAACGCGTATTTTGAAACCGTACATTTTGATTCCGAAGATAAATTATCTAATTAATAAATATTAGATATTTACCTAGCGGTAGGCAGCGGCTTGCCTCTGCACCTGATATTGTTGGAGTCGATGGGCGACGGTAACCACTCATCATTAGGTGGGCTGTATACTCGTCTGCCTACACGGGCAATAAAATAAAAGTTAAAGTTGGGAGTCGGAATCCAAAATAAAGATTCCGCATATTTTTTGTTAACAGATTTGTAACGCCAGTTTGTATGAGTCCGGGCACGGTGAATATTTGGCGTGTTCCTAAATAAACGTTATTAATAATCAAGGCTACTGTTATTTGGTCCCTCTATATATACCTCACAGATTTGTGAACGAGTTCACGGCTTACTTGGTGCTAAGTGGTCAGTAGAGCCCGTAGATATCACAACGTGAATGCTCTCACCTGTCTCGAAACACGGATTCTAAATCTCAATTGCCCCCTCTTTAGACCGAAACAAATTACTCCGTTGCTATAAAAACAGACAGAGGCTAATTTTAACGACCCGCGTAGATTCCCAAAATAAGTAAAAGTTTTTATCTTTTCACACATATTGATAATGATTTTTATTTTAAAAAGTACAGTTTTTTTTCAAATTTCCATATAATATTCTTATTGAGGCGTAAAGATGAAGGCTTACTAATTACATATATATTGTAACAAAATCCGATAGTGACTGCTTGGTAATGATTTCACTAATTCATTCATAATGTATCGACTTTTAATGTTATACGTAGGCCGTTGTTATGTTGTGGGTATTCCCACTTCTTAAATACAGATCATATAATGACTGGTCAAATTTTTGGGTCTGAATTTTCTTAAGAGCATCGCTCGTAAAATTTGAACCTTATCTCAATTGCTTACCTATAAGCTGTGTCTTTTTAAAATGACTGTTTCTATCGCGGAGCTGGAACGTAGTATGCCGGAGGGTATAGAGGGGATAATGCGAAGACTAACGCCTACTCTATGATATGGGTTTGAGATCCATATTTTCTTGGAAGATCAGCTGTTATGTTCTTAGAACGATCGGTTGTTCGATGCGAACGGAAGTCGACATCTAAGTTGCATCATATCGTTGTGTGTAAATATTCCGAAATATCTTAATCACGCGGCATTGACGATTAATCGCCCAGAGTCGATATACGCGCGACGTCACGTTTTATGTTATTGTCCTTTCTGTGGCCTCAGGTGGTCATTTATGTGGCCTTAACTATAGGTATCGCGGGAGAAATGACTCGCCCTCATAATATTCAGATCCGTCTCACACGGTCTCACCTTGTGTTACACGATTTGTAAATCACAAGCTAAAGCGATCTTTTCAGATTCAAAATAATATATTACTACTAATATATATAATTACTAATAAAATATTTTTAGTATATATTTTGTCGTAGATTCCGTCTTACTTGTACCGTTCACAAATTTTATTTTTAAATTAAATACACATGTCGTTTTCATAAAATAAAATTTTATTATTTAATATATCGATGGTCTATATTCATAAAAATATACGCTTATCAATCAACAATTACAGTAACATACTCAAAAAGATAAGACTTATATTGAAAGTGACAATAAATCTAGCAAAAACCTCAAATCGCTACATCTTATGCACTCTGTCGCCGCAAAGGCAGCGATAGCAAGGTGATTAGTGTTTCGGGCCGCGCTGGTGGGAGAAACTCACGTAGTCTCTTGCCGTCAACCGTCCGAAGCGGACGCGCATTCAGTGCGCCGTATGAACATATATATAAAAATAAAATAAATAAAAAACGTGTCGAATAACGTATAGTGATTCAGTGTTGTGTGCCAGTGTTCAACAACTTTCTCCGATTCCCAAAGTGAGTTTCAGATTTATTATACTGCAAAAATATATCTACATAACTAGTACATATTTTTGTTTCGTTTATATCACTGACAAATTTTAAATGTTATGCAAATACGTCAAACTTCCAAATATTTTATAATATTGAACTAGAGAATAATATAATATATTCAATTGATATGTTTGAAGGAAAGCATGATTTGATGAAAATATGATTGTTTTGTTAGGAGAGTTCCCCGTTGAAGTCTTTTGTATGCGTAGCGCTCTACCCGAGCTACGAAAGTGTAGCTCTACATTCCGCTGCGTTTTCTAAAGTCGTTATTATTGCATTCGTGTATGCGTTATTCAAATTTATGTTGAATATGAACATTTCGCACGTAAACTTACAGTCAGTAAAATATGTTCACTTAGGTCTTCATAGTATCCGAACTATTGTGGAATTGCTTATTTCGAACACTGGTATATTTATACATATTCAAATTTCGACCAATTTGAGTCTTCGGATGTAGGACAGCCGCGAAAATTTGAAACAATTCGATGCGTACAAACAATCGTGCGTTCAACCCGGCAGCACCTGTGATTCATTTTCCATTTGTCAAATAAAAAATTCAATGTCAATAAAATGTTTTACTTTTGTGTCCAATGTAGTGGTAGCTTATTTTAACTTTTAGCTCTACAGTTTCAAGAATCAAAATTGGATTCGTGTGCTGTTTCAGTTGTATGTAAATTCGTGTAATTAACGAAACGCGATGTATGTTCATGAATGCTCACAACCTCTGACAAAGGTTGCGTTTTAATTAAAACTTCGTCGGCAACCGTAAACTAAAGATTTGGGCTATCTTTTGGTATCATGAAAACTGTTCCCTGAAAATACATATAATTATCAATTTAATAAAGGACAAGAAAATAATTTTAATGTCTCGGAATTATTTAGGTAATTTGTCTTGATCAGCGTAATCTCAGGTCCATATCCGTGCAAATATTTGACCCAATTTCTGCGTACGAACGCGCAGAGCTTGCAGTGCGCTTACAATTTAATAATATTACGAGCGATTTGTAAATACAGGATGTTTTAAATTACAAACGTGATATTTACACGGTGCATGGAGTGGGGTTTTTTAACAAACTAAATCTGTATGAGGGCTCTGTAAGTTACAAAGTTATTTATGTTAATATCTACTTGATTCTTTTTATAGCTAAAGCTCGTGTTAATGTGAATGAAACCAAGCTTTTCATACTACAAACTAAGACGCAGGAAATGTACAGTATAGTATCTGTCAGGACCCACAATATCTGACTTCATTAGCACAAAGTTCGATTCTTAATCCGGGTTAGTGATCAGAATGAATGACTGTTTTGGAGCATATATAGGAAAGTTGGTAGTACCTACACGTTTGGGGTTACAATTATCAATACGCCTGTCACCAGTGTAAAGAATTTGGTGTTAGAAGTCTGAATATGCGAAATCTCGTCTGCATTCCATCCATCGATAGCATAAGTAATATCATAGCTTTGATCGATTAATGTGTAATGTCTTCTAATTAAATAACTTATCTTATAAAAAATCCCAGAAAGTATAACTCTATTCGAATTTAATGTTAGTCGAAACTCATTATAGCTAAATTGTTAGTAGTATCATAATCATGCTAAAAATAAAGGACAATTCCATTTGGTTTTTAAAAAATATCTTAATTAAAATATGTTTGATCGTTCTTAATTACGAATAACTCAATTTAAGAATTCCAATCAAACATCATGGGACCGTGTAATTAAATGTAAATTATTCATATTATATCAATATAGTGTACGTATCGTATGTGTTTGAAAATTTAGTAATAGCCAAGGCTGATCAAAACGTTGTGAAACGAACGGTTGGTTTTGAAACACAGATAGATCGTGTTATGTCACAGAATTTATGTAAACACGTCGAGATACAATAAAAGAATTATATTCGACGGTCCAATTGTGATTTTGGTTGTGTAATATTAAGGTTTTTTTGTCAAAAATGTCAACTGATTTTACGCTAGGTTGTATTGTGAGTTCGTACGGATATGCTGTAGCATATTACTTATTGTGGCCGCGAAGTAGTTTTTGTTTCGTCATTTAGGTCTTCTTTTCTCAGTTGATTGTGTGGTATCTAAAACTATCAATTTGGTTCACTGTTGAAGCGCCTACAAACCCTAGAGATTAGTTTAAAATATAGACAATTTTTTAAAATAACCGGGCTGCGTCTGACAACCAAATGGTAATTTGTAGTAGGTCATTGATGATATGTTCCATTGACTAAATTCAACTGGAAATTCAAAATCGTAGGCATTCTCTACATTCTGGGCCATAATTGAGTTTATAATGTCACCGAAAAATATCTAATAATGGTATGCACCCCATTTCGACGCTTGAAAGGCAAACGTAACTAAGCGACAATAACTGCTTTATACATAAATCATAGGCAATAACCATATTCGATTCGCAAAAAATAAATATTTCTAGGTCTATTAAAATCATTTCAATCCTACAGCTTGATGCGTTAAAATAGAATTTTTTTCAGGTATTTCTACTTTAAATTAGTCTACTGTAAAGTTCACGCATTGTCGCTTAGCCACGTTTGCTTTTCAAGCGTCGGTTTGTATAAACTATATCCTTTTTATATACATAGTTCATTAATTTGATATACGAAGCATACATGTAGTTGGGTACTAGTGTCATGGGCGAGATTTCTCTTGCGTAAGCAGTTTTTTTTTCGTGGTTTGAATCATCAGCGCATCAGTTCTTTGCAGCCATTACAGAACCTAAACCTAAAAACCTTCACGATTCACCAAATTTGAATAATGCGTGGCGTATTAGTGTGTCGAATATTCGTACAAAAGACTTAATGGTGCATTCAACCGTTTGTTAACTGTTACACTCTGTTATTGTAATGCAGGCCGAGGTATGTCAGGTGTGGTGCTTTGAAAAGAGTAGTCTAGAATGTTCTCATAGGAATATAATAGAATACTTTAAGCATACGCTTATGTGTTTATGATTTCGCGTAGTGATTACGCAGATTCGTTCTATATATTTTTCAGTAATAATAGTAAGATATAGATAGTATTTTTTTTATACACAAACTGACGACTCATTTTTTTAAAGCTGTTAGCGATGCTCTTAAAAATTACATTAATGTCATTATAAATCATACACTCAATAAAACAAACAAAAACTAACAGATAAACAAATAAAAAAAAGTGACCGTAGAACTCATATTTCAAGGTAGGTGGTGGCGTTTACGTTGTTGATGTCTATGGGCTCCGGTTACTACTTAACTCCAGGTGGGCCGTAAGCTCGTTCATCTTTCTAAGCAATAAAAAAGATTCGACGGCAACATAAGAAATCGGAAGCTATGTAGGTTTAAACACTTTTTATCAAATCAAAATTTCAATTATATATAAAAAAAATTATGCTTAGATGGGTGGACGAGCTCACAGCCCACCTGGTGTTAAGTGGTTACTGGAGCCCATAGACAACCACAACGTAAATGCGCCACCCACCTTGAGATACAAGTTCTAAGGTCTCGAGTATAGTTACAAGGCTGCCCTACCCTTCAAACCGAAACGCATTACTGCTTCACGGCAGAAATAGGCAGGGTGGTGGTACCCACCCGCGCGGACTCACAAGAGGTCCTACCACCAGTAAGAAATATTATATCAAAATATTAAGATAAAAGAAAACGATATAGCAAAAATCGTTTCAGTAAGTTATAAAATTTAAACTTGTTATTTTTAATACGAACAATCACAGCTGCATCACTTAACGATAAGTTCCCTTTGCTCGGCACACATTTCCGAGTACAAAGGCCGTAGGAAGAGAATAATTTACTCATATCTTTCAGTTATTACGTTTTCCGATTTGCTAGAAACACATAATTCCGGTAAAAATTAATCAAGATCTTGCCAAGCCGATCTCGATCTTAAATCTAAAGCAGCAGGCCTTTGAATGTATCTGCTAAGCGTTTAATAAAAATTCAGCAAAATTTTGCATTTTATTTTGATTTATAAGATCGCGTGTTGTTCGATAATTCGAATGTAATTATTGCAATTAATATGATATCACACAAATAGTGCAAACAGAGGGAAAAAAATGTATTGTTTACGTGATTGAGTATTATAATTGCGCTGTCAGAGTACAAGTTTCCGATAATATAAAATATACCGATAATATATTATTATAATACAAGAAGAAACAGAAATTATGATTAAGTTACCTCCATAGTTCGTAGCGAAGTGCATTGTGAGTCTGGATAAGTACTAGCACCCTGCTTATTCGTGTGTTGAGGCTATCGTGTGGAGTTTGGCGCAATTAACGATTGGGATTTGTAAAGTCTTTAGTGTTTTAATGCGGTAAAGACGCTGAGTAGGTCTGTATGTATTCGATATTTTTTTAAATTTCTATAGATAAAGAATAATATTCTGTACCACCAACCCAATTTTTTTTCCTTCAATCCCCAAAAGGCTGTGAATATCGCTATTTAGTGCAATTAAAACTATAACCTCTTGTTTCTAGAGTAGTGGCACGTTATTATATCTAATGACTCTTATAATCACTCAACCCTAAACGGACTCTGAGTTCATATAAACATCTCATAAAATTAAATAAACAACTCATATAAAATGATTGTTCCTTCATAACTTCATATCCGCCAAATATCATGTATACTACGTGTTACAAAATACCCCGTAAAAATATCATTAGTTATCAAAGCCAAAAATTTTGTCAACCCTAGTAAGCTATCATATCAGGGAACCAGATTATTTAACAGAAAGGCCTACGTACCTATTTTACCTAATAATTGTCTACTTTAATAATTTTCCTATTATTCATTCATAAATGTTTGCTACCTCAATATAAGGATGTCATTATACTCAAGTACTGGCTTAAAAAAAGTCTAGTTAGATGTCAATTTCAATGTCTTTTAAAAATTTTGTAGTTCCGCGAATTAGGTAAAAATTATTAGATACATTCCGCGTAGCTTACTCTTTAATTTTACTGAAATAGGGTTTGCACATCAGTGAAAATAATAATTTTTCTTTAATTTTTTTGGGGTATGTCACACACCGTTACTACGGTTCTTATATATTGTGAATGGTCTCGTTATAAGGCCCCATTTAACTTCCTTTCCACTTTACAGATAGTTTTGTAACACCCTGTATAATATTGGTATTATTGATACTAAATACTTTTCCAACCTTCTTGTTAAATGCTTCATAAAAATTATATATATATTTTTTTTTTATTGCTCTTGTAGGCAGACGAGCATACGGCCCACCTGATGGTGAGTGGTTACCGTCGCCCATGGACTTCAGCAATGCCAGGGGCAGAGCCAAGCCGCTGCCTACCGCTTATATAGCAATACATGAAAATAGTGGCGACAATATTTGCTTTCGCTAATCACAATACGCACGTGCGCGTGTACATTGCGAAACTTTAGTGCACGTAATTGAAATCGCAATGGCGTTGCAATTACTCAGATAGAAATCCAAGACAAAGCTTGTCGCGATGTTTATGCGTAGAAAGGCCATTTATGAAGGAAATGTTTAGAAATTTGACAAATTCATTACTATGGGACAAGCCTATAGCATTTTATAGGCAGCGGCTTGGTTCTGCTCCTGGCATTATTGACGTCACTGAGTTACGGTAGCCACTCAACATTAGGTGGGCCGTATGCTTGTCTGCCTACACGGGCAATAAAAAAAATATAAATGCTATTAGTGTTCACTTGCAATCATACTGACTTTAATAGGGTTTTCAAGGTGGGTGGCGCATTTACGTTGTAGATGTCTATGGACTCCAGTAACCACTTAACACCAGGTGGGCTGTGAGCTCGTCCACCCATCTAAGCAATAAATAATAATAATAATAATATCAATTCGATAATAGATTAGTAAAAGATGGATTGTGAGAAAATAAATGTGTTTAAAAATCTCAGTCAGAGCGAAGAAAATTGAGGTACTAATAAACGAAAGATTATGGCGGACGTCCGAAATTCCTTGCAAGAAAATTATCGACTCAAGTGTCAAAAACGACTTCCTTTTATCACACGGAACAGCCTCCGACTATCGGAAATGATATTCTTGTTGCAGTGCACGCGCGTTTGTCTTTAATATTGCCATTGAAATGTGTCAAATGATCTAATCAATGCTATTCCAAACTAATACACTAACTTAGTATGAGCTAGAGTAACTTATTTATAGTGGCGGGTTTCAATTGTTCGTAATATTGATGAGTGACGTTTAATTATGGACCTGATTGATATGCTCACAAGCTGTTTTAATACACTCTTTAATATCGTCTTAACAATGACAGGAATTAGACGTACGAAGTGTCAATCGCTCTGTAAAAATAGGTGACTATTCCTCTCCGTGCAATAAATAGCCTATTAATCTGTATCAATTCAGATTACTTTATTCTTACGATGTTTGTATTAAGAGTTATATTTCGGTAACTTGAGGTAAGTCTTATAGTACTTTTTTCTTCTACAAATGACTTCCATATGTTCTATTTATATTTTAGGATTTGTAAAATGCTTAAAGAAATGGTCTTCAAAAAACTGATCACAAAGATACCTAAGAGCTGATTACAAATTTATTGCGACTAAGTAAAGTTTATGCATTTAATTTTAACCTTGATATTTTACGTACATATGGTCTCTATTATTGAGAATCATAATTAATAATAATTAACCCCGCATATGGTGCTCTAATACCGCTCATATTGATACTGTGTTCAAATTACATATCTGAATTTTCTAATTAATAACCAGCTAGACAATGTAAAATCTAAATTATAAAATAACAAAGTTCATAATTCAACAATAAATCAAATTAAATGTTTAGTTCGGATACGAAACCGGATCTGCTCTTAACGATTTGATCAGATGACGAAAGTGTGAAGGTCATTTAGTTTTAAGACATCTTACGAGTATTTTGTAAATTAATTAATTAATATTCATTGATTTTCGGAGTTTTTTTTAATAGAGTTTCGTATACGTCAAGCTGGTTTGCAAGTAATACGTCATACGAAACTACAAATCATTCTTTTGTCATCGTATTTCGCGAGTCTTACAAAAAAAAAATTAAAACAAATTTTACGGCTTAATCTTTTTATTTTTTTTATTCTTTTATTGCTTAGTTGGGTGGACGAGCTCACAACCCACCCGGGCGGACTCACAAGAGGTCCTACCACCAGTAAAAACATCGCACAACTGATGTCGTTCGTGACCAAGAAAACTGTAAAGAATTGGAAACGCTGGCAATAATATAATGACCATTAAAAAAAATTGGTAAAAACACTTTTAATTCCCCTTTTTTTAGTTGTTGGAAAATAAGAAAAAAAAATTATTTTTTTAAATTTGTTTTTAAACAAAAATATTGTTCATCTAAAATGTCTCTAATCGATTCTACATTTACTTGTGTGGTTAATTAGGTAACCCGCGTATCGAACGCCTTTCTAATTAATCATGTGTTCAATAAAACTTCTCCCGCACGATTCTCTGTTGGCTACTATTATTAGCTATTCGATATTTTTGATTTCGTTTCAAACATTAAATGATATAACAATAATTATGTAATTGTTCGATTTTGATCATAATCTTTGTGGTGAATCGCTTTTGGGGCATTTAACATTTCTAAAGAGTACTATTTTTGCAATTTACATTTGTATATTATGTAATGTTAAATAACGTATTATATGAGAAGGAATCGTCGATAACACTGAGTTTTGAACTCATAACACATTCTTCTTAAATCATTAGTTGGAATAGACATAGAAGACACGCAAGAAGCAAAAATTTTGTTTCACAAGCTCATCGCTCACTTGATATTAAGTAGTAATTGAAAACCTTACACAGTATACAACGTGAATGCTACTATCTTTGTTCCAACCGTGTACGGAATATATGGTACGGTGACACTTGAGGTCGTTGTCTCAAATCTATCATATGACGGCTATCTCAAACTTTCGATCGTTTACGTCTTTTTATCCTTCGACCGGAGCAGATGCTCTTCCTGATGACGTCTGTCACCTGACATCATGCTAAGAGCATAAGCATGCCGAGTAATGGGACTCCTTTCAAGCCTCCTTTTGAATAGGCAAAAAAACGGTACGCACCCGTGCGTATACAAATCGTTAGACATAATGAAATTAAAAACATGTCTGCCCTGCCTTATTTCTGCCGTGAAGCAGTAATGTGTTTCTGTTTGAAGGGTGGGGCAGCCGTTGTAACTATACTTGAGACCTTAGAACTTATATTTCAAGGATGGCGCATTTACGTTGTAGATGTCTATGGGTTCCAGTAACCACTTAATACCAGGTGGGCTGTGAGCTCGACAATCATCTAATCAATAAAAAAAAAAAAAAAAAAAAAAAAAACTTGAGACCTTAGAACTTAAATTTTAAAGTGGATGGCGTATTTACGTTGTAAACGTCTATGGGCTCCAGTAACCACTTAATACTAGGTGGGCTGTGAGCTCGTCCACCCATCTAAGTAATAAAAAAACATATGCGAGCATGAACCGTAAAAATAGGCGTGGTTCTCTCACAGCTTCAATAATAAGTAACCTCCTCACAAATGCGTTGCCCAGAAATTGATTGTCTATTTGAATTTGATTAGGACCCGATCCCGGCACGCCTTGAAGCGACGACTTTGATTTTTATAATGAAACGTAGCTCGAAATCTGGTTACGTTGTTATTAATGAAATTTATTCCGGCTCGGACAGAATAAGGGCGGACTCTATAGAAAATTTGTTTTTAATTTACAATCGCCGACGGGAACGTGTTTGATGTTGTAATCGTCTTTACAGACCGCTTCTAGGGAAAACATTTGTTGAGGCAAGGAGACTGGTGGTAGAAACTACTGGTGGTAGGATCTCTTGTGACTCCGCACGGGCAAGTATCGCTACCCTGCCTATTTCGGCCGTGAAGCAGTAATGCGTTTCGTTTTGAAGGGTGGAGCAGCCGCTGTTACTGAGACCTTAGAACTCATATCTGAAGGTGGGTGGCGGCATTTACGTTATAGATGTCTGTGGCCTCTGGTAACCACTTAACATCAGGTGGGCTGTGAGCTCGTCCACCCATACATGCATTTAAAAAAATCATAAATGTTAATCATTTGTATGCATGAAATACGATTTAGAATATTTGTGGATGCTTTGGAAAAGAACGTACCTTTTTTTTTCAAAAAAATTCATCAATAAACATTAAAGTATTGTGAAGCGCCAATACTTCCCACAAATAGACCAGATAGAAAATAAATTAAAAAAAAACCATTCACAATGGTTTGGTTTTATTCAAAAATAAATCTATCTATACAAACTCTTTTTTATACGAACGTGTATAAGGTGTTGCCAACTGGCACAGGTCGGTACGGCGCTTAATTAATATCTGTTCACTTTATATTGTGACATTTCGAAACTCGCTTATTTTTAATTTCGTTCCAATAAAACCGGACGACCTCTGTTTGACGGCGCTGTCTTCTAGCTACGAAATTATTTCTTGGATACGGTAATTGTTAATTTTTTTATTAGCTTTCATTTCGGTCTTTTAAAAAAGTGCTAACACTTTTAGGTGAGCTAACAAAATAAATACATCCACAAATATGTGAAGTCACGGACAAACGTTATGTTGCTTTATACAATATTATGATTTTCATAAAACTGAAGAAATATTACTTAATACGTGTCATATTTACGATCATGCGAATTTTACAACTATAAATACGTATGATATAAATTTAAAATAATTGAATTCTGACAAAAGCTTGATTTGTAAAAACAAAGTACCGCGTCCAATATTTTACGTTTACATTGTCATTTAACCTTAGTGGTTCTGATTGGTTACAACAACGAATTGAACAAACCTAAAAAAGTAGAATTAATAGAGAAATATACATGAACATAACATTTTTTTTTATTGCTTAGATGGGTAGACGAGCTCACAGCCCACCTGGTGTTAAGTGGTAACTGGAGTCCATAGACATCTAAAATGTAAATGCGCTCGCCACCCATCTTGAGATATAAGTTCTAAAATCTCAAGTATAGTGACAACGACTGCCCTACCCTTCCAACCGAAACGTATTACTGCTTCACGGCAGAAACATAAAAACACCTTATTCTGAGATATTGCGGTGTTTACTTTATAATAATTAAATTGTACTATGAAATAATAAATTCAATTACTAACATTAAATAAACGAGAAGAGAGTATAAGAACTCTAATACAAATAATATTCATTGGTCAGTGGAAATAAATCCTGATTGATTACATTGACCGAGTTGTGAATAATAAAAACCTTTAGTATCACAACTTGGCCTGTAGACATCTCAGACACATGTAACGAGGCAAGAAGACTGGTGGTAGGACCTCTTGGGAGTCCGCACGGGTAGGTACCACCACCCCATCTATTTCTGCCGTGAAGCAGTAATGCGTTTCGGTTTGAAGGGTGGGGCAGCCGTTGTGACTGACTATACTGAGACCTTACAACTTATATCACAAGGTGGGTGGCGCATTTACGTTGTAGATGTCTATGGGCTCCAGTAACGACTTAACACCAGGTGGGATGTGAGCTCGTCCACCTACCTAAGCAATAAAAAAAAAATCTAAATTTTTAGTGACTGAGGCTTTCTCAAAATAGATTAATGAAATAATTTTCCTTTTTATTTTTATATTATAACTTTATATAAAGGTTGTAGTAGTTAGCAGCGCAAATGGTGCTCTCACTCAAATGAGCTTAGTACACTTTCTCCAGTCTAGACAACTAGGTCACAAGGCCAGCTCACAAATCATCGTTGCTTTTGAGTTCACCAACAGAGTATAGTTACTTAGTATTATGAAGTAATAGTATCATTTAACAGTAACATATGCTCATTCTATTCGTTATAAGCCATTACCAATTTGTAGGGGAGGTGATTGTGACGTTAATAGATTTGTCAAAATATCTTTACTCGTAAATGCCAAATAAATTTGTGCACTCGTGAACACGGGTAATGCTACGTATAAACTTTTAAAAAACCAGAAAACAGTAGACAATACCGGTCCTCATGCCGTGTTACTTAAATCTTAAAATGGACAGTAGACACCGTGCAGTGGCCGAAAGACTTTAGGCTAATTAGCTAGTTAAATGGAAAAAATAGTGAGTTTATACTTTACAAAGGTAATTCATTGAGTTATTCATTCTGGGCTGTAGTTTGAAAACAAAGCATTGTCCACATTCAAATGCAAAGGAAACCGTGTCCTCGTGTCTCAAGGAAGATCGCCATACTAACGTTATGATGCTTACGAGCTCTTGTACCCACTTAATATCCGGTAAGCTGCGTTTTTTTTTTTTTATGATGAGCATTTACTGGTGGCCCGGAGGCCTTTTCAGTTTCACCAGGACAGGTGGGCGAGCAAAGGCTCAGCCAGGAGTAAGCTGCGTGTTCGTCTGTCTATCTGATACTAACAATTTTTTTTTTTTTACCAAATCCTAAAGAATTATAATAGATTGTAATTTTTTGTCTTGTCTAGTTCCTATGTTCTCGGAATTCTAGTTTTTACGTTACCTATATAAAGTATCGTATTTTTCCTTAATGTTCTTCTGTTAAAAACAAAATGAATATTTTTTGAAAAGGATTTTTTACCTGAATTAAAAACTACTTCTTAACCTAATTTCATCAAAAATTAAAATATATAACACAATAATAAATAACATAGATTTTCATATCTGTGATATTAGTTTCATTATGATTTGAATATTTCTTATATTGATTGGTTTCAAAAAAAGTTCTATGAAATAGATAATGGTTTTGTCTTAATTTAATATATTAAATAAATCATCAACTATTAATCAAGGTCACATTCAAACGACAAATCAGTGAGTGAGTCAACGAACTTTAACACGAAACTCGGACAAAAAATCTTAATACTAATCTCGTACTGTAACATTGTATATACATATTCATATTGACGTAATTAGTGTATAAGAGTGACGGTTATTCAACCCGTGGAAAGCAACAGAGAAACGTAGAGAAATCCGCATTGTAGCTGTAACATAGACTTCGGCGCTAAAGACCCCAACCGTGACTGTTTCGCGAATTTTCGCTTACAGTTTATTAAATTAGGGTTCAATTTTCAATATCAAAATTTTCGGTAAAATTACACAATGATTAACACCTAATTATTGTATGCTAAGTTAGCATTACTAGTGTTTACGTAATTATGTAATAATCTTACACATTAAAAGTCTATATTTGTACTTTTGTGTTAACATAACTTTTTACGTCAATTATTAGGATTGTGTCACTTTTCTTGAAAAGTTTAAGTTGATTAAAGTGAAAGACCAAAAACAGTAGTGTCATAATATTAAGTATAAAACTAATACTTTCGNTTATTGTATGCTAAGTTAGCATTACTAGTGTTTACGTAATTATGTAATAATCTTACACATTAAAAGTCTATATTTGTACTTTTGTGTTAACATAACTTTTTACGTCAATTATTAGGATTGTGTCACTTTTCTTGAAAAGTTTAAGTTGATTAAAGTGAAAGACCAAAAACAGTAGTGTCATAATATTAAGTATAAAACTAATACTTTCGTCGCTATCGTCAAGTCATTTCATGGCCGTCGATAACAACAAGACTCCGCAAATTTAAATTAATAGAACATGTTTCAGAATACGAATTACAACAAAAACTCATTTTAAAATCCAATTTGTGATATTTCGCTATCGGGCACCGCAAGTAATTGAATTAAGAAATTTTCGACTTTTGTTGTTTTTTTTTCTTTTACGATTACGCAAATAATGGCGGCAGAACGGCAACGGAACGCTTTTACCGCATTTCGGTCCAAAACACGAAGTCGCGTCGTCGTCCTCGTGGCCAACAAAAAACTCAAATTACAAAACTGTCGGCGATAGTCACGATTTTTTATAGTTGTGACTCTTACTGTGAAAGCCGCAACAGTGTTTGGCGTGAATCTCTTTTCGTGTCATGCAGCAGATAAATCTAAGAGCGTTACAATTTTTAACAAGAACTTCGCTTTTGTTACACCTACTCTTCATTGATGTTTTCAAAGGAAACTTGTCTTAAGTTTCAAGGTCACGCACAATAAATCACTCGACTTTATTCAATAGGTTAAACGTCAGAAGTCAATTTAGATTACTAATTAATAAAAAAATTGATCTTTCTAATTTAAAATTAGATAAATAATTCCTATTTCTGAAGTCTATCTAATGAACCTTACTCTACCAAATTTTAGAAAGAAGTCAATATGAACAGAAGTCCCGCGAGATGATCAAATAAAAATTTTTAAAACGTTTCTGACAATGTTTTACTGAACTAGCTTTGAAAAAAAATTGTATTTGAAAGGACTAGACAAAGCCGTTTTTTAATTTGATTCGATAACTTCCTGTATATTATCATCATGTGACATATGCAAATAAATACAGAATATTTAAGTTTGAGCATTATACTCGGTGAAAGGTGCATTGTGCAATATCTTGCTTGTGAGTGTATCCAAACGCTAAATGACATAATACTGACTTATGACATTCTTTAGCGGGAATACGCAATACAAGAATACTTCCAACTGTTTTCGGACGTGTACCGTTCTAAAGGTCGTGACAATGTATCTGATTATCATAAACATTGTTTAAACATCGAATAGATTGTAATTTAACAAGTTTTTTTTTGGTTTCTCGGCAAAAGCTGTCACTAGCCGTGTTGCAGTCACATATCCCGATTCGATTTCCGCACGACGAATTACGAATCTTTTATATTTTACACTTCCCGATCGTAAAACATTACGAGCATATCCGCTGTGTGGAACGCTGTGCATTCGGAATTCGAAACTTAGTTCCTGGTTCAGAAGTCTATTTAACGAACCTTACTCTACCAAATTTTAAGATAAGATAAGATAAGAAGGGTCATCATAACCCCTTTCGGGGGCACGGAACGGGCCTCGGGGCAAACCCCACTACCCGGAACGAAGCTCCCTGTCACGCAGGGCAGGGGTGGAATGTATGCAAGACGGGATGAAGGGGGGGGGCTGTTTGCAGCGTGCCCCACCTCTCCAAATTTTAAGAAAAAGTTAGTATGAGCAAGAGTCACGGGAGACGATCAAATAAGCTTATCACTTGTGACATTAACGATTATTAAATTCCTAGGAAGTAGGCAAAATACTGAAGGTATTTACAATATACCTGTGCAATATGTCTTACTGTCTTATTACTGTCTTAGTTTTCTTAAAAAAAAAGTTTAATTTCAAATCATCGAAAATCTGTTTCCAAATTAATTAACAAAATTATAAATATTTGGACTGATGGATACTACACCGCCGTAAAGCATTTATTCGATTCGGTTCGAAGGGTGGAATGGTTATTATAAAATGCAGTTGGACTTCAATCTCATATCTCCATGTGGGTGGCGGCATTCACGTCATGATGTCTATAGGCTCCGGAAACCTCTTATACTCAAGTGCCATTAAGGAATAATCAAAATTATGTAGCTGTTGTTTTTATGATTTTATTTCATAACGAAACATGTAATTATGATCTATTGGTAATCGGCTTTCGTTCGACATACAAATAAATTCATTGTCAGTGAAGGATTACCTGTGTCTGTGTGTCATGGTTGCGTCAGTCTTCATAATTTATATAATTGTTTTAAACTAAGCAAGTTTTAAGACGAGTTTCCGTAGCACGGGAAAATTGTGATGAGGGATATCATTTTGAAACTATTAACATATATAATTGTCCTTTAAGAATACAGTCATCACTTTAGAGTGTAAGGTTTAAATCTAAATAGTAATATAGGGCTGTCCCATCAATTTTATCGGATCGCATAACTTTATGCTGTAAATAGAGAAAATAATGGTTCTGTTTAGGCTTAGAATACGCTCTAACATCAATAGTAGAGATAAAAGGTTTGCGGTAGGCAGCGGCTTGGCTCTGCCCCTGGCATTGCTGAAGTCCATGGGCGACGGTAACCACTCACCATCAGGTGGGCCGTATGCTCGTCAGCCTACAAGGGCAATAAAAAAAAAACAAAAAAAAAACGGCAATATACCGCCCAAAAAATGAAATCGAAGTCTATAAGCGCGATGACATAAATGAATTGAATTACTGCAATGGCGGAAGTAATCGATAAGCCGGAACTAAAGTTGAGTCATGCTAGACGTGACATTTCGATGGAACCAAACGCGGGCAGACAAACATTTTCGTAACATTAGGACAAAAGGATTTGACCGAACAATTTGAAAAACTTAGTTCAAACCTACAATTGAGGCCTATAAAATCAAAGGCAGCTAAACGCCTTAATGTCGTAAAATGGATTAACAATGGCGCTATCTTGTTTAGTTAGTTGGACACGTTTTAGCGTTTTCATGTTATAACAAATGCAGCTAAATCTCTAACAAATTCAATTCAAAAAATTTATTTTTACTCTGTACTAATACTAATAAACGTTATCATTAAAAATTCAGATTATTAGTAATATTCTCATTCTTTATAATTCTGCTTTAAAATAAAGAATATTGTAGCTATCCGAACAGTTATTTCAGCTTCTCAAACCGGCAGTGTTTCTAACACTAGCCCGTAATGACGTGTTTAGGGCCGATTTTTGTAGTTAACCTAAATATTTGACAGACTTGGATTTAGCTCTCTTTGATTTTATAGGCCTTAATTAAGTTCGATTATTTTTCATTTTTGTAGAGCTTCAATAAATTCGCGACATCAGTAATGGAACTATGAACAACCAAAGCCCCAGACAAAAGATAGTTTATCCAAAAGTAATTCATAAACAAGGCCCGATCTTCAATTCCCCAACTTTCACGGCACGTTTAATCCAACGTACTAAACTTATCAACATAACATTAAAATATCTAATCAGGACGAGTCCAATGAAATAACGGGCCTATTTTTTCCAACAGAAGGTTCATAATCACTTGTCGGGAACGCGCAATAAATCATTTTTATGCTGACCCGTGACGTACATTTGACGGGCGCCATTTCGTTCACATAAAAAAAATATTAACAGCTGACTAATTCAAAATGATACCTGATCAGCGTATTGGGCCGTACGATAAGCTGTTTATCTCAAATTGTTTGGTTTATAAGTAGCAAGTTACAAAAACGGTGTTACGGTGAAAGTGTGGGGAACAGATCGGTGCGCGTACAAAAATTGTATGTGCATCGTTGCATAATGATTTATGACGGTTTTACGAGCACTCATATGTTTGTCAGAATGTTTTGTGCGGCTTCCTATTTAGGTTAGGATGCGTTGACCCCTAGTTCTGCTTTACGAGTGAACGCACAAAAACGTCATAAAGGACATATTGACAGTGATATTTAGTATAGTATAGTATAGTATAGTATAGTATAGTATAGTATAGTATAGTATAGTATAGTATAGTATAGTATAGTATAGTATAGTATAGTATAGTATAGTATAGTATAGTATAGTATAGTATAGTATAGTATAGTATAGTATAGTATAGTATAGTATAGTATAGTATAGTATAGTATAGTATAGTATAGTATAGTATAGTATAGTATAGTATAGTATAGTATAGTATAGTATAGTATAGTATAGTATAGTATAGTATAGTATAGTATAGTATAGTATAGTATAGTATAGTATAGTATAGTATAGTATAGTATAGTATAGTATAGTATAGTATAGTATAGTATAGTATAGTATAGTATAGTATAGTATAGTAATATAAATTTGATGTGAGCCTGCACGTGTACCACCGACCTGCCATGAAGCAGTAATGCTTTTCTGTTTGTAGGGTGGAGCAGTTGTACTACAAAACTGAGACTTAAAACTCGTGAGCTAAGGTCGGCATTTCGTTCGATGGTGAACATCGAACTAAGCAATAAAAATAATAACAACAATACTGTTCTGATTATTTGTTAATTAATTATTTTGTTTTGTTGCAGGTAATTATCACCCAATATTTTATTCATCATTAAGCAACGGTGATCAAAACGACCTACACTAGATGCTCACCTTTCAAATCTTAATGAAATCGGTAGTTTTTTTCAATGGATTTCCTCTAACAATCATTTTATGGTATTTAAATGGTAAAAAATAAACAAAGGTCAGTTGATGTAAAATAATTGCTGTTTTTGTGTCGTTGTCTACTAACGAATTTTCTTCAAAGAAAACACCAATAATATTTCCTTAAGGATAACAGTATATTTTACTGGTGGTAGGACCTCTGTGAGTCCGCACGGGTAGGTACCACCACCCTGCCTATTTCTGCCGTGAAGCAGTAATGCGTTTCGGTTTGAAGGGTGGGGCAGCCGTTGTAACTATAATGAGATCTTAGAACTTATATCTCAAGGTGGGTGGCGCATTTACGTTGTTGATGTCCATGGGCTACAGTAACCACTTTACACCAGGTGGGCTGTGAGCTCGTTCACCGACCTAAGCAACAAAAAAAAAATTTTTGTTAATTTGTATTATTGTAACATTCTTAATTGTTCACAGAAATATTAATTGCTTATTGTCGCCAGCGATATTGAATTTATTCAACGCATGAATCGAATTCAAAGGGCCAATAATAAATTTCTGAGAACGTCCTCCCTCCTTCCAGTGCACGTGAATGCTTAGCCAAAAATTAATGCTTAGCCACCCACCTTGAGATATGAGTTCTAAGGTCTCAGTATAGTTACAACGGCTGCCCCACCCTTCAAGCCGAAACGCATTACTGCTTCACGGCAGAAATAGGCAGGTTTTTGTAGCTATTCCAACTTTCTCAACTCACGTACATCAAAAAAATAGCTTAGCATTCAACAAAACACTGTTCTATATTACTTTGTATTTAAATTCATAAAATTTAACTAATTTTGATAAATATACCAAGACTTCTTAAATGGACATATAAAACCGAAATTATAACCATAAATTATCGTAATCCATGAAACCGCCAAGACTCATAAATTTTTACGTAATCAAAGGACCATTAAAACAAAAACGGCTTCATAATAACGTACGGCATAATCGATGGCTCGAAAAAAAAAAACAAAAAACAAAACTAAAGCATTCGGTTTATAAAAAAAATACAATAGGAATATAAATATGTTACTTTGTAAGCGGATGTTTAAGGTTATATTTATCGCGCGTTACAAAACGTTGCTTCTTATCTAATACATAATATACATTGTGATGTGACGTAGCTTCTGAGCGGGTGGGACGTGCTAGGCATTACGCGCGCGCGTCATTGTGGCTGTTCTGAATATCAATGAGGTGAAATTTTCTTTTTCGATTAATAACAGAACCCTTGATTCTAGAAGCTTCTCTACCGATATCATGATTGATCAGTCTTGTTCTTATCTGGTTTGGTTGGTGTCCGTGGACTTCGCAAATTCGATGCCGCCGGCCTAATATGAGATGATAGCTCAAATACAATGATCCTGCCCATGAAAATGCTTCAAAAATCAAATAAATAGTATCTTGGTACCCAAGCCGGCTTGCTATATGCTCCGTCATCAGTAGAGTCTAACTTATTTTAAACATTGACTCTTTGCATGCGTCCTTCGGAAAATAATTTAGAAATTATTATTTCATATATTGTTGAAAGTAAAATTGACTTCTTGTTCTTTCTTAAAAACCTTTTTATTTTAAAGAGTTCAATTGAATATACATACAGGGCATTATGCATTTTTAAATCCGTATCTCATTTATCTGTACCATTCGATCAGTGAACGCCTACTACATTTACAAAAGAGGTTTTTAAAGCACTTTTAGGATTGCGTGAAAAGATAATTGAAAAAACTTTATTTTTATTACTTAAGATTAATTGTTGTGTTTAAAATGGATCAGTTGATTTTTATCTGACGAGCCGCACGCGATACTAGAATAGGCTTCGTTATCAAGGCAAAAAAGCGATGGGCACACTTTATATACCATGGGTGACCAGACTGCTCTTATTCTTTAATAAGGCCGTGGAAATTTGGCTGAATAGTACTCCATTGTGGGTGACGTCATTTGAGGTCAAACTAAGCTTCAGGATAAATATGTATTAAACTCTAAAATACAAGGGGTTAGCCAATGAAATCAAGAGCTGTGATTAGTTTAGCGTGACGTTCAAATTATCAGATTTTATTTAGGGATAAGGGTCACGAACTTTAGTAATTAGGAAACGAAGATTAAAAATACAAAAGATAAAGCTACTGTCAATTTACAGGTGGTAGGACCTCTTGTGAGTCCGCACGGGTAGGTACCATCGCCCCGCCTATTTCTGCCGCGAAGCAGTAATGCGTTTCTGTTTGAAGGGTGGGGCAGCCGTTGTAACTATACTGAGACCTTAGAACTTATATCTCAAGGTGTGTGGTGCATTTACGTTGTAGATGTCTATGGGTTCCAGTAACCACTTAACACCAGGTGGGCTGTGAGCTCGTCCACACATCTAGGCAATAAAAAAAAAAAACTAATTAAAAAGCTTTTAGGTGCAATAGCACCAACAATGCACTGGATCATAACTTCAAAGAAAATGTGTTACAATTAAAATAACACTTCGATGTACGTACACACTACATTTTCCCAAGACATACTCATCAATATGTTATTCTTATTAAAAAATTCTAACATGCATTTCGTTCTAAATAACTTTATAATGTCGTGAGGTATTTAGTCAAGTGGTTAATTACTCACGTGTTCAGTTTACGAGAAACTAGATTTTTCTATATTATTTTCTTAAGTAAAGCCTTCACTGAACTACGAATTACGATGATGTTCACCGGTGCTCACAGTAAGTACTTTTTTGCGCTATATCGTAACAATCTCGTTATAGTCCCGGTACTGAATCGGGAGTGATTATCCTCACGACGGCAAAATCTATGAAAGTGACAAGGTTGTTTCAATAGGAATTTTCATTCAAGTGACCTCTATGAAAAGAAATATCTTTTATGCGGCAGTTTTTGCTCATTGGGCTGACGGTTCAAATACTGTTGTTCGGACCTTGGAGCGTTGTTCGTGCATGCTTTTAGGTACCTAAAGCACCGGTCGATCCCGTTGCGACGAAGGGCTCGACGAGTAAATTAACCCACAGACACAGCACACTGAGTTTCTCGCTGGATCTTCTCAGTGGGTCGCGTTTCTGATCCGGTGGTAGATTCTTTTTTTTTTTTATTGCTTAGATGGGTGGACGAGCTCACAGCCCACCTGGTGTTAAGTGGTTACTGGAGCCCATAGACATCCACAACGTAAATGCGCCACCCACCTTGAGATGTAAGTTCTAAGGTCTCAAGTATAGTTACAACGGCTGCCCCACCCTTCAAACCGAAACGCATTACTGCTTCACGGCAGAAATAGGCAGGGTGGTGGTACCGATCCGCGCGGACTCACAAGAGGTCCTACCACCAGTAATTACGCAAATCATAATTGTGCGGGTTTAATTTTTATTACACGATGTTATTCCTTCACCGTGGAAATCAATCGTGAACATTTGTTGAGTACGTATTTCATTAGAACAATTGGTACCCGCCTGAGATTTGAACACCGCTGCATCGCTCAACACGAATGCACAGGACTTCTTATCTGTTAGACCACGACGACTTCATTCTGCGAAGCACAGCTCTTGCTAAGGTTCGTGTTAGCAACGTCGTCAGGTTTGAGCCCCGTGAGCTCACCTACTAGTTAAGTATACGCTGAAATAGCCTCTCAAGGCTATCATCATGGGTAGGAAAACAAAAAATTTGTTCGAGCGATTAAGGGTTTTATCAAATACCTTCTAGTTCGTGATAATTACCGATACAGTTCAATTAAACTAGTGTTAATAATAGTAATTACTAACATTCACTCTGTATATCAAAGATGGGGCTGTCAAATGTGTGACTCTAATAAACAAAAAGCTTGCACGTTTAAAAAGGTTAGGTACCTAGGGCCCATAATATCATTCATAGGTTAAACTAAGGATCAACAAAACTTCGTTCTCATTTGATCCATAGATTAAACTACTTTCGTAATATAAATACAAAAACAAACAGAGCTCAGCTGAACAGTGACGATTTTATGACGTGTGGCAACATTTTGTGATCCGTTCATTCTTTTCAATGTATCGTTTTGTTCAAAAATTAAAATGTTTAATTAATTAAAACAAATAAACTTACAATAAAATTTATTAAATATCTATCGTAGTTTCAAGATTAAATACACACCCTGTAATGTTGAAATAAAAACAATAACATTACTAATAATTCGTTGGAGCATTGCTGGATATTTGTGTGTCAAATTACATATTTTACAGAGCACAGTCGCCGAGCTCTTAAAAAATTTGTGATGCGTGATATTTTTTTATCAAATATGTTACTGAGATCCAACAAAGCATAACTTCTTAAATTAATTTATGTTCGTAGTTATGTAGATTTTGGACTAAATACTCAACTACCTTTGTATATGAGTGATGGTGTCTATGAATAGTTTTAAGATAAAAGGCCTATCGGCTGCGGATTAGTCAGCTTAGATCGCAGTCAGCATCGATATCAGTAATTAGGAGATTAGACAAACCACTACATCATGCTAAGGACCATTGTAAAATTGATGAAGACTATTTAAACGATACTTTCAGATGCAGTAACCACACTATGAACCTTTGGTCCCTGGTAAAACTATTTAAAAAGATAACTCACTTGTCCAACCATTGTGCTACATAAAAAGAAGAAAAAAATGTATTCAAACCCACAAACCGATCACCCAGTTAAAAGAATTCACTACAGTTATACCACTACCGAAAGGTAAAAAAGCATTGTGTATTCAAAACACGAAGCGCTAACGGTGTGCCTGAAGCGTACTTGTGACACTATTGCGCGAAAATAGTTCTTGCTAACATTACAAAAAAAAATCTACATAAAATTAAATTCAAACGGCCAGACCTCAATAAATTATTAGTTATTTTTTTTCTGCGTGAAAAGAAACGTAACTGTCAATAAATTGCTTTATTATATTAGACAGTAGTTAGACACAATATTTAAATGTCGATAAATAACAACTTGACTATCCGTGACCAAGGAAACTGTAGTATTTGACACTTCGGTAATAATGACAGTTATAAAAGTGAGATTAAGCCGTAAAGGGCTTAATATTACACTTAATACATCACTCACTCAGACAGTATCAAAGTCAGTTTGTACAAATGAAGTTATGAATATTGTTACGTTGTATATGTAGTGATGGACATAGCTCACGGCCCTGGCATTAAGTTGTTACCGGACCTCGTAGAAAAACATAACGTGAACCCTGGAGTCTACAATTAAATTTAACGTCTAAATTTCATCCACATTTGGTAGGATTACCACAATCCAATTTTAGTATAAGGCGGCTCAGAAGTATTCGTGGTCTAAGGTATAAGACAGCGTATTCTAGAGATGTCAATGTTACTTAAAAAAATACATGTAAAATATTCTGTATTAAAATCCAAATCCGGAAAAATATTAAATTGAGTAACCCTGATAGTAGAGCGTATTATACGTAAGGGTATTTACCATAAATCTGCCTATTTCTGGGGTATTCCCCGATATACGGTGAGAACACAATCCAATTAAGACTTTTGTCGCAGTACCACATTCACGTTGTAATGTCTATGGATTTTGGAATCCACTTAACACCAGGTGAGTCATAAGCCAATAAAGCGATAAAAAAAACTAAATGTTAAGTTAAGCCTAAAGTTAAATAAAAAAATGTCACTGAATTAAGATACTCGCAGAGTAAATCTGTTAGGCCATAACTCTACAAGAAGTTTCTGAAATAAGGTATCAAATAGTGTGACAACACGTATGTATTAATGTAGTCTATAAATATAATAAACAAAAACTATTTGGATTTGCTTAAGGAGCAATGTACCCATTTAAACCAGCGCAGGAAACAGACTCATATACTTTGTCGGTTTTTTTCTTTTTCTTTTATGCCTATTGAAACTTTGGATGCTCCTTTTAGCGTTACTGGAGTCTTACGAAGCACTATCTTCCTTCAAACGAGGCTTGTGTACTGTGAGCTTAGTGCGAGTTTCTTAACGTTCTCGATAACGTAAAAGTTAACTCAAATTTGTATGCAGTTGGAACAGCACCCCTAGCGGCAGAGGTAGGCAAACGTTCTAACTCCATACAAATTTGAGTTAACTTTTACGCTATTGTGGACGTTAAAAAACTCGAGCTAAGCACGCTGAATGTATTTTATGGTAGACAGTGAAATAGTGCTTCCAGTATCGCCGTATCCTCAGTAGCAGTGAGACCCTTGTTGCTGTCCATGCAAAGGCAGTAAAAAAGTAGAATGTATTGATATATTAATCATTCACTGTTCATTAATTGCTATTATAGTTAATGAGACCTTGAAAAGGACAAACACCTCTTAGTGTTAAGACCGGTTTTTGTGCAAATCTGACCAATTGAACTGAGGTAATATTTTTTTTTTTGTAAATTTGTAGAGAATCGAATTACTCAAACCGTTCTATGATTTCAATAGGTCCGTATCGCAAATATACACTGTGTTTGGTTATTTGCGCTCTCATGGTGCCGATAATTAATTTGGCCCGGGATCGGCCCGTAGCATTTTTATGTGATCAATCTTGGCGTCATTCAGGTCATTAGTATAGTTCCTTAAATACAACAATACATACAAGTAATTTCTAGTCAAATTTCAAACGTCCTTCAAAGTCTGGGTAAAACCAAGTTTGTCGGTGGGTAAGTTACAAAAATGACATAATAGAGTGTTGCTACGCATGATTCCTATTGTATCCCTCCCACGTAAGCCATAACACATCTGACTCGCCGCTTCGTATCTTAGGTAAGAATCTACACAAGACACTTCCTAGATTTCAATTAGACCATATTAGGTATTGCTATGAAAGGTAGTGTAAGAATACAAAATCAGAGACTCTTTTTTTTCCCGCCATTGCGAAGGTAGACGAGTGTGAAAATATAGATTTGGCTCCTCAAAGTACTCTTTTCGTTTTATTGCATCGATGGATAGGCGAGCTCATAGCCCACCTGGTGTTAAGTGGTTACCGGGGCCCATAGACATCTACAACGTAAATGCGCCACCCACCTTGAGATATAAGTTCTAAGGTCTCAGTATAGTTACAACGGCTGCTCTACCCTTCAAGCCGAAACGCATTACTGCTTCAAAGCAGAAATAAACAGGGCGGTGGTACTTACCCGTGCGGACTCACAAGAGGTCCTGCCACCAGTAATTATACAAATTATATTTTTGCGGGTTTGATTTTTATTATAGGATGTTATTCCTTCACCGTGGAAGTCAATCGTAAACAATAAAATTGTTAAGTACGTATATTTCATTAGAAAAATTGGTACCCGCTAGCGACATTCGAACACCAGTGCATCGCTACATACGAATGCGCCGAGCGTCTTATCCTTTAGGCCACAACGACTTCAAAAGCATGCCTTTTCAAGTAGGCATGTCTTTGTGCAGCTTTCCTTATGTTTGTTGTACGTTTATCAATTTATATAGGTATTAATATGTGCATAAATGTAAATAGCCAACAACACATTGCTAGTTCATGGTTCAGAAGGTTTGACACTATATCTAAAATTTGCTTAGAATGTACAATACTTGAGGATTGTGTAAACCCATTTAAAAGTTACAGCATATTCACTAATTAATTGATCAAGCTAAATTTACGCCACGGAACAATCTCTGTGGTAATTCTCAGATGCCCTTGATAATGCCTACAATTATTATCGCAACCCTTTTTATAGCCGAATTGTTACAACAAATAAATAAATAAAAAACATTTATAATTAATGGTGAACGTGCGTTCACAGCACCTGAAACTTACGAAATATCAAAATATATATCTATTACTTTCGCACGAGTCATGCAACTATGCGCTAGAAAGGGATGTTAACACAACAATGTTAATTACCTCCGTCTTTGTGAAGCTAAACCTGAAATTTTTATGATAATAAGATCGCAATAATTTCCTAATTAAGAATTAGTTGCGAATGTCTGTGCTTCGTGAGTGGTCGTGCGTTCTGTGTGCTGTTGACTGAGATTGTGATTAAAATGGATTTGCGGAATCACAGGTTGTTTCGACTGAATAGAAAGTCTACACTGTCCAGGTCGTCTTCCATGTCAACTCCAAGGTTCGATTATTAAAATTTTTCAGCCCTTTTTCTGACGTTGTTTTGAATTCTACAAAGCTTACGATTGCCACTGCATTTCAAGCCTATAGATAGATGTATCAGCGATCCTTGCTTTGATAAATGACTAATTTAACTTTTTAAGCTATCACATATTACTACATATAAATAGTATAAAACAAAGTCGCTTTCTCTGTCCCTATGTATGCTTAAATCTTTAAAACTACGCAACGGATTTTGATGCGGTTTTTTTTTAATAGATAGAGTGAATGAAGAGGAAGGTTTATATTCATAATAACATCCATTAAATAGTGGAGAAATCAATAATAGATTACAGTTTCCGAAGCGAAGCGAAGCGAGGGCGGTTCACTAATTCTATAATAAATATCAAAACGTAATGAAAAGTGAAATGTTTTTTTGAGCCGTGTTAGTGTGCTCGTCCGAAATTTCACTTCATTACTTTCACGTTTTAACAGTAATCCGTTTTACGATCTTATATAATTGTTTTGTGTATATAGTTTATGTTAGTACATAAACGGATGATTGTATGCTTTAAAAACCTGCTCTCCTTGGATTCATTTTAATTTAAAAGTAAAATATACAATATTATATTAAAAAGATGCATCATAGATGGAATGTGTGGTAAAAACTGAGGCTTTAAACCGCTCATGTCTCATGTTGGGTAGCGTCTAGTTGTTGTCTTACATAACACTTAACATCAGATAGACCGCTAGCTCAACCACCCATTGAGCAAATAATAAAAGCATCCCGCTTGCATTTTGGTCGCATACCTTAAAAATAATATAAAATAAATGTTTGCCTGATAGTTACTTATAACATATCTTTCTCTATCAAAATCCAAAGCTCCTAACTTATTTTTATGGCCAGGAGACGAGTGTCTCTCGCAAGAGATGCGAAAAGCTCTAAGTCTTCAGCTTATCAGTTGGCAGCTTGATTGAAATGTACTTGCCTGTTATAGCCAATAAAAACACTAAAAAAACAATCTATTGTCAATATTGTCCTTTTAGCGCAGATAAGGCGGATCATGTATCTTAATAATGTTTGTGGACTATACATAAAAAAATTTAATATTTCCCATAAATATTGCCAAACTACGAAGATCGCGCGTAATCTAACTGGTTTTCGTTTTATGTAAATTAAAACAAGTGTTGAAAATATGTCGTTTGGTGGCCTTTGGAGTCTACGTCCGGGAGCCGATAGATTTATTCATTTTTTATAGCAAATACAGACGCCAGCGCTTAATATGAGGCACACTTAATTTTAGTTTTAGGTTTCCTTTAAAATACAGAAATACAAACAAAATCTTAATATTATTTACTAGAGTGGTTGAGCAAATGCGTGTTATATTAAATATTCTTATTGTTTGGATAACTTCAAACATCGGTTAATTACCTTTTTTTAATGTTGAGACTTCAAACAAAAAATGTAAGCTGCGAAAAATAAATTATTAACACCGCTAGCTAATTAAATTTATATTCTTCTAACAAAGAGGCAAATAAAAATTTGGACTAGCTGAGAACTATATAATATACAAAAAATGCTTCCCAAGATCATGTTATATGAACCAGCTTACCGAGCACAGAGTCAGTTGGCCTCATGCGTGTTTTCACCACGGATCTATCTAAGCTATCTGTAGTTAGTCTGGGATCCTGTTTCCAAAATTTCGATTAGAATGAAAACTTTTACCATAAACTTCAAAGTAAAGTGATGATTGTCTGTAAAGTTATAGTTCCTTGTCTGAATACAGCCCTCAACGATTGACAGCCGCTGGACTGTGATCCAGAGATTGGTTTGGATTGGTGACTTGACGAAGACAAAAAAAAGTCTTAAATTTCGCAAAATTGACAATGGAAAATTAAAAAAAGATAAATCTCTTAAATAAAATAAGAAAGAGATTATGACTGTTTATTAATTAATAACTATTATTAATTAAATTAATATTAATATATTACATAAATGGCTGAATTGTGTTTAGATCCTAAAATTGAAATATAATGTTGATCTCGATGCCATTATGAGAACTAATAAAACAATAAAATAAACGTAGGCGAGAACTTCTATGTATTTATTTTAAATTTATATAAGGTAAAGCGGCGATAACAACATAGTACTATTTAATTTTTTTTCACAGCGGAGTTAAATATTAACGCGCAAAATAAATATCAAAAAAATTGTTCCTTTTTTTTTTGTTTAGCATTCGTAATTTTATTAAGCGTCAACTGTTAAAATATGTGCTCTCAAGACTTATATTTTTTTGGGTAGATTTCTATGATGGCACTGGCCTCGAAATTATAAATTAAAAATGTATTTTTAAAGCAACGCTGTTATTCATAGGTTTGTTACGTAAAACAACAATTAATGCGTCCATTAATACGCTAGTTTCCACGGTCTTTGGACGGTAATTGTCCGCGGAAGGTAAATGCCGTCGACTCACCCAAGTGTGTACACTAATCACTTTTAAACTTTCTTTTGTAAAAGCGTTTTGTTCTATCGCCTTTATATGTTAATTTCGTTTATCAATATCATATAGTATCCGTGAGGATTATGCGCAAGGGCATATTTTAAGAATGATTTAATACCACCATCGTATTTGATGTGCCAATTCATGGCTATTACCGTAAAGCACTTTGTGTGCTAAATCTGTAAATAAATATCATGTGAATAATTAGAAATCACGCATTAAGGTCAGTAGTAATATACTGAAATAGAATGAGTATACCAAAATTCCAGTGTAACCTTTAAGAACTGGTCACAATAAAACCTAGATTTTAAGTAGGTTTAGTCTCGTAATATTCTGTTCTCACGGCTTTATGCCTGTAATAAAAATGTGGTGACTTTATCGTCCTTTTTAGGCACAAGGTATTTTGTAATTTTTGCTGAGAACCGTATAAGCCACTGTAAGCTCTGTTATGGAAGGTTTGATGAAGGAAGCTTTAATTACAGAATTACAAGCTTTAATTACAATTTCCAATTACAAGTGTGATTATCTTAATGTCAATTACCTACTCTCTCATTGTGATGATATTGACTGTTGGTTTAGATTATTTTTTTTGTAGTAAAAGTATTTGTATTTTTTTTGTGAATTTTATTTTTTATTGCTTAGATGGATGAACGAGCTCACAGCCTACCTGGTCACTGGAGATCATAGACATCTACAACGTAAATACGCCACCCACCTTGAGATATAAGTTCTAAGGTCTCAAGTATAGTTACAACGGCTACCCTACCCTTCAAACCGAAACGCATTACTGCTTCACGGCAGAAATAGGCGGGGTGGAGGTACCTACCCGTGCGGACTCGCAAGAGGTCCTACCAGACTCACAAGAGATCCTATCTGTAGAGCTTAGTGTTTGCTTAAAACTTCATTAGTGATTAATGAATTTATGCATCTAGTAGTTAGGGCTTAGTCAGGAAGATGCTCGGTCTACCCATATACCTAGTGAGATACGACTATACTTGGGTACGAATTCTGCAGACTGCCTCTCATTTATCTGTTAATACAACTCTAACACATATTTCATAATGATTTTCTAGATAGACGATAAGTAATGACATCTTGTAGTAAATTAATTTCGATTTTTTAATTGTGTGATTACTATTAGTAGAACATATTGTGAGTTCTCGAGTTAAGTACTATAGCCGTATTTACTAATGAAGTATTGACAAAAATAAAGATAATGCCATCTATCAGTTTTATAGCTGACTAAATAGTATTATTCCGCAAAACAATAATATAGAATTCTGATCTTTTATTCAACTTGCTAGTTCAACCATTCGGAATGAACCTCAAACGTCCATATTTGTTCTAGAATAAACTTAAACCTCATTTTTTTTTTTTTTTTTTGCCAAAAACAACAAAATATATTTNCTAGTTCAACCATTCGGAATGAACCTCAAACGTCCATATTTGTTCTAGAATAAACTTAAACCTCATTTTTTTTTTTTTTGCCAAAAACAACAAAATATATTTCGAGCACGTAATCACTACAAACTTTATTATTGTGTACATGTAACGTTACTCGTATAGAATGTGATGTGACTTGCGAATAACGCGATGCTAGCATTTGATAGCTTACGTGACAAATGCGTGGACTTAGAACCTGTTCTGCCCGTGGCCCCATCTATGAACTTAGACCAAGATGACCTGTCGTCACTGTGTTTGGGTTTCGCTAGTAAAATGATCTGACGCGGTCGCACGTACATAGATGTTGATTAAGCTGTGGCGTGGTCTGGTCACGATAGATTAGAAGACTTGAAATAATACGTCCATTTAGTTTTGGGGGTCCGGCTTATTGTGTAAAAAGGTATAATTAGTTACAAGACAGTAGTGCTGAAGAACTTTAAATAAGGCTGTTTGCATACCTGAATGGTTACACACTACAAAGCATTACTGGTGGTAGGACCTCTTGTGAGTCCGCGCGGGTAGGTACCACCACCCTGCCTATTTCTGCCGTGAAGCAGTAATGCGTTTCGGTTTGAAGGGTAGGGCAGCCGTTGTAACTATACTTGAGACCTTTGAACATATATCTCAAGGTGGGTGGCGCATTTACGTTGTAGATGTCTATAGGCTCCAGTAACCACTTAACACCAGGTGGGCTGTGAGCTTGTCGACCTATCTAAGCAATAAATAAATAAAAAGGTGATAATACGACGGTTTCTTTAAAATTTAGTAATGGATATACTGTCAGAAATTTCAGCATTGATGTCCGACGAAATATATTGTAAATGAAGTTATAATAACTACAAAATTTGCGTAATTCAGTTTGAGTTTTTTCTAGTTAAACGATACTTGTTTAAGCATGGCGATTATTGAAAGCCTCGTAACTAAAGCGTTACCGGAGATGGCAATCATTTTAAAAATAAATTTATGAGTACTGCCGCGTCCATAAGTTACATACGTTTGGTACCGTTAAGTGCAGTTGTTTATTCACGACTATTACAAGGCACAAGCGATTAGCGTTTTCGTAGCTAATAAAACGAAAAGAACAATAATTTTTTTATGTAAATTAAATTTTCAGGTAATTAAAAAAGTAAAAAAGAACAATCATCTAAAATATAATGTTGTTAACAAACAGCTAACATTGTTATTATAGGTATACAAATATATATTTTTATTAACAAAAAGAACAATTTCTTTTTTTTATTGCTTAGATGGGTGGACGAGGTCATAGCCCACCTGGTTACTGGAGCCCATAGACATCTATAACGTAAATGCGCCACCCACCTTGAGATATAAGTTCTAAGGTCTCAAATATAGTTACAACGGCTGCCCCACCCTTCAAGCCGAAACGCATTACTGCTTCACGGCAGAAATAGGCAGGTTGGTGGTACCCACCCGCGCGGACTCACAAGAGGTCCTACCACCAGTAACAATATAGTTTTTAATTCTTTTTTTTGATATTAAATCTAAATTTAGTATATTTGTAACTTACACCAACGGAAAATAAAGATGATCAAATGTAATACTTAATGCGCGGACTATATTTTTTGGACACAGGAAGATGTTTATCTGAAATTCATACCAATATGAATCTTATTTTTAAAACCGCAGTACCTACCTACATTTTAAAAGTGTGTTATTTGAAACAATCTATTTGTTTGTGGTTTTACAAATTCCCTTTTTTGTCTCGGAATGTATACAGCCCACATGATAGTGAGAAATCACCATCGCCCATGGACATCTGCAAAAGCATACAATACATTTGTGGACTCAAGGATTTTAAGTATATGACATACATTCGAATGTCAACCTTAGTAAGATTTGAGAAAATTTTGAGAAATAAGATTTGAACTATCGATCATACTCCTAGTATTCCGGGAAACATTGTATTTCAAACAATTGAAAATAGTCATAGCATAACCAAAATTATTTTATTAAATATAAAAAAAAAAAAACGAGTCACGACCAAATAATTGAGTATAACATAAATGTACTGGCTTCTTCAGCAAAATTTGTATTATTATTAAGGATAACTTAAAAACTACTAATCAGATGTAGATAATATTTGATAAATGGGACCACATCAGAAGCATTCTTTTTCAAATAAAAAAAGAATCAACAAAATCGGTTCTGAGGTAACTTACAAAAAAATCGAATTTATAACCTCCCTCTTTATTGAAGTCGCCTAATAAAATAAGATTCACGGTTAATACAAAAAAAAAAGAGATCTTATGACAATTGCAACGTTTTCTTTATGTTCTTTTTAAATTTTGCATTCAAGGAAATCCTCTACACCTCAGAGATTATTAAAACAGATTTCGCAACATACATATAACAGTCTTAAACTACGTTTCCTTCAATTAAACACAATTACTACTGTAGATGAACAAGAGTGATTATTTAAAATCTTTAAAATGCACACTTTTGTTTACGTTTTGTTACATTTAGGTCTTGTTTTATTGTATATATGCAGATTTAATCAGTGTCCACAGCTTAGACGGTCATTGGAGTCCATATAAGCCGCAAATAAGTATAATGCTGCCACCGAATTTGATACTTGAAATCGAAGTCTCAATGTGAATAATGTTCAACTTCAAGGTGGCGGGATTTACCTATACTGGCTTACATACAATACGCCTTTTTTTTTGCGGGTTTAATTTTGAACACATAACTATTCTTTCATAGTGATAGATTTTTATACATGTAAGTTAAGGATAAGACTCTTATAGAGTATTTTCTTGGAAAAATTGGTACCTGCCTACAGGATTTGAGCGCCGACGTAGTTAGATCAGGTCATACGAGTGCACCTTTTATCCTTTAGGCCATGACAACTTCAATGTAAAAAGTCGTTATTAAAATCGATTTCATTAATATATAAGGTGTGTCTAAATAGCTGAATAAACAAAAAAGGAACAAGCCTTCATTTTCAAAATACCTGCAATACTAGTTCTCGAAAGACCCAGATATGGCTGCATTTAAAATATACGTTTTTATGGTCATAAAATTTTTTTTTTTTTAGGATAATTAAAAAAAATCATCGCTGTTTTATGTACAGCACAAATAAACACAAGATATTGTAAGTTATTCTGTATATTGTGATCGTATGTCCCGCTAGTATTACTCGAAGTGCTAATTCCTAATCTTAAACAATAGATTTTTCTAAGCCTACCTATTAGCTTAGCTGGATAAAGTCGCCGATCTCCCACCGTTAGTTTAAAGGGCTTACACAATAGTGCAATAATCATAATGAGTGTATATTACTTGTCTAATTCCGCTTAGCTCTAACTCCCACAGTTAAATGTAATGACCTTTGACTTATGTAAGCGTGGTGGCTTGGGTCGTAGGTACTGATATTGTTATATCAAATTATCGAAAGAATTATTTGCATTGAGATTGAGCATTATATTGTAGCTAATGAAGGCAAATCATCATTTGGGATCTTTTCCTTATGGTATTCTACTCAATTTGTCGTTTTATTGCTATAATAGGTATTCCTGGTATTACTGGTGGTAGGACCTCTTGTGAGTCCGCACGGGTTGGTACCACCGCCCCGCCTATTTCTGCCGTGAAGCAGTAATGCGTTTCGGTTTGAAGGGTGGGGCAGCCGTTGTAACTATACTGAGACCTTAGAACTTCTATCTCAAGGTGTGTGGCGCATTTACGTTGTAGATGTCTATGGGTTCCAGTAACCACTTAACACCGGGTGGGCTGTGAGCTCGTCCTCACATCTAGGCAATAAAAAATAAAAAAAAATCATAGCGTTTATGTATTTTAGTGTACAAAATAAAACGCATATATTATAAAATAAACAAATTGTCCATGAAATATTTCTGTTTTTCGTTTTTTCTCAACTGCAATCCCTCATTTAACTAATTAATTTTAACTTTTGTTATATTTTAGAAATACACGTATTTTTATGTGAATTAAAATTATATAATATGTGTAAATATTTCGAAAATGACATTTATCAAAACGTCAGTTTGACAGCTGTCAAAAACTACTTTCACGACAACTTTACAAGACTTAAAAACTCGTTAGCGACGATATTCAGATGTACAAGTGTACATCAGATTTCTTATTGAGTTCGGTTTTAAATAGTTATGTCCATATTACAAAAGCAGTTTGTACGGAAAAAAACCTTAACAATATAAGTTCATATTTCATATTCCCTATTTATATTTACACTAAAATTTTCACTGTTATACGGATTCTTTTATTTAGCTATACGCATAGTTTGATAAGACCGGGAATTATCACCGGGTATTATATATAAGTATACATATAATATTGAAAATTATCTACATTATTTACTTAAACTTCAGACCCTGCTCTTTAAAATTTAATCTTCGTTTATAAAGTTCGCTCTTGCTACGGAACCAAATGTGTAAATATTTTCGTGTGTGCGTGTACGTACAGGCCGTTGCGAAAATGTGTTCTTTTAAAAATAGAACGCATCTAATCATCAATGGCTTATGACTCTCGAAATCTGTTTTGTGATGAAACTGAGAAACGCTCTGTGAACGTCCTTCTTAAGCTAATTGAGATAACGCTCAATTTCGGCCGTCGAAGGTGAGGATGTTACGTTATTTACAAAATTTACAAAACAAAAATGCAATTAGGTTCGCGAGCGGTGTCATTTGACTTGGAAAACAGTTTTAAAGAATGCTGTAGCAATTTCAACTGAATGTTAACTGCTTTCGACACTCGGAACCTTGGTTTTGTTAGTTAGCGAAGAAAGTTGGTAATACACCTCTAGGCCCTGACGAAATTGAGTTTTTCTTACATTTTGGGCAAAAAAGTTTTATGATGTTAACATTCATGTTATTAGTAAAACAAAAACGCACCACACATTTTGATTTTTTTAAAAAACTCTTTATATGCATTGAAATGGTACAAGACAAATTTCCGTTACTTATTTTAAATACCACATATCCCAATCGCTTGTACCGATGTCCAAGACTTAACAATAAAAATTGTGATCCTAAAATTGTTAATATGTAATGTTGATTGTAAATATTGTAATGCTCGCAATAGAGTAATAATAATCAGCTGACATGTGGCGCTATTGCTACTCTGAGATGCGGAGGAGCTTCGACTGCTTTGACTTTGGAAACTATGAAAAAAAAAACAACATTAATAGCACTTTACTAGATGATAAGATGTAATGTACGATTTTACGTACCTATGTATATACAGTATATAGAGTAAAAATCCACTTATACACAATATGACCAACAAAGACGAAACTAGGCGAACAAATTTATATCGTCACATTAAAGCCAAACATTCAAATAATAAAATAATCTTTAGCTCATTTCTCAAAAACATTTAAAGAACAGCTAACGCGCGTAGAACACGGATCATCTACAAAAGACGCTCGTAATCCTCCGCCATTGAACTCATTTAATAAGCATTAATTACGTATTACACTCGTCTGTTACAAAAAGCGAACAAACTGTCCAGAGATTACATCGTGACACGTGCTCTTATAGACTAGGGCTGATAGTTTTCACTATTCGATTAATTGAATAACGTAACATCGGGGCGGTTTTAGATAAGTCAAGAAAAAAAACATGTACGGTCCACTTTATCAGGATTATTATGTTTTTTTTGTATGAAAAAGGTATTCTTAGTTAAAAAGTTTTTAATAGTGACGGTAACTTCTTAACCCACAGCCCACTGAGTTTCTCGCCGGATCTTCTCAGTGGGTCGCGTTTCCGATCCGGTGGTAGATTCTGCGAAGCACGGCTCTTGCTAGAGCCAGTGTTAGCACCAATCCGGTTTGAGCTCCGTATAGGTAGGAAAAAAAACCACCAGCTGAAGTGATCGACTGCCTTCTCAATAATAAATTCAGAATAATTAAATAATCTAAATATTAGCATAATCAAGAAGAAGAAAAAGTGATCAGGGAAGAGAAATTTTGATGAGAGACGGCAGATTTTTAAAGAATCTTGAAGACGAGTAAAACATTTTCCTGGTTACACGATTCGTCAATATAACATTTTTTGGGTGCAAAACGAATACTTTCAATTTGAAGTAGATCCAAAAGTGAAACTTTGTGAAAAGTCATTAGAATCTCCAGCACATTTCATCATATTAAGCTTTACAGCCCAGTATTAGTTTGGTATCCCGTATGTCCCTTCTGACTCTATAATCATGGCTTTCTCCTTCCAAATTTTAACACCAATTCCTTTTTCCTTTGAGGTCTTGCTCTACGACATATAGCCATCTGAGTTTGGACCTCCCACGATTAATGCGGTCATTGGTTTGTCGTATAGTATTTATTTCAGTATTTTAGTCTTTCCTATTCTAAATACATGTCCTGCTCACTTTAGGCGTCCAATTTTAATAGTTTTTGTTATGATATTCTCTTGTGACTTTTTTTCATAAAAAATATCATAAAAAATTCACGTCGTCGTTTTCCTTCGTAGCTTCAACACAAGTAGCACGTTCTTTTTGCTAGAACATTGCATAAATTACATTTTTTCAATTAGATTGGTTATCAGCTCAAGTTGTATCTAAATGCCTTCCATAATGACAAATTTTTGGTGCGCTTATCTTGTCTGAAACAAAATATGAAAATTGAAACCGTAAATTAGTAGTTTTGATATCAATGTTCTTACTTTTTACCCACCTAAATATCAAATTAATCAAAAGCAAAAAAAAAAGAGGAGACTCTATTTTTAATAGCTCAGAACTTTTTTCGAGATGAATCGATTTTGATAATTCTTTCTTTTTTGTATTTAAAAACTGGTGCTTCTTATGTGGCCCGATTTAAGTTTTATCCAGATCTGACCAGTAACTTTTGAATTATCGTTTAGGATGCATATTTTATTTACTTCGACTACATTGATGATATTATTATATTCATTTCATTTCTAAAACGATTTTTATTGTGTTAATTTCAATTATTATTTTAATACTACTTTGGACAGTTGTTATCTAGCAGCCCTATAAGTACCGTAGCGATCGAGCGGGGAATGCCTCCACGTATCGTGGCAAAGAAAATAAGAGTTGAAACCTGTTCCGCTAAGCGACTCCCGTAATGACTAGCACTAGGGATAACAGAACAGGGATATCGATAGATAATAACATATATTTATAATAATATTATGTATTAATTATCTGCCTTGTAATCAACACTAGCATGTAGCATTATAACAATTTTTTTAAGATTATAAATTACGGAACAAAATAAGCATTAAATTTCAGACTAGTTTAAAAAATACAAAAAAGTGAAATAAACCATAAGTGTATTTGTATTCGCTTAAGAAGCTGCATTTATTTAGCGTAATCAATAAATAATGTTCTACTTCGTTACACGCAAAAATACAATATTAGTCTCTTTTCCCCAAAACTCCAAAGGAAATATAATAATAATTACAAAAAGTTTATCCATATTTGTGTCCAAGCAAGTAATCTTAAAGGCGTCGATAAAACAAAACCCAAATCCAGAATCATTCCAGAAGTTCATCCTACCTATTTTATTTAAAATCGAATGAAACAAATGATGCTAACAATGTCTAATATGCCAAGAAAGTTTTTAAGATTGAGTGAGTCGATACTTAAAAAGAAAATCGATTCATTCTATATCGATTCGTCATGTTCCCATCTCTCGAAGCACGTGTTCGTCGTTCGCTACGAACTGGGCCGCCGATCCCAGTGAACGTGTCCTGTGACGTATTTATTTACTGTTATGTATATTTACGATACATTCCTCGTTTATGTATGTGCGTACGTTATACGAACACGACGATAGCTAAAGAAGTTCGAAAGAAGTAGATTTGTTGTAACGGAAACACAATGTCTACTAAAAAGCATTTTTACGATTATTATTTTTAATTTCAATTTTAAGGTTTTTAAAAATTAGGTGGTTTATAGATTTTGGTAATTGTTAATGATAGCTGATATATTCTATGTAATACAACAGAGATTTCGACCACGTCTTAATAACCTGGCATGTGTGTTATGATTTCTTTGTGTGCCGAAATGCCGATCCATTTAAGATCAGTTCAAATGTAAATCTAAATATAAATCTCTTAATATAATAAAAATTTGACAAACCTTTTTTTTAACATAAAAACAGAAAGACGTATTAGTTGTTTAATAATTTCGAGATTTCAAAACAAATTGTGACCGGTTCACGGTATGTTCTAGTAAACATTTCATTTATGGTCTACAGTCGTGCCCTCCAACCATATCGTTAGCCGATTCACATCGCAGTCTTCAGTGGAAGAACAGCTTTCTAAATTTAATCTCAATGGACGACCACCGGTCCTGTTTATTCAGCCGGCTATGGTTAATCAAGACTGCAAGACCAGACTAGTGGGCAGCGCGTCTAGTATTTATGTCACTGTTATAGTCCAGTTAGTCGGCGGAGCAAATAATCAACGACTGTCTACACGTCAGGGGTTCAATGTCATAGGAAACTGCTGCAAAACTGATCTTCCACCGAGCATTGCTCTGATCAACGGTTTAAATTTTGCTGTTCAGTGTTTGAATGTCTTTTTAATACGCTTTTATTAACTTCAGACGTATGTATGTATGTTTATAACGGAATCTTTGAACATGATTTCGACAGGTTAACTCGAAATTTGGTATAAATAGTGTTAGAAAAAATTACTTTATTGTAAAAAAGCGTGGGGTGTTTTTCAGGATATTATCAAAATAACCCTTCTGCTCATATCTGTTCATAAAATATTTATAACTACTTATACCATGCACCCCACGCTTTTTTACAATAAAAAAATTTTTTCCTACACTATTTTTAATTCAAATTTATTAAAATTTATTTTCTATTTTTTAGTTGGATTTTCTATAAAAGCGTATTTTGTTAGTTTTTTTAAACTTTTTTTTTTAATATTTTTTATTGCCCTTGTAGACAGAGACGAGCATAACGGCTTACCGGATGGTGAGTTATTGAATGGTTACCGTCGCTTATGGACTTCAGCGATGCCCGGGGCAGAGCCAAGCCGCTTCCTATATAATAGTCGTTAACACTAATATAGACTTTACAAAAGTATTTTTGTGTCTCGCGAGAGGTATCCTTGCAAACATATTATTTACTATTTTCATACTTTTGAATCGAACAGAAATGGCACGTCTTATATATGTTCAATACAAAGCATATATAAAACAGTCATGTGTCATTAGAGTTCCTATATTAAAATATTAAGTGCTGATATTAGGAATTTTTGGTAGCCGCATAAGGGTACTATCATACTGTCTATTTTTATTGCGAACTAATTGCTTACAATCTGTTTAAGGAGTTGAAACTATTCCAAAAAACCGAAAACCCACAAAAGGCTTTCAAGAAATATTTCAAATCGTCTAAATTCCTAATTCCATCCAACATCTAGCAGTAAGCATCTGCAAAGCGACCATTTCTTAAGATCCTACTCTTGATTCGCATTAGCACGTAAAGCTGTGTCGCTCCCGTTATCACGGATCGGGCACGCGACCGTGTTGACTTGGCAATGTCACCGTAGTTCGTTGGTTTATCATGATAATTTGATTCCTAGGAAGCACTCGGAGGAATAGTCGAACGCTCGTCTAGGCTTGACTTTGATGGATCGATTGGCGAGATAGGATTTCGGAGAAATTTTAATAATATAATTTCTTTGTGGACTGTGATTTTTAGTTTAGCCTCATGAAGCTCAGTGAAATCTTTAATTATGTCAGTGGAAAGTACACGTTCGTAATTGTAAATTCGTTGAAACTTCGTTTACTAGGTGAAAAAATTTAATTTTTAGGTTACAAATGTAATTCGGAAACATTTCAGTTAATTGAAGAAATAAATTCAGGAATGCCGTTAAATCGTTCTAACTCTAATACAAAAAGGAAATAATTTACAAAATTATGTCATCTTTTAGTATACGTATTGCAGTAGCTAGGGAAGGATGTAGTAATGGCTAAACACAATCTTATTTTTAACTGCATAGATTGTAAAAAGATTTAGCGGTTACATAATTTCTTTTAACTTATCACAGAACATTATCTCGTTCACTTCCTGATACTAAATCGACTGTTACATCAAAAACGTCTGTACTATTGTTCCCAATTAGAGAAACTCTAGGAAACTTCATCTATCGGTATAAGATCGCGCACGGCGAAAACAAAGCTATCTAGATCTCGTGATGCTGTAACGCAGTATTTATTGGAGCAGAGTTAATCATGCGATAGTGTTGTACCGTCAGTTTTGTTACGGAGCTTTAATAATCGGTTTCAGGTGTCTTCGATTGTATCTTCTATATCGGAATCTCCAATTATGGATGTTTATTGATAAGATCTTATACGTTAATATTCTATTCGGTTATCATCAGAAGCTGTAAGTGCGTGACATCGGCTACCTTAAACAACTACTTCCACATTGTCTAACCTTTTAGTATTAGTGTCATTGCCTTATTTACCGTCAAGCAATTGGGGTTACCTTAGCTTACCCTAAATTTAAGAACATGGTTAGTGGTTATCTAACAGCTGGGTTCCTATAATCTTGTAGGCAGCGGCTTGGCTCTGCCCCTGGCATTGCTGAAGACCATGGGCGACGATAACCACTCACCATCAGGTGGACCGTATGCTCGTCTGCCTACAAGGGCAATAAAAAAAAAAACTTGAACAATTTTTCTAATGAAATACGTACTCAACAAATGTTCACGATTGACTTCCACGGTGAAGGAATTACATCGTGCAGTAAAAATCAAACCCGCAAAATTATAATTTGCGTAATTACTGGTGGTAGGACCTCTTGTGAGTCCGTACGGGTAGGTACCACCGCCCCGCCTATTTCTGCCGTGAAGCAGTAATGCGTTTCGGTTTGAAGGGTGGGTCAGCCGTTGTGACTATACTGAGACCTTAGAACTATATCTCAAGGTGTGTGGCGCATTTACGTTGTAGATGTCTATGGGCTCCAGTAACCACTCAACACCAGGTGGGCTGTGAGCTCGTCCACACATCTAAGCAATAAAATAAAAAATAAAATGTAAACTCAAGTCAAACGAATTGCCAAACCTCGGCACACTAATAAGTTTTTCTGTGTGATAAAAAATCAAGTAGCTAACAAGATAACGTCTTTAATTGAAAATTAGACGGTAGTTAGCATAATATTTCAATTTCGGAGGACAATACGATAGTCGTCCGTGACCACGAAAACTATAAATTATTGGAAACATCTGAAATAATATACGGACAAAAAAAATACAAGATTTAATTTTAGTTATTGTTTTTATTTCACACTAATTTTTACTTTATTTTGTGCCCAATAAGTTCAGTGAGTATTAACTAATAGAAATATGAAATACATTAATTTACTGGTTGATTATTTCCTTTAAATTTTATTTCCTTACCGAACGCATCATATTCAGTACGTAGATGGAGAATATAAAACTAATAACCGTATTCGAAATCGTTGTATATAATGGCACACCATTGAAAATCGTTACACTTTCTAAAGCAAACACAGTTATAATAATTTGCGTGTATGCGTAATGACTGACTACTTTCGAGTAGAAGGTAAGTTTCTTCAGAAAACTGTCACGGAAAATTGCTCTCGACTTTCCAGCTATTGATACTAATGAGATCATTATTAATATATTCTTATTTTCTTATCACAGCCTAAAATATTTACGTTTCAGACTGTTTAATAATGATAATTGTATACTTGATCTAGAAAAAAACAAATAAATAAATAACTTAATTTTTAAACAAATGCAAAAAATCGCATTGAATTGGTGCTTTCTATTGTTATATGTCATATTTCAAATGACAATTGCTTTAAGACAGATATAAAAATTCGGATTATAATGGAAAATTTTATTCGAAGTTACAAACCGATCAAGTAAAGAAGGAAATATCACAGGTATATAATATGACCAACGCTTATTTTTTCAAATCAGGCAGTTCTTTTTCTAATTAACGATGCTTCAACAGCAAATTGAAAGATTGCACATAGTTTTGGCTAATCCCAAGATAAACAAACCGTGAGCAATGAATGGGAGGAACCGCCGGCGATCGTTAGATACGGACCGCGGGCGCCAATGTCGAATTCAATGCCACGCATTGTTAAGTCTCGGAAGGAAGCTAAGCCAACGCTTTGTTAAATATTAAAGACGCTATCCACAGCAGCGAAGACAAAGGTGCTTCACTCGATATCGTTGGAAGAGAAAATTACGTTTCCTATTTGGATTATTTTTTTGTACAGATGTTAATGCGTACCCTGTGTTGTATTGCGAATGTAATGTAGTAAGTACTATTTATTCTGTTTGACGCGCAGCTAGAGACGTTTCAACCACTGACATACAATTGAGACAATATAATTTAGCCATCTTAAATTGGGAGATCGTATGCTAATTGGTCTTGATGTCCGTGGGCGCCAGTTATCACAATTAAGAGCCATAAGTTAGTGTGCTCCCCTACCCCGATAAAGAATATATAATTCATAAGATGACGAAGATCACATTGTATTTTTTTTTGCTGAATACTGGACATTTAAAAATAAATTATTTAACATGTTAAAATACTTATTACATATAAAAACAAAGTTAAGTATACTATAGAATTTTTTTTTGTTAATTCAACTTTAAATAGCCTTTTGTGTTGTGGTATTTTACTTAACATTCAATTTGATACATGCAATTTTTGAGAACACCCTTTAGGCTAAAAACATATCATATCCAATCGTAAATAATAACTATACAACTGTATCAATGGAACTAATGAATAAATAAAACAAGGCGACGATGGGATGTTACCAGTCGCGAATGGTAATAATAGGCAAGCTTTCACTGTTCCCATTGTTTCGGTTTTATAATGCGGTTACGTGTTACAAGACCGTAGAAAGTTTGACAATCGTATCAATATAGTTAGTGATATTAATACGTGAAGCAAAAACTTTGTATCCCTTTTTAGGAAAATTGCGCGGACGGAGGAGTATGAAATTTTCCATATTTATAGAGAATATAGAGAAGAAGTGCACAATGCTAATATTTTTTTTAAATAATGCATAAAAGATACATTAAATCAATAAAGAAAACATTACACACACTACATACCATTTGACGCACACACGCATGGATACTAAGTATTTATTGTCCAACTTTTGTTCTTGACGTCTGTGGTCAAACTGAGAATAGATTAAATATTGTTTGTCTTTATTAATATTTTTTTTTTAGTGTAGCCTTGGTGAAATTTGTGATTATAGAAGTATAAAATACAATCATAATAGTGTACAAACTTACAATTCCAATTAATTATAGTCGAATTTCGACTACTGTCTCTAGTCAATATAGTTAGTGATATGGTCATTATAGTTGAAATGAAACTAAGAACAGGAGTTAATGCGGAGCTCATTGGTAGGTCGCAAGTAGTAGGAGCTAATGCTTATGTATGATGATAGCCTTTGGGTTTTTCAAAAGAAATTTTGCAAAGTTGGATGATGGATTTCACTATGGTACACCGCTGTACAGATGCCGTGAATGATGAATAAGGTGGGTACCTTAGGAAAAAAGCCGGAGTCTCAAAGCGTATGACTGCTTCGTAGTAGAATTAGGCGTGACGTGACGGTGGCACCTATCCGTGCGGACTAGTGGACTAGTGGTATACTGGTGGTAGGACATCTTGTGAGTCCGCGCGGGTAGGTACCACCATCCCGCCTATCTCTGCCGTGAAGCAGTAATGCGTTTCGGTTTGAAGGGTGGAGCAGCCGTTGAGACCTTAGAACTTATATCTCATTTACGTTGTAGATGTCTATGGGCTCCAGTAACCAATTAACACCAGGTGGACTGTGAGCTCGTCCACCCATCTAAGCAATAAAAAAAACTTCAATACCCCTAAATACCAGAAAACTATTGAAATAAAGAAGAAGATACGCGACATAGCGTTTAGGGAATACAGTAGGAAGAAGTTCATACTAGATCCGGATCGTATTTGGCAATAAACGGAAACTCTAAAAACGTTTCTAAATTTCTATTACGCAGGGACGGGGCGAAGCGTGGATGTCGATAATTTTTTTTAAATCTTGCTTCGGTAAGCACGTGTCGTCTCATTAATTAAGTTGCACAACGTTATTGGTTTTATAAGCTTAATCATCACGAAGTTATTGAATAACCTGAGTTCACGAATAACTGAATTGTAGTAACGAGTCACGCGAAGTTACTACACGTGTTTGTTATATATTTTTTTTGTTTGTTACATATTATACTACATTTTTTAGAGTTTTTCGTGGTATTTTTTAGTAAATGACGTAATGAATTTGAATGAATAAAACATGTAGTGAAATCCAAAGAAGAGATGGTCTCAAAATCTGAAAATATACTTTAACTACTATACTATACTACATTTATGCATTTTATTTGAAGAAATCTATGTATACTATTATATTATATTATTATATTAGAACAGTAGTCAAAATTTCACCTTAATCACTCGCAACACATTTTCGATTATTAGCTATCACATTTTCGTCATTAAGATTTAATTTTATTCTTATAACGTTGAAAAAAAAATTTATAATCGGAATAGACAAACAGACGTGAAAAATCTGAACTGTTTTTCATCGTAAATATATCAGATATGAATGAACTATTTGAACCAATTTAAATTCCGTTTCAATCTTTAGCTCAATCAATCTTGGTCATTTTTGGGGACGGCTGTAGAAACAAAGAAAGACAGCCAAAACGTTGGGAAGATGAAATAAAGAGTGTAGCCGGCCCGCATTGGAGTGGAACGGCCAAAAAATAGAGAATATTGGCAATCTTTAGAGGAGGCCTTTGTCGAGAGACAAGCTGTTTTTAAAACAACACCGAACACCGGACGGAATAATTGATTATAAGTTGCATTTAAATTTAATTTATTATTAAGTAATTTATTAAGTTAGTAATTAGTACGTAAAACAGCAATAAAGGCTTATTATCTATATATTAATACGTGAAGCAAAAACTTTGTATCCCTTTTTACGAAAATTGCGCGGACTGAGGAGTATGAAATTTTCCACACTTATAGAGAATATAGAGAAGTGCACAATGCTAATTTTTTTTTTAAATAATGCATAAAATATACATTAAATCAATAAAGAAAACATTACACACACTACATACCATGTATCTGACGCACACACGCATGCATACTATTTATTGTCAAACTTTTGTTCTTGACGTCTGTGGTCAAATTGAGAATAGATTAAATATTGTTTGTCTTCATTAATATTTTTTTACAGTGTAGCCTTGGCGAAATTTGTGAATATAGAAATATAAAATATAATCATAATAGTGTACAAACTTATTATACAATTCCAATTAATTATAGTCGAATTTCGACTACTGCGGGACCTCTAGTTATTATTAAGTTCCTTTTAATTTGAGCAACATATCAAAATGTATTTAGGGCATGTTGTTCTGTTATGTTAATTGTATACTTTTATTGTTTCAGCCTAGGCCCGTTCGAGGCAGTGACTGGAAGCGAAATGGTGTCTAGACGTCGAATATTATCGCGGTCACGCGACAACCTGTCGCAAACACTCACTCAGGAAGAGGAGGAAGACGTATGGTATCAAAAGGATAAGCTTTATAAGGTAAGATGAGTATTGATGATAACATTTTATCAAATCACCTGATGTATATTTTTGTTGTCTATGAAGACAGGCTAAGATAGGCAGGCGGCCACTTGACGGTGTGCGGTCATAGTCACTCATGGATGGCACTAATGCCAGGTACTCAGACTTACTCAGAGTTCTTAAAAAGGGTATGAGTTCTCGGAACACACATTTTCTATTCCGTATTTTTATGAATATCATTGAAGAACTCCTCATATGTTTTAATGGCCTAATTAGTGTTACGAGTAATATAAGTTCATGTCACTGTTTTAAAAACGATCTTTTCATTAAAATCGTTTATCAAATAAAAGCAATCTTCATCTTAAATGTTGCACAAGCTAAGAATTCTGTTGCTAGACAGGTTAATAAAATTAAGGCATCCACGTTCTCGCTGATCGAGACGTTAGATGCACTAGCTGATGACATTGTTTTGAAATTGAATGTGGTTTTGGCAGAGCGCTCTACTTCACGGAAATACCAGTTAATATTATACTCAAAAACATAAGTCGCGTTATTTCGAAGCATGTAGTGTTAATAATATTATCATATCAGGCTAATAGTTGTCGACCAAGTAATAGGCTTCGTCGACATTTGAATATTGTGCCGAAGATCGTGTATTTTTGTTTTAAATTATTTTTTGTCTTTTGCGTTTAATTTCATATAGACTGACCTTTTTTTTATTGCTTAGATGGGTGGACAAGCTCACAGCCCACCTGGTGTTAAGTGGTTAAATCTACAACGTAAATGCGTCACCCACCTTGAGATATAAGTTCTAAGGTCTCAAGTATAGTTACAACGACTGCGCCACCCTTCAAACCAAAACGCATTACTGCTTCACGGCAGAAGTAGGCAGGGCGGTGGTACCTACCCGCGCGGACTCACAAGAGGTCCAACCACCAAATGACCTAATTAATAATGGGATTTTGAGGTCTAGCAATTTTCAGTAGGATACTTTAAAATGTTGAAAAAAAAACACATTTGGACGATCTGGTACATTGAAACGTTGATATTTCACTTTGGTTCTCATATCTACAAAAAAAAATATGGTGCGATGGACTGAAGACTAAATTTCTTATTTAAGCTCGTTGTGTCAGATGTAATGACAAGGCGTCCAAGCATAATGGACGTCTGTATAATACTTTCCAACCCATCAATCACGAAGAGTATTTTGAATTCTTGCCGTCCTGGGAAATAACATCCAATATAAAACCTACAGCATTTCGTTGTTATACTGATTATTGTAAAATTTAGGTTTGTGTTTCGATTTCAAAATAATATAAGCATACTAAAATAATTATTTTAGTAATAATAATTTTGTATCTTTGAATGTTTGTTACCCAGTCGGGTAAATGGCGGCACAGATATGGATGAAATTTCACAGAACAATAGTTTATAACCTGGATTAACACACAATACAGCTCAACATAGTAAATGACTTGACCCGGGTAGTCCCAAATATATATACTATAATAAATAGGACCGTTTGTTAGTGATTTTACGCACATCGTAATCTATAAATTGACTAGTTCTTTAAGGTGACACAAGCATATTTTTCCCTCGGAAAACGTAATATATTTAAATCTTTCTTAATTACAATTCAACCTGTGTAAAACCACACAGCGAGTCTAGTAATGTTTTAAAGAAAAAGAGATTGAATAAGAGACGACTGTTTTGTTTGACAAATCAAATAAGTAACCAGTGTACAAATTAGTGTAAGAAAAGAAAGAAAAAACCGATGTCCTCAAGTATTAAGAGTATTAGCTAGTATTGTCAATGATTCATATTAACTAAAATGCACCGCACTTATGTGAATCTTACTCTTAAGTAAATCGTGCTAAGCCAATTTTCGTTGTGCAAAAGAAGAATCAATTTTGTATTTGATTATCAATTCATTAAATTAATTTAAGTTAAAGTGAAAAGCACAGTAATTTGCAAAGCAATTCTCTAACCGCAAAACTTAAGTCACGTACCTTACCCGTTGTCTTTAGATCGACATTGTATTACACAAGTTTGACAAATTGCGGTTAATTAACTAAATTCGCAACCTAAAAACAGGCATCAGCATCGCTTGTTCCGCGTGCATATTATGTTTTCCTTTCCTTTGTTTATGATTGTGTTTTTGTAACAATTTCCGACTGCCGCTATTAGGGACGTGGGAATAATTCGCATAAAACAAAGTCTAACGCTTACTTCGTTTCATTTAACATCGATGCCTTTTGATATTTTCAATGAAATGTTTTCCTTTACCAGTTTTCTTGTTAGTCTTTCGATTGTTATGCTAAGAAATGAATCAATGTAATTGTAGTTTTGTAAAATAGCTTCTTTAACTGGTTCCACAATAGTATCTAAGTTGTTATTGCTTTGTTCTAAATCTTTTCCGTTTTCACCAAAGTTTTCTCCTGTATTATACTTGCGGTTGTAATGTAATGAAAGCTTATAATTTTCAATGTCACTTTCATAGAAAACAAAGTCTTGATACTTTATTAGTTAGGCGTAAATCTCTTGTGGTTTCAACTAGAGATCACTGTGTTGGTCTGAAATTGGTTGTTGAATTTTTTTTGTTGGATTTTATTGATTGATATTTGTGGTGTCTTTATGAATTGTAGAATTGGAATTAATATTGAGGATGAATAAGAATTTTATTCCAATCAACTCTTACTTTGTTGTGAAGAAAGTTTTTACTTCTTATATCTACAGCTTCAATCATGATGTTGGCTTCATACACACAAAATATAAAAGATTCTTTAAAAGCAAATAAACAAACAAACAAGACATTAATTAACTCCGGTACTATCACAGTCAATTTAAATTGCTACGATCCTTAGTAATTTGGTATTAATTAAGCATCAGTTACATAATTTCAAGACCTGATATAAAATATGGAGATAATTGTCCAATATACGAATTCATAAAAAAAACAAAAAAGAAACAATTGATACAATTGATACATTACCCGATTCCACTAATACAAATGACCCAGTCATAAATTGTCGACCAGACAGACATAAGCCGACAGGTTACAATTCTGCTCGATTAAGATCTAGTGACTGCTCGTGACCAATGGAACAACGGTTGGATTGCGGCATCATAAATACTCCGGAAAACATCTGTGTGCTTAGTGAGAGTTTTTTAACGTTCTCGATAGCGTAAAAGTTAGCTCATATTTGTATGGAATGGGATCGTTTGCGTACGTTTGCCGCTAGGGGCGCTGTTCCAACTGCATACAAAATTGGGCTAACTTTTACGCTAACGATAAAAAACTCGCACTAAGCACACTGGTTAGAGTTTTCGAACGTTTGACCTTACCGATCGTACAATGTCAACGAATGATTTTATCACTTATGCACAAGTAGGTATAGTCTGTTTTTGTTATAATCCATTGTTTCAATAATACTGTTAAAGTATTATTTTTAAATTCAAATCGCGTTTCGTACTTGACTTATCCTTCTTATAAACCGTTTTGTATATTCATTTCACTTGTCAATACAAATCTGCTAAATCACGTGGGCACTTCATCCGTTATACTTTAGGCCATTCTGTCATACATGCAACTTACATGACTTATCTCCATCAAATCTTACGACTTGAGCTTGAGTAATTAGTGGATCATTGTACAACAAGATAAAGGATTGCAAAACATAAATCTTTGGGTCATTGATCCAAACAGACAATGAAGGCGCGAATGATTTTGACGAATTTTCGATTTTTACTTTTAGGGTCCTAATTCAAAGCAATTTTTAATTTCACGGCTCAATTACGTTACGAGATTTTTAAATGAAATTTTCCTCTTTAAAGCAATGCCAGATGCATCTAATATTAAAATGTATTGCATATATATTTAAGATGTTACTGTTGTTACTGGTGGTAGGACCTTTTGTGAGTCCGCGCGGCTAGGTACTACCATCCCGCCTATTTCTGCCGTGAAGCAGTAATGCGTTTTGGTTTGAAGGGCGGGGCAGCCGTTGTAACTATACTTGAGACCTTAGAACTTATATCTCAAGGTGGGTGGCAAATTTACGTTGTAGATGTCTATGGGCTCCAGTAACCACTCAACACCAGGTGGGCTGTGAGCTCGAACAACCATCTAAAAAAAAAAAGATTTTGTAAATTATTTTTTTCAATTCAGTCACGAGTCATAACAGCCGTCGAGCTTAGCATTTTCGTTAATATCAAGGCTCCAGAATACGTTCCGCGTTAAGAAATAGACGAACGCAATGTCTCAAATGTAGTCCGAGGTCGCTATACATAATTCCGCTACAAACAAGTGTCTTTCACTGAAATTACCGTTTTTAATACTTTTGAAAGAAAAAAAAACCTTTACCTTGAATTCTTTGGAACAGTAGAACGACATCAATCGATTGTCTTAGTGATATTTTAGCACCGGTTTTTTTTAAGTTTTTGTAACCATATTTGATGCCTGCTTGATGCTTATCTCAAATATTTCCCATCGAAGTGAATCAGCTTAAAATTATACAAAGCGAAATTAAATGTAATTTGAGAGCATTAGCTTTTATTTTGGCTCGAAATTTAAAAATTGTATTTAAACATTCCAAAAGGTAGGTATTTATTTATAGTTTTATGTAGAATTTACATTACTAAAATTATTTTTTTAAATTTTAGTTTTAAATATGTTAACTTGTTGATCTTAAACCACGAAACCAATAGTAGGAGAAGAAAAACAAAAGAAGTTTTTTTTGTTATTCAACTAATAGTGGTTTTTAGAGCTAGATATCATTAAATTGAATACCTCACTTTGATTATATCAAAGAACTTGTTTAAATATTTGTATTCAAATAAACTAAAACCATGTCAAGGATTAATTTAATGAAATGCACAAAATAGCTAATGAATTATAAATAGATCCGATAAACTATGCTACTTTAATGTCTAATACGAAAAAATAATCTATACAACTAATAATAACTCATTCAACTCAAATCAATTCCTCTCTTCAGTGGTATGGTATTAGTAGTTATAAATATTTTATGAACAGATATCAGTAGAAGGGTTATTGCAATAATATCCTGAAAAGCACCTCATGCTTTTTACAATAAAATCATTTTTTCTTACACTATTTTGAATCAAAATTTATTAAAATTTATTTTCTATTTTTTAGTTGATTTTCTTCTATAAAAGCGTATTTTGTTAGTTTTTTTAAACTATTATTTTTTTATTTTACGAAATAATTACTAGAGTGAGGCATTCCTGATTTACGTTCCTTACTACTTAAATTCATTCATACACAATTTGATAATATGGGTAGTATAAATAAACATACAGCTAGAACGTTCTCCTTAATACTAGACTGTCGCTGGCCGCAGTTCACGCATTGGATGTCGTAACTCAAGCTACCCAATGCCAGTTACACAACATTCACCTGTTTGAGCAGTGAATTTGCGACAATATCGTGAACAAGTTATCAATACCAATCGTTAACACAGCTGTCTGTCAGTATTGCTGAATTTATGCATGTTGGTGGTCCTCCGCGACTTTAAGAAGTCATCTGATCTTTTGTAATCTAATAATTAAATGTAAAATCAACATAAAATTTTTCGGTACCCCAAAATTTTGGTAAAAAAAATTTATATTGATTATCGTTTTCATTTCAATCATTGGAATGTTAACTTAAAATATATCCGAATCATAATCTGTATGGCATTAAGCATCACTAATCTAAGATAACCATCTGGTATTACCTAAGAGTATTTATGCGACTACAATAACCCTAATGAATGTAATTCGCTGTAATTTTGACCGTTACTTGATTTCCAAATCGCTGATTTCCATTCAAAAATCTCCTAGTTGGGTGACTAGTCATGTGTGACTTTACCATTTAGATTTAACCGGTTAATAAGACAAGTGGCGGAATCCGCGTGTCATGGGTCAATATTTGACATTTCAATGGCTTGCAGTAGTGAAATGACGTAATCTGAACCATGCAAGAGCTTATGTACTTGCGAAAGATTACAGTTGACACTACTGGGTACTTAATAGTCAGTTGTATATAATCAAATCATAGAAAAGGTCATTCGTATTATAGTAGCCTGTAATTGAAGTTTATCAAACGTTCATTGATGATGACAATGCGTTAATTAATTTAAATGTGCTTATTATGCCGGTATCATTTTCTTGCTTGTTTGATTTTGAAAGTACTGCATGTATTAGGGTCACGATATCTCAAAGGTGGTATTAAATACGATCGGCGAAAGTCACTTATATTTAAAGAACCATAAATGACCGGAATTATCACTACCTATCTTTTATTCCTAACCGCTAAAGAAAAAAAAGAAAAGGAAAAAACGTTTCATGTTGCATTTTTAGTAACAAATAAAAAGTAATATTGAAAAAGTGATACTACATCCGGCTTATAAGGAATAATATTAATTAGGTTATTTCGTGAACTATTTTTATAAATGTATGCACCACGAACAAAGAATGTTGGTTGATATAAATCAGTTCAATCGTCCTCTTGACAGGTCCTTATCATAATAAATAATGGAACTTAAAATGATTTTGCATATTCGGTATCTTGACATACATATCTTTTCTGGCAGTCTTATATTATTATAAAAATACGCGTCCTCGATTATTTTTCTCAGTGATGTACTCGAATGTGCGCATCGAAATAATATGAATATTATTTATTTAAAATCTGTATCTTAAAGTTCAACCAACATAGCTATTTAATAATACGAGCATTTCTGACCATTAACATTGGTACCTAGATTTTTATCGGTTATGGAAACCGAATGATCATATAAATCAGAAAATTGGATAATAATTTTTAGTCTCCAAATTCAGACGCCTCTGACTTTGCCTTGTTGTCATAATCATTCAAAGGCATCGTTCTAATTAATTGTAGTTGCCAATATCGTAGGACAATCTTCAAGATGCTAAGTAGTCTGGTCCCTGCGTCCTTGCCTTTCCCTCATTGCGTTAACTGGACGACCTCCAAAATCAACTGCATCGTATTCGCAACCGTTATTGATTCATTTTAATCACTTTACATTATCGTTAACATTTATGGGATCTTCGTTTGTTTCAAAACCCGTTTCAATGTTTTCGTGAATGGCATCTCGTATTGGTTTATCGATAAGCGCTTTATTATCACGGCTACCGATACGGTTATAGCATTTTCACTTTTTAGCATCTCCGTTTCACTGTGAAAGTAGCCGATTTGAGCTCTCATAACTTTTGCTTTCGTTTGCTTTATTAATTAACAAGTTTTAAATAGCCTTACGGAATGACACAATCTTCTTAATTGCTAGTTGATTGAGAATTATGACTTCATGATCAATCATGTTTTAAACATTTTATCCTTTTCGGTGAAAACTTGTTTTGTATTGACCGGTTTCCTGGTTTGTTCTATATGCTTACGTTTAATTATCTCTTAAAATTAAATTCGTTATATTTTTTTCTAGTACTATTGTATATATGTACTCGTATTTTGTTCTCCTGGTCTGTTTTTTTTATTTTATTTTTTTTATTGCTTAGATGTTTAAGTATCCTTAAGAAGAAAATGCGCCATCACCTTACGTATACGGATGTTTCTATCACGGTACATTTGTCGCGTCCTTGTATCGTAAGTTCTAGTTATAGCCGTACTCGACGGGAATCGCCGAGGCGAACTACTGAGCAGGAAGAGAACAACTTTCATTTTCACACACCTGTCTTGCCCCGCAGCTTTGCACTGGCATAATTCTTGTTATCCAACTATGTACTTTAAAACCTGGGCACTAAAGCTGCTATAGTGGAATGCTCTGTATTTAGTTACGTCGGTAATTGTACCTGCTGATTTTATTATGACCATTTTTTGCTGCATTGCTATGTCGTACCACTTCTTCATAAATATATTCATTCATATTCCGAGGAAATAACAAATTTTCGATACGCACACTCGTGCATATACAATTAACTATATTCTTACAGATTTTAAGTATTTTGTTTAAGAGGTTCTGCTTACTCATATTAAAAATAATATGGTTTTCGTAAACGTAAAAGCCATATGAATAGAATTGGTGTTACAAAAATCATACGTCAAAGCGTTTTGACTCGTGTGAAAATTAAATTTTGCACGCAACGTACACTTTGTACACACATGGAAGAAGCGAAAGCGAAATCGTTACGTAAAATTTAGAAGCATCGTTCTCAAAGTGTAATTTAGATAAATACAATATTTGACGGAGACGAGGCACAGGAATTTAAACCTTAAGCACACTTAGAATCTTCCTTAAAATCTAGGTGGATACCTCAAAGAGAAAGTCGTAATGGCAAACAAAACGAATAGTGTTGCAGACATTCTTCTAAACCAGTTTTTTAAAAACTTCCATTTGGTTGATAGCATATTGTAGATTGATATGTAAAACGGTGGTCAGGGATTTAATCTGAATAGATAATAACAATTCGTCCGCGGCATATTTGTGTTCAAAATTCTTCTGAAACAAAACGTAAAATAAAAGATTATTCTTACTATTAGATTCCACTATTGTATATATATAGTATAATTCCAAATCTGATATACACCAAATCGATTATAGTTCCAAACCGATTCCAAATAAGTATAAAACAATGAAAGACGAAACCAAAACAAATTCCATGTTCCATTTTGACAGCATTTTTACATTTCAGGTATCTTGGTGAATGTACTAGAACTACTAAAACCATTATCTAAACAAATATCGTGTTGCTTTTGGTTTATTGTAATATTCAAATGACAAGTATCATACTTACGTGATCGCTTCATCATCTTCAAGAACAGATTTTGAAATTCTCTAGAATCTTCTTCGTTAATGAATTTTCTCTGTCCTCCGTTAAAAGATGTAAAGGACTTTAAAAACTCATGTATATTGCTAATACGTCAATATTGAGGAGTTATGAATACATTTAATGCATTAATTCTTCTTCTTCCTAGTCACACACTCTTGACAAAGTGGTCGTGGTCATGCATCAGTCGAACCCTGCGATATCGATGCTCTCGCGATGCGACGCCATGTGGCACGATGTTTCGCAGAGTGAGAACTATTATTTATGTTAGAGTGAGTCACAGATTTTATGAGGTCGGTCCATCGTGTTGGAGATCGTCCGCGAGATCTTTTGCCCTCGACTTTCTCTCGCACCACTAACCGCTCAACGGAATCCTCATTACGAGTGATGTGCCCGAAGAACTTGAGGGTTCGTATTTGGACTGTTAATATTTGAAAGTCCTATTAATGCATTAATCTATAAGCCAAATGTGACACCTATGGTCTCTCACACGAAAGATACACATGCACTGCTATGACAAAGTATATTTTAATTTTGTACTTTCGTTCAAATTATCGATGTCCCTAAGTTTGTCTTGTAAATTCACTAATCCTATTTTGTCCAACATCAATCATATTGTACGCGACAGAATCAAGCCATTTGTCTTATTCAAACTGGACAAAAGAACATAGATTTCCATTTAAAATATTATAGCTTTATTCTAATAGCATTTAGGTTCGAATTAAAATATCGCAACAGAAAAACTATAATTGTTGAAGCAATAGTGCTGTAAACTCAATACTAAGATTTGTAGACATGAACGGTTATAGTTGAAATCCATTTTTCAAAGGATATTAAACTTTGAGATCATATAGAAAATGATAATTTTAATTACAGCAAATTGCTGTCTAAACTGTTTTGTGTTTATTGATAATTGATAAAGAATGTATAGATGCGGTGTATCTGAAAAACTGAATAATTAGAATATGAAAAGCTAAATTTGTTCTTGGCTCAAACTAGATCGTTAATTAACCAACTTCAATGGAAAGATATAATATGTATCAGTTATCTTTGAATATTATGATCAAGGAAGAAGGCGAGCAGACCTATAATGTCGTTGTCTCAAACACCAAGATAAAAAGTCTGACCTAAATACTGTTAATGTATTTTAGGTACAATCTATACAATTTTAAATTCAGCTATGTGTTATACATATTATACTTCTTTCAAGTATTTGAAATTGTAAACATGAATCCAAAATTTAATGATGTAAATTATATTTCAAAGTGAAGTGATGTTATTGAAGATAATGAAGGCAAACAGAAAATTATTTATTCTTAGAATTGGTTTTGTTTATACTTGACTATGTTTGCTCAATCGTAATGTAAGTGCACTAGTCCAGAGCGTGACCTCGAATTGTACTTATTTAAAAAATACATGTCCTCTCTCAATCGAGGCTTACGGAGAGTACTCAGAGGTAGGCAACGTCGTGGCTTTATCAACTAAAAACAAGATTATCATTGTAATACGCAAAGGATAGCTGCTACTGGTGCTAGGTCCTTGGTGCTTTTTAATGGTGGTAGGACCTCTTGTGAGTCCGCACGGGTAGGTACCACCACTCTGCCTATTTCTGCCGTGAAGCAGTAATACGTTTCGGTTTGAAGGGTGGGGCAGCCGTTGTAACTATACTTGAGACCTTTGAACTTATATCTCAAGGTGGGTGGCGCATTTACGTTGTAGATGTCTATAAGCTGCAGTAACCACTTAACACCAGATGGGCTGTGAGCTCGTCCAACCATCTAAGCAATAATAATATAAAGAAGAAAAAAAACGAATTTCAATTTTTCAGTAAAAATCGGCAATTTCATACTCTAAACCCTAATTGGCAGCATTTTTTCAGAATCAACGTATTGCATGTAGGTATTTATTCTCTTAGTATAAGAAAGCAAACTGCGAGATCGATCTCATTTGCCGTTCACTATATAAACAGTGGCTGACTACCGTTGGAAAGGTCGACAAGAGATGACCAAGGTTGCTCTGCTTAATTGGTCCAGGGTAGCACTGGAGTTACTAATCTGGTCCCGAACAGCTTTTTGCGCGCTGCAATTAAACTTGTATCCGTGCTTATTGTTTCTATCTTGTTCTTTGTTTAAATTAATTCCATTGATATGGTTAATTGTATGGTTTTTTTTAAACTAAAATATTTCCCAATATATGTACACTACTTACGAAAAATCAGATTTCACACAACGATAATGTCAATATCAATAATTAAACGAAAATTAGACTGAACAAATCCTTAACTTTAAATTAACGTTCCCTTGTTGAAATCCTCAAATAGCATAGCAACGTAAACACACAAAATTCCAAGTACAATCTAACAAAAAATAATCCAGTTTGACTTTTTCAAGATGAAAAGCATAGAAATGATAGAGTTATCATTATTAAATTTAAATCTGATATTAAAAAACAGGCCCATAAGTATTCTATAAGAATGTAGGAAACACGCCCTGAAAGGCCGCAATACTGTTATTCGCGTGTAGATCAACATTTCAACACAAAGCTTCGGTATCTTACGAGAAAAAGCATGCGTTAATGACATGTTTACTGATTTTATGTGGTTAAGCAGATTTGAAGATACTCACAGGCACTCAAGAACGGTATCTGTGAACTTTGAAGTAGATACTTTTATTTATTGTAGAAACAATTCTAAAATTGTCCTTACTGGTGGCAGGGAGATAGAAATAAGTTCTAATTTAATCTGCACTATTAACACTTTATAACTGATGTTCAAAAAAAATGCGATAAAAAAATTCTTTTGTCACACTTCATACTGGAACAGAACAAAACTACAGTGACAAATCGTGTATTAAAATTTTTGCAAGCCGTTTGCCTCAAAGTAAAATTTACGAACGGCTTATTTAATATTTTGATACAATATTACCGTTACTTTGTAACTTCTCATTTAAGGTAACATATTTGAGGTGGCCGATAAACCATAATTGCTTTGATATACTAAAATTAATTAATTAAATAATCGATTAAAACATTCGATAACAATTAATAGTGAGTGCTAGAATATTCGTATAATACAAAAATTGTGAGTTTTAACATTTCTAAGATTTATATTCTTCAATATTTTGTCATTTGGATGACGGATCTCGCATTTCATTTGCTTAATACGGCCCTTGTATTAGAACGGACGCAAAATAATCCGATCTTTTGAAGTATGAGAAATATTAACATATTTATTATATTGTGATTGTTTGAGATCCAAGTGGGTTAAGGATTGCTTAATTTAAAGTCAAAAGGTATATATACAATATAGTAATATGTTTTTCAAAATTAATTTAAGCTTTGCTTTGGGATCTTGAATTCCTGGCCTTGAATGTAACCGCAGCCACATGCACTCAAATTCCACTTACATTGTAACATGAGACATGAAGTCTCAATTGCATTGTAAAACGCTCCTATCCGTTGTTCGGAGCTCATGGATAGGCAAGCCGTTAGTGCCAGTGTGTTTGGATTTATAAAACCGATAGGCAACTACGCAGACCCGGCAGACTTCGTAGTGCCTCAATCGATAAATAAAAGAGCTAAACTTTTGTATAAAATAAACTTAAAACAAACAAAAGAAATCCGTCCGACGGGGTACACATCAAAGGAAAAACAAAATTGTTATTTTTATTTAATCCCGAGCATTTTCATATTTATCTACCTTTTAAACCTTCTCTGGACTTCCACAAATAATTCAAGAGGGTCCACTCGTTCTCGAATTTTAGCGAAACTAACGAACATCTAACGACATTTTTATATATATGTATAGATTTTTGTAAACTTTCGTATCATTCAAATCAAAGTCGTCTTACATATTCGATTCGATAATTGATGATTAGTTTCGTGTAGTATGAAGAAGTTTCTTTTTGTTTTAATAATTCGATTCACTCTGCAGGCCAAGCCAAATGATTCTTTAGTTCAATCAAGAATAGGTTTTTTGCTACCAATCACAGATGTTCTTTTGACGTGACAACGTCTTATAATTCGATGGAGCCGGCTGCACGCACGAAAAAATATGACACATTGAGGCGTTCCATTTAAGGATTGAAGTGCAAGCGAGAGAGAGTGCGCAACGAGCGACAAAGAGGCACAATCGGCCTCCGCGTTCGGCAGCGTTCGACATCTGTCTCTCTCCTACTTGAATGAGCGATGCATCCGCGTGGACAGCTGCTATACAATAATACATTTATATGTTTTCGTCAAGTATGAAGTTCAGTTAAAAGTGAATGTGGTGTCAATTGTTTATAGCAACGATAATTGCGATAATTGAAAATGAAACCATTCCATCAGTATTTTCTTATGACGTTGTTACGTTCAACTATCGTCAGTAAACCGACTTTACAGACAACCGTTTTTTTTTTTTTAATCCTTATTTCACACAATTAAGAAAGAAAGATGAAGAAAGCTTAACTCATATTTTCAACCGATTCATTCGTAATTCAAACTAGCTTGCATAACTTCGAGTAAATTAACTTCATAATTAACATTACTTGTATTCGTCAAAGCGTAAAGAATTTATATTTAATAATGTTACAAATTAACGTTAGACCTTCAGTGTTGACATCGACATTACAAACGTTCTTATGATATGGTTGGAACACGCGTTTATGAAAGATACATTCACTTAATAATTTAATTCCAGACGCAAAAAAGATATTTGTGTATCGGTATGTTTGTGTGTGCTTAAGTTAATAGAACGAACGTGTTTTTTATTGTATTTGTTTTTGTTTTGATTTTAATTTTGAGTTTGAATTGCCCATTTTGATTTGTATCTATTAAAAAGCTGTTTTAATCGTTGCTACATTTACTTACGCTTTATCAAAGAAAAAAGTTCATTCTTTCAGTTGACATGCTCAGTGCTCTGAGGAATTATTCGAGATGATACCGACATCTCGTTTTTACCATCGCACCGCCCGCTACCAGAGTAGAGTTCATCCATACTACCTGGAGCCACTGCGGTCATCCACAGTGCGTTTCCAGAGGTCTTTTTTGCCACGTACCGCCCGGCTATGGAATGAGCTCCCCTCCACGGTGTTTCGCGTGCGCTATGACATGTCCTTCTTCAAACGATGCTTGTGGAGAGTATTAAGCGGTAGGTAGCGGCTTGGCACTGCCCCTGGCATTGCTGAAGTCCATGGGCGACGGTAACCACTCACCATCAGGTGTGCTCGTCTGCCTACAAGGGCAATAAAAAAGAAACATTTATAATTGACGGAATCTTTTCCAGATTTCGATTAGTACTTTGTAAGTGTAGTTCGAGCAGTACTTATCCTTTGTATGTTTCAAGCATTGTTAAGATAGAAAAAAATAAGTTGTTTAAGTTCAATAATATTAAGCGTTCTTTACGTGAATAATCGTCACATGACATCGATTTGTGGCAATAAACAAATACTTGAAGGTTTCAAAAATTTTATTTGTTTATTTCCAAAAAATTGATCTCGTCCACTCATCTATGCTATAAAAAAATATATTGGAATTGAATAATCAACATAAGTTGCATATGCATTTCGGTTTGAAGGGTGGTTGGTGTACTGTAATAACTGAGGCCTTAGAAACTCATGGCTCTCATCCACCCATTTAAACAATAAAGATAAATACATACATTTTTGTGTTTGCTTCTTTATCAATTTCACGTTGCACATAACTGTCAACGAAATATAAAAATATTCCTAATTTAATAAATTTTATTTAGTGTTATTATCCAGCGGTGTCAAAAAACGTCATTTTCCCTTTGAACTTTAACCTTATATCCTTTTATCAAGGTTTAAATTTAGTATACATACTTTAAACGTTTTTTATTGGAAGGGACAAACCAATTCGATTTGAAAACGTTACTGGCGTAAAGTTCTCCGAGGTTGTGATTTTTCATAAACCACATAACCGGTTGGCAGGTAAGTTTTATAAGGCAGGTAAAGTAAATTGTTATTGAATGATACATTAACAATGACAAAAAAAAGGTTTTGCCTGAAATATTCGTGTGAATATCAGCCCACCCTGGCAGTTGGGATTGGTATCTATTGAAATCAGTGATCGAAACACATTTGAGGTTAACAGGTTATTTAATAATATGAATTTTGTCTATGCAGCTTTAATAATAACATCTAAATAAAAAGGAAATTTATCATTTTTAAAAATTTTATTATTAAGTTAAAAAAGTTCGTAAAATTAATTCGTCAATAGAATCGGGAAATAAGTACGGATTTAAAGAGAAAAAAAACAGTCATAAATAAATCAAGACATTCCTTAAGTAAATGTAGTTCATACTTGATACGCGTGAATCGAATAAGGCAATCGGGCGGGTGTGGTCAGCCTTGGTCAGCTCTGTAGCGATGTGTTAAATAAGTTATAGAATATAGATGTTTAGTTCGTTCTAATAAAAATATGAAACAAAAACAGCTTTGGAAATAACCTCTGTTTAAATTTTCAAGTCTGATTTGGTTTAAAAAATGAAAACAACACAACATATTAGCTTATTATATTTTAAGAAGCAAAAAATTTGATCATTTATCTAGAAATGTAATAATACATAATACATACCTCTTTTCTATCAATTAATTTAAGCCTTAATAATTATTTAGTTCGGATTGCTTCTTTAAAAACTTCAATTTTATAAACTTATAGATCGGTTATTAAATTCATATTCATTTCAAAACTTTTGGGTGATACCATCGTTCCAATAATAACAAATAAAACTAAATCGCCTTCGAAGATATCTTTACAAAGCTGTACTCCGCATAATGGAGGCTGTCAAGTTCCACCGGACAATTGGAGAGTCATATCGAAAAGGTAATCACACTGTCTCATCAACACCGGAGCTTCGTTTAACAATTCTGCATGACTGACTGCGATTTTATGCAATAAATACAAGACAAGAGACATTAACGAGGGCTATTCAGTGCAATAAACTTCAAATAAAACGATCAACAATATCATAACGGTGAGGGCAGGCACATGCAGACATTAAATTTTTTAATCCGAAAACTAGTTGATTCTATATCAAAAGTCTTACAAACAATGCTATAGTCGTTAATGAAAAAAAAAATTTTTTTTTATTGCATAGATGGTTGGACGAACTCACAGCCAACCTGGTGTTGAGTGGTTACTGGACCCCATAGACATCTACAACATAAATGCGCCACCCACCTTGAGATATAAGTTCTAAGATCTCAGTATAGTTACAACGGCTGCCCCACCCTTCAAACCGAAACGCATTACTGCTTCACGGCCGAAATGGGCAGGGCGGTGGTACCTACCCGTGCGGACTCACAAGAGGTCCTGCCACCAGTAAAAGTAGTAATTGTAAAGCGAAAATGGTTAAATGTATTGAATTGTGTAATATTTTATTATAAGTGTGTATAAATGATGAATCAAAAATAATAACTTGGATCGATTTTAAATAAAACTACAACAACTCAACGTTTTATTAGCGATGAGATCGCAATAAGCATACAACTCTAACCAAACAGTTCCGACGGTGTTGTACGTATGTGCCTGGCCTTACGACGCGACACCGGTACAAGAAAGTGTCAAGGAGTAATACACCACTCATGGATGGAATACCAATGATATGTGTCGGAGAATGATTGCGTACAGTCATGGTAGGATAAAGGAACGCAATCAGATAAAGTGTTTGTTTTGTGAGGTATGTTTTGATGTTATATCCATAAAAAAACAATAATAAAGCCGAGCAGATATAACCACCACCCAGTGTGGCTAGACAAAACGCATACGGATATTGATAATCCAAAAGAATATGTTTCAAATCTAATATTTTTAAAATTATTATTGCATATTCAATCATTTTTACCCTTAATGTATTTGAAAATTAGAATAATTCCAATGATCAAATCAAGAATTACTTGGTTTATTTAATTTGTATTAGAGTCATATTTTTAGTTTTTAAATCGATCTGTATCTTTTTTTCCTACCTAAGCTGATGGTCTAAAGAGACCATTTCACCGTAACCTTAACTAGTAGGTGAGGTCAGAGGGCTCAAACCTGACGATGTTGCTAACACGAACACTAGCAAGAGCCGTGCTTCGCAGAATCTACCACTGGATCGGAAACGCGACCTCAGAAGTTCCGGCGAGAAACTCAGAGGGCTGTGTCCACGGAATAGGCTGATGGACTGTAAGTTCAGGACGTCATGCGGATCGATGTTCCTGACGAACCACGGGGCTCCGACGGCTATCCTGCAAAAATGGGATTCGGGGTTTCAAGTTAATGATCTTATCAATGTAACATAGAATGAACAAATAATTTGATTTCTCTTGCTAATATAATTATAATATCATGTTATTGAATATATTTGTTTTGACCTTTTTATTTTTTTATTTAAAACCAGCTTGTAGTCGTTATTCAACGTATCTAAGTAGTTACAAAATAAAGCTATGATTGCTCTTTACTGATCTTACAAAATATTTTATTATTTGTAAATAAATCTTGATTAAAAGTGATATTTAAGAAGCATCTACAGTCAAGAATAAAATATCTGATGACCCAAAATCGCTTTGGAGTCATTCATGCATTAAATCATTTTACAAAACACGTTGAACTCGAACCACGATGAATAGATTCACGGTAGGTACGATCGAGAAAAAATAATTGAAAGTCAATAACTCTTTCACACGATTTGAGAATCACAACGATCGCGGTCGGTAACTGTTATTTTAATAACGGCTACTTCTTCGGTTTTGCTCTCGTATGAAATAAAAAACGGAAAGTGAATTTGACTTCGGAACAAAAACGAATCATTTTTTAAACCTACGGTGGTTAATTGTTATGTAAGAAATGAAAACAATTGTAAAACTAACGATTTGCTTTTTCTTTGTTGGCTCTAGGGTCATCGCTGACTTCGTAAGATTAATAAAGCTATGCGTTGTATACAATTTTTAATAAAAAATACGATGACATACATGTTGACCTAGCCAGTTCCTAAAAAGGTTGAATACAATGTCATTTTTTCAGACCCAAAAATATATTAAATCAAAACCCAAGATGAAGCAGGTCCGTCCTTGGCTTATAGATCGCACTGACATTTAACAGTCTTAAGTTTTGTATCGAATTCATAATCGAAAGGTTTGCGGTTATAGATGATGAAGGTAATGCGTAACCTTTTGTAATGCATTATATAGAGTGGAGTAGGGTGTGCTTTATTATACACCAATTTATAATCAAAACAAATGCAAAACAATAAGGATTAAAAGTACAATGCACGGTCTTATCGCTATGTAGGTAATGTCTATTAATTTATGTGGATTTTCACATATATTTTGCCAAATTGTGTTTATCATTACCTACACCTTACCTGCAATCAAATAACATTACGAAATACTTTTTTTTCATATTTTCGTCTTATTAATGTATGTCTATATTATGTTGATTAATTTTCTGATCACATCAGTGTATTAAAAACAAATAAATAATTAAAATAATCGATTTTGCTCAAGACACTGACAACCCGAAAACCGCGATCATTCGGCAGAAACATTACAAACTTTTTGCCAAAACTAACGGTGTACTTAGAACCAGCTTTTTAGTGGCATAATTGTAAGTTTATTGTTACGTGTGAGCAAAAACAGAGGTGCGTTTACACGGGCCGATGCCCTCGCAAATTGTTTTATATCGCAACAATTCATTACAACAAATGCGACTTAATACCAGTGGAATTACGGATGTAATTCCATCGATAAGTTTAGGAAATAAGGCGTTTTATTTTAAGCGTCATCATGTTTTGCTTTTTCCTTGTAATTTGTAACACTTTCGACAGTTATTCATCGCGGTAACTAAATAACACTGTTTTATGACGCTATGTAGTTTTGTTTAAAACTATTGTTGGAGTTACATTGCACTCTGCGGACGCATCTTATTGAGTAGTGCATGGGATATTAGTGTCTATACACTATAGATAGATAAATAGATTCTATAATTGTTATGTTACATTTATATTATAAGCTAGGTACTAAATAGAATAGCGCAGACCACTTAGGGAACTAAGTGAATCTTCTCAGTGGATCGCGATTCCGACCCGGTGGTAGATGCTTTTGCTAGGACTAGTTAGCAATTTCTCTCAAGTCAAGCCCCTGAGCTCACCTAACCGTCCAGGCGTAGCTGGAATAGCCAATTAAGCTACCAGCGTATATATAGGTAAAAAAATAATAATAATAGCGCCGTCCCATCGCTTTTTCTTCTTTTTTTTATTGCTTAGATGGGTGGAAGAGCTCAAAGCCCACCTGATGTTAAGTGGTTACTGGAGTCCATAGACATCTACAAGGTGGTAGGACCTCTTGTGAGTCCGTGCGGGTAGGTACCACCGCCCTGCCTATTTCTGCCGTGAAGCAGTAATGCGTTTCGGTTTGAAGGGTGGGGCAGCCGTTGTAACTATCCCGGGATCTGGGCGGGGCCCACAGCACGCAATCATTGCGTGCTGTGGGCCCCGTCTGCGAGGGAGATGTTGGACTTCCACCGGGCGCGTCCGTAGGTGGCGGATCACGGGATCCTCTGGGCGACATTCCCAGAGGTATCGTCCGATCTTTTTCGTTGCAAGGATTCTTAGGTTTAGGTCCTAGGCTTAGGATTAGGTTTAGGTNAAAAAAAAAAAAAAAAAAAAAAAAAAAAAAAAAAAAAAAAAAAAAAAAAAAAAAAAAAAAAAAAAAAAAAAAAAGCCGTTGTAACTATACTGAGATCTTAGAACTTATATCTCAAGGTGGGTGGCGCATTTGCGTCGTAGATGTCCATGGGCTCCAGTAACCACTTAACATCAGGTGGGCTGTGAACTCGTCCACCCATCTAAGCAATAAAAAAAAAGTAGCGATCGCCAATTGGAATTTACAGTTGGTAAAACGTATAAGAAGCCAGCACCACTCGATACCATCATATTGGTATTTTCGACCGCGAAACAGTCTTCCGTTCTGATTCGAAGATTGAGACGGTCTACCAGACTATCAACTGATTAGCTTAAAATTAAACAAAGCAACGAATACAATTAATTTCTATAAATAGTTAAACTACATGCAAGTTTCACAGTAGCTACTTAGATGCGAATAAGTAGAGCGGAACAGTGTTGCAGCGTTTAAAATCCGATGTCATCTTATTGCGCCAGTGTTGCCAACTTCGAAGTAATGTTTTTAAAAATTGCGTAATCGTCACAATGCAAGGCCGATTATGCTGATAATATTAAGTATTTTAACACAAAATAACCCTTGTTCCTTAATAAGCAGAAGTAATTATTTAGGTACGTTCGAAGATATCAATGACATTTATTGTAGTCTATTAATAATACCTCAATATACCAATAATACGACCTCAAGTTCTACTTTGGTATTACTAGTTTAAGAAATAAAAAATTGAAATATTTCCATGTACATACATATTTATTTGTATTTGGATTTCTGTACCGTAATATATATTCAATATCGCTATGTTCAATATATACAATAATATTATAGCGTGAATAATTTAGTAACGGTTCTTCTATATGTTTTATTGAATAAAGCAATGATCGATCGTCAAATGTTTCGATCCATCAATTTTTTCGTGGTAGTTCTAAGAATTTACCCTGCAAACTGTCGAGTTCATTGAATTCTATTTTTTCACTGCTATGATTTGTATTACGAATATAATAGAGTGTTTATTAAAACGTTTACGTTCACTCACCATCAGGTGGGCTGTATGCTCGTCTGCCTACAAGGGAAATAAAAAAATATATTAAAAAACGAAGATCGGTAGCAGTGCTGATCATTACTGAGCGAACAAGTACTTGAGTGGAGACAAGGAACCGACGCGACCGCGAATGTTGGCCCCCGGCCAGACCATGCGATGAAAGGCTAGCAAGAAGAATAGTATAGTCTACTTCTATCTCATCTTATTTTCCAACCTACCTCACCCCATTATCCCTATCTCGGGTATTGGGTAAGGCCAACCGATGCCATCTGCGCTTTCAAAGGCTAACAAAATAAATTATAAGGTTAATCTATTTGTATTATACCTTTGTGAGACAAATAAATAAATAATTATTATTATTATCTAAAAATCAGAGCGAAATCCTTCAGTATGATAAGATTTTGTAATTGTGATTATCTGAGACAGTATAAAAGTGTTGATTTATGGCGTTTAATTAGCAAGCATTTTGGTGAAAACGTCTAGTTTTTATCCTGGTATTAGGACCTCTCGTGAGCCCGAACGGGTAGGTACCACCACCACCACCACTACCACCCTGCCTATTACTACCGTGAAGCAATAATGCGTTTCGGTTTGAAGGGTGGGGCAGCCGTTGTAACTATACTGAGACCTTAGGACTCATATCTCAAGGTGGGTGGCGGCATTTACGTTGTAGATATCTATGGTCTCCAGTAACCACTTGGGCCGTGAGCACGTCCACCCATCTAAGCAACAATAAAAAAAATTGTTAAAAAATGCCTTAACTAATTTTTTTCTTTTGTTACCAGGAACATATACAGGAAGTGCTGGACAAATGGACACAAATCGACGACGAGATATGGGCGAAGGTGATTGTTTTCGAGAAGAATCGTCGCGTTGCCAAAGCGTATGCGCGAGCGCCAGTGCTCACGATTAATGGGTCCGATGACGGCTTTGACGGCATGAGGTAAGTGATTACACCAATAGCCTAAATCCACCAACGTGTACCTATGAAAGAATGTTACTCTGTGCACAACCTTAAGTCAGGGGGGTGAGGGTTTAATTGTGTTAAAAAAAAAATCTAGAAAGTAAACATAATTATTTTTCACGTAAATATAATCACTCATTTAAATTTCAAATTTCTGTAAAATCTACATCCGTTGCAAGTCCAATAAAAGTTTGGACATAACGAATGATAGCTTAGTTAAATTTCTCGAAAATGTGAGCGAGGATAAAGAGACGACTTAACACACAATCCTACAATCATTAGTTTTTTTTTACTTTGTCGTACTCAAAGAGAAGATAATATTACAAGATTGAAATGTTAAAGAAAAATTTAGCTACACTTCAATTGAAATCAAATTCTTATTGCTTATAAAAATATTTCTAAAGATCTCTATATTTATGTCAATATAAGGACAACAACTTGAAATCTATATATATATAAATGAATTGCTGTTCGTTAGTCTCGCTAAGACTCGAGAACGGCTGAACCGATTTGGCTAATTTTGGTCCTGAATTATTTGTGGAAGTGCAGAGAAGGTTTAAAAGGTAGATAAATTAATGAAAACGTTCGGAATTGAATAAAAATAACAATTTTGTTTTTCCTTTGATGTGTCCCCCGTCGGACGGATTCCTTTTGTTTGTTTTAAGTTTATTTTATACAAAAGCTTAGGTGTTTTATTTATCGATTGGGGCTCTCCGAAGTCTGCCGGGTCAGCTAGTCAAATAATAAAATCGTTTCAGCTATAACCGATCATTCAAACTTAAGCTTGTCCTATAAATAAGCAAAGAAAGAAACGAATCCAATAATAACAAAAGCAAAAACATTCGTGATTTACAATCAGTATCGATTTAATTAAAACTACATGTAACGTATTTCAAAACAGATAACCAAACGGAATGGATTAAGCAAATCTAAAGTACATTTGACTAAACTTATTGTGGCACGTGGCTGACCTAGTTTCGCTTACATTCAACAACTGGATCCAATGCAACAATCGATCTATTTTGTACACCTACATGCATTAATATCATTACCTCGTTATGTATCGTGAATGGTCCTTAATTTTGTTTCATTGTCAATATTCATTGCTACTTTACTGGTTTTGTTTGTCGTTAATGACTAGACATGTATAGTTCGACCAATTAATTCGACATTAGATATAATTTTATCAGCTGATCTATCAACCCCTTTATTTTTCTCTTTGTTTAATTCAACTTTCTTGATTTCGAAAAGTGGAAATTGTAAACGCACAGCTGTACCACTGTTGAGTGAGTTGATTAACCTATATCTTCTAATGGATCCCAAGTGCCCTTTTCACTCCAAGATCATTTTCGTTTAATAGTTGATTCGCAGGACAAACGATTTAGCCAATGCAGTCGTGTTGGCTATATTTCCCTAAAGATTGGGTAGCAATTACGTCTTCTATTGCATTAGTAATTGCTGTACGTTGCACGTAATACTAGTCTAATATAAGTACGAGAATAACGTTTAAATATATTTTCACTTTAAATCAGGCTTTCCCAAAGTGGGCGATAACGCGCCCTTGTGGGCGCTATAGACCTAAAGGGAGGAAGCAAGAGTCCCAGAAAAAAGGGGGCGTTGTGTAGAGGCTTGGGAGGTGATTTGTAATTTCAGCTAGGAGGACTCTTATACACCGACTGAGCTCTCGCTGTTTTTAAGTAGGTGAAAAAATGGGGGCGCTAAAAAATATTTTATCTTCAAAGTGGGCAATAGACAAAATAAGCTTGGGAACCACTGCTTTAAATGCTTGTAAACAAATTGGACTTTCCTATTAACACTGTCTTATTTCTTCATAATTTTTTTAGCTTACGCAATAAATCGTGATCAGGATTAGATTTGAACTTGTCAAATTGCATTGTCGTGGTCCACATCGCTTATCTACATAATTAAACTGACCCTAATTATTAACGAGTGTTCGAAATGCTTGTTCTAACCTCCAAGTTACACGGAGCAGTGAGGAAACGAATGACGCCTTACATAATAAAACAATGATCAATGACAGTGATATAAAGAACGCGTAAAATTTCATTCACGTAATATTTGTTAAGATTTTTCAAAATGACATATATATTATAACACACACATGGTTTTATCGTTACTAACAATTCAAAATATTATGGACTCCGAGAGCACAGTGTAAATTCAAGGCTATTTCACGGCTGTACCCGAATGTGAATAAATATCGAGACTAACATACAAAAATAACATAATTAGTGCTAAGTTTTCTGTGCAGACGCTAAAACTCTGTGAAATATTAGTAACAAAGTAAACGTTAACAAAAGACCGCGGAGTCAACGGAGCGTGTCCCGGGCAAGGTTGCGACTGCCGTAACTGTGGTTTCACCTGTTTTTAATAACGAATAATGATTTTATCAAGATCTTTGTTCGTGCCATAACGTGTGATAGTGAAAGTTATCCGACAAATGTGCCGCGGCGGTGATTAGGCAAGATCGCGTGCGAATAGCGAAGCCGGCCGCTCCTATTCCGTACCTGTTGTGCAACCGATTATGGGATGCTTGTTTCGCTAGATAACAAAACTGGTCTTTTTTTTATGATTGAGAGATTACTGGTGGCCCGAAGGCCTTTCCAGTTTCACCAGGACAGATGGGCGAGCAAAGGCTCAGCCAGGAGGGGTGGGATTTGCTAACAGCTGCCCGAGCGCCTCCGAAGGAGACCTAACAACTCAAGAGCAATTGCTTCGCGAATGAATCTACTACCGGATCGGAATCGCGACCCGCTGAGAAGATCCGGCGAGAAACTCAGCGGGCTGATGCATGGGCTAGGTTGCACGTCGACCCCTTTGTCGAGTTCGACGAGTACGGTTACTGGGGTCCCTAAGCCTGCTNAGGACAGATGGGCGAGCAAAGGCTCAGCCAGGAGGGGTGGGATTTGCTAACAGCTGCCCGAGCGCCTCCGAAGGAGACCTAACAACTCAAGAGCAATTGCTTCGCGAATGAATCTACTACCGGATCGGAATCGCGACCCGCTGAGAAGATCCGGCGAGAAACTCAGCGGGCTGATGCATGGGCTAGGTTGCACGTCGACCTCTTTGTCGAGTTCGACGAGTACGGTTACTGGGGTCCCTAAGCCTGCTCCTAGTATTAGAGCTGAAGGCATCTAATGCAAAGGTTATTGGATCTGATGGATCCGTAAGGACGTGACAAAACTGGTCGCTTAGCTTCTTCATTGTTCAGGTGTCATTTCATTATCATTTTATGTAATACAAAATTTTTGAGGAAGATTAAAAGAATACCGACTTCGTCAAAATCAAATAACATTTATTTTTTATTGCTTAGATGTTTGGATAAGCTCAGCGGTTGTGTTAAGTGATTACTGGAGCCCATAGATATCTACAACGTAAATGCGCCTTGAGATATACGTTCTAAGGTCTCAAGTATAATTACAACGGCTGCCCCACTGTTCAAACCGAAACGCATTACTGCTTCACGGCAGAAATAGGCGGGGTGGTGTTATCTACCCACGCGGACTCACAAGAGGTCCTACCACCAATAAAATGTAATCGAAGTAGATTGCGTATGTATTACATATCAAGGATAACCCAAAAACTACTGGTGAGATTTTAAATGGGATTAAAAAATTCGTTACATATAGAAAAAGTCCGTAGGTAAAAAAATCAGCTAACAGCCTCTTCCTTTTTTGAAAACTATTAAATTTTATACAAATATCGCTTATTTTACTTGAAAATACCGCATTTCGTCCAGGTTACGTTGTGACTGTATCTAAATGTATTCACGCACGTACTGGACAAATATTTCCTTCAACATTCCCTGAATGGCCGCAACCAACGAATGTACAAATAATAGCTTTAACTTAAACGATTTAGATTTAGACAGTATTTTTTTTTATTGGTTAGATGGGTGGACGAGCTCACAGCCCACCTGGTGTTAAGTGGTTACTGGAGCATCTACAACGTAAATGCGCCACCCACCTTGAGATAAGTTCTAAGGTCTCAAGTATAGTTACAACGGCTGCCCTACCCTTCAAACCGAAACGCATTACTGCTTCACGGCAGAAATAGGCAAGGCGGCGGTACCTACCCGCGCGGACTCACAAAAAGTCCTTCCACCAGTAAAAAAAATCAGAATTCTTACTCCACGAATCTTTATTTTCGTATTATTTCACGCGTCGACATAATCTGCCGGCGAACAAGTCATGACACAAGTCAGGAAGCTTAGTCGTTCATAAAGCCGGTGATGAAACAATAGGCGAGGAGGCGTGCTGGCGATCTGATCGGCACGCGCCCGCTTTGTATCGCTCCCGCATAATGACACGGAAGTCTGTCGCGTGTACCGCACCGGGATCATTGGCTCGCGTGCTTTCGATGATTAAGCCGAACAGAATTTCTAAAACAAAACATAACAAAAAAAAAACAAAAACAACTTGAAAATATCTTTGTAACTGCTTAAACGAGAATTTAACTTTAAAAAAAAAATCGGTTGTCTGTAAAGTCGGTTTACTGACGATAGTTGAACGTGACAACGTCATAAGAAAATACTGATTGAATGGTTTCATTTTTCAAAAGAAAATTTTAATTTTATTTGTTTGATAGATATTTTGTATGGACAATTGACACCACATTCACTTTTCACAGAACTTCATACTTGACGAAAACATGTAAATGTATTATTGTATAGCAGCTGTCCACGGGGATGCATCGCTCACTCAAGCAGGAGAGAGACAGATGTCGAACGCAGCCGAACGCGGAGGCCGATTGTGCCTCTTTGTCGCTCGTTGCGCGCTCTCGCTTGCACTTCAAGCCTTAAATGGAACGCCTCAGAGCGAGGCAACGCCGCATGAGTCATGTTTTTTCGTGCGTGCAGCCGGCTCCATCGAATTATAAGACGTTGTCACGTCAACAAAACAACTTAAAAATATCTTTGTAATTGCTTAAACGAGAATTTAACTTTAAAAAAAAACAAAGCATTTAATTCAAATATTAAAATACAACGTCCAAGAACCCACACGTAGAACTTAATTCGGTATCGAATCTGATTGGTTTAAACCTAACAACATTGCTTCCCACTTACGACTTTTTCCTTCCTCACATCGCACAAGGAAATGTCGTAGTCCACGAGGCGTCGGCGCGCCTTCTATCTGATCCACACAACACACGAAAATCAGCATTTAAAGTGCAAACATTACTGGGCGCACTAACGAAAATCTTCTCTACGAACCTTACGCTCTTAACAATAAGGTGCATTATGCAGATTTATGATTAGAGTACTCATGATGTGTACTTTATTTAATGTACGAGACGACCGGGCATTAATTAGTTTCGATCTCCCGGTCTAACAGGGAACAATAACGATTGGACATACCGAGCTTGTTCGAGGAGGTTGGATAGCAGAATGGCCGGCTTAAGCTTAATTTTATTTGAATTAATTGGATTTATCGTACAGGAAGTTTGTTTAATCGTTTCAACACATGTTTGTATTAGCTCGTTACAATTAATTTTAAATTCGTCATTGAATATAGACTGTACGAACGAATATGCTACAATAAAAAAAAAAATATATATGCCTTAAGTTATTACGTGGCCTTTGAAAATGAATACACACGATTTAGTAATGACGCGGTAAATCTTTTTAAATTGACCACAAAAAATAATAGTCGGGCGTTCCTATAAAGGCTAACATAAACACAACTCATTGTTCAGTTTTAAAATAATAAATATTTTCTTTGAGATCTCGTATTGGTAGCTGTCTGTACGGGGTGGTTGCTTCAGCGGCGGCGATAAATAAAACCACTGCTTCTGTTTAAGGTGAACAATCGAAAGAATGGTTCGCCTGTCGGTTTGTTCGCTTAAAAATAGCGCAAAACGGATTATGCTATTTTGAATGTATATAGAATGAGATGGCAAAATTCGAGTCTCAAGTCTTTCGACTTATACGCGGCCTGTGATTGTATCTCAATTTCTTGCAATTTTCAACTTGTCGAATGTCAGTACTCAGTGATTGTTAGGGTGTGATGTTTGTTCAATAAATAATATATCAGACGATCTTAGCTGTATAAATAACTGAATTCAACTAGGATGCATTTAGTTTTCTTCGGTTCTCGTATTGAAACCATTTTTATGGCTTCATATCACGCTTTTTATTGTGATTATATCATTTCCAAATGTTGAGATGGAGTTTTCGTATTCTTTATTACACGAAAAATTCTGTAAAAATACTTTCAATTAGAATGTATCTGTCAGAAGTTTGTCTTCCAATGATCTGCGTCCAAAATCATGAATACCTCCCATAAATATGGCTAAATAACTACCTACATTTTAACGTTGTTTTACTTAATTATTGGAAACGGCCGTCTGGTGTAGTGGTAAGTGACATGGTCACTACACAAGGGGGTCGCGGGTTCGAATCCCGCCAAGGGAAGATATTTGTATGATAAAATAATATAAAATGTCTTTTCCAGGGTTATGGGTGTATATTAAATATATGTATGTGTATAATAAAAATCTTACATTTATTTCCGTTATCTGGTACCTGTCACACAAGTTCTTTACGAACTTAGCACGGGACCAGTTAGCGTGGCGTGATTGTTAGTAAATATTTATTTATTATTATTTATTTATTTATTATTGCTTAGATGATTAAATTGTTGGTGTTAAGATTACCGAAGCTAGTAAGACTTCACAACGTTAATGTCATCAATCACTCTGAGACATGAGCACGAAGGCTCAATTTAATTGTAGAATGGCTATTTCATCTTTTGAACGGGAACACATGACTGATTCGTGGTGGAAAGAGACAGCATAGTTGTACACACTCCGAGTGCAAATTTTTAGATCTTGTTTTTACTACACAATGCTATTTGTGTGAAAATGGAAGTCAGTAATGAATGTTAAAAAAGTATTTCCTTAATAATTGGCACTTATATGCGACTTTTGAACGTCGACATGTATCGCAATGCTCGACAAAATCTCACTGGGCGTCTTATCCTTAAAATCACGAGATCAATTAACTTTAAAATATTTTTTTAAACCAGGATTTTTTTTCAATTTAGTTCTTTATTTAAAAAGCGCTGGGTAAAAAAACACTTTTTTCATTATTTTAATAGTGTAAAGTAATAGTTTCGGGTGCATTCGGGTTTAATTTTTTATTTTTCGCGAATTAAATTTTCGTACGCCGCTACGCATTTCATTGCATAGGGATGTAACGAACGGAATAAGAACTAATCAGAATCTGTCTCCGAAAGTCAATTTAAAGTTTAACTAACGAACTTTATTTTCTCTAAGGTAAGATAAGATTAAGAGGTCACGATTCTCAGTTCACAGGACATCGACCCACGGTAGAGGAGGTTCTCTATGTACCCATCGATTATCGGTCAAAGTACACCAATTTATTTATTGAACGACCCTTGAACTTGTAATAAAAAGAGGAGGAAATAAACACACACGTTAAGAATTAAATCAGACTACCAAATTGTTAGTTTAAGCCCCGCCTCAGATATTACGAGTGTAACGTTTTGCAAATCAACTAACTCATTATGCGTTATAATTTGCCCAGTCTGGGCTGAATCAGCGTTCACATGCCACGATACGATTTATCGGAAGCAAGCCATAATGCATGTTCAAGGTTGAAGTTTCACCAAAAACAACAGTAAATGCGTCCTACGGGTTTTTTTAGTACTACGCATTCTTAACCAGGAAAGAGTTTGTAATTATTTTAAAAACGAAATTGTTTATTGCGTATTTTATAGAGGCTTTTTCAATTTTTTTACAATGCTTAGTACCTCATAAAGGTCAAAGTAGAATTACTAAGAGATAATAAATTGGGTTCTAAGGTTATAAATAATTATCTTTCAAATTACGTCACTTTATATATAGCTACCGATATTTCTATAATTTATTGAACAATATCTAATGTAAAACTTTAAAATAGAAAAGTAAACGTAGTAGAGATTTTAATACACTTAAAAATCCATATAACTAATACAACTTGAAAACTCTCAACATACGAAAAAGACAACCAACCAAATCTAAAAAATATCAAAACACTTTTATTTCCGGGTGATTGAAGAACTTAATTTTATATTCAGCAACGATTTAAGGATCGTGTTCTCAAATGTCGTTAGTTATAAACAAGACTACAATCGGTCGCATAACCGCCATGTTGCAATATGAATGTTATTGTTTATTGTTTTCTTATCGATCTATGTGTGCTTTGTGTGGGGAACCGATGTGTACAAGTGGCCAATGTTGGCACAATGGGTCGTTGGGTCCAACCTTGGTTTTTGTGGAATCAAAGCACTGAATGTGTCGATAGATAATTTTTTTTAAATATAATTTCTGCTAGCATTGATTTTCATGTGAATTTCGTAATTTCGTGTTGTAATTAGAGATGATATCGATATAGCAGATTATTATCATTATGAAATAAACTGAGAAGCGTGGACGGTTAGCGCGGTATGGACATGTGATGCGTAGAGAGAAGATTCATGTGACTAGGAGATGTATAGAAATGGTAGTGCAAGGTAGAGCGGGAAGAGGTCGACCGAAGAAGACATGGATGGAGTGTGTGAATGACGATATGAGAAAGAGAGAGGAGTGAGTGTTGAGATGACGGCTGATAGAAGATAATGGAAGAGAAAAATTAGCTGTGCCGACCCCACCTAGTGGGATAAGGTGGAGAAAAAGAAGAAATAAACTGAGAAGCATTTGAAGTCATCGTATTCTAAGGAATAAGACGCCCGGTCTATTCATTTTAAGTGTCGCCACTACACCAGTGTTCAAATCACCCAAGCAGCTACCGATTTTTCTGAGAAAATACCTACTTAGCACGTGTTCGCGAACGTTTTCCACGATTAAAGACTAGTATAAATATCCAAAGCAAATCCACAAAATTGATAAATTGGCATAACTGTTATTTGTTATTAGATCGTATTATAAGTCCGCATTAGTAGGTACCGCTATGCTGCCCTTTTATAATAAACAATACAATACGTAACAATACTCATCGTCCCTTAAATATTTGATTGTATTGATAGAATACATATCTTTCCTTGTTCAGACCAAACAAATCGAAAAATAGCAACGCCTAACGCAAATGTCAGAACAACATGACACTTTTCGGGCACGACACCATCTCTTGTATCCTTGACAGTGGTTTTGAAACCTTGTAAGTCTCGAACGCAACCGGTGCTGTGAACGTTTTAGCTCAGAAAAGCTTCGCATAAGCAAAGTTTATTTGATTTGACACTATTAGTTCGAATATGGATATTGAAAGTAAAATTAGTGAATTGATAGTCGCTAACGTAGTGTTTAAATTGATTATAATATTTGAAAAATTTTGTTTTTTTTTTATGTTTTCGCAAATCTTGGGGTTTTTACTCTTTGAATCCGAATGTATAAAGGTTTTATGTCAGAAATAGATAGAATGATGTCCGTGTGGGATCGTAATTCTCTCTAATATTGATGGTAGGGCGTCATTTGAGTCACCTCCCTGTCGAGTGACAGTAGCAATGCGTTTCAGTTTGAAGATTACGAAAGCCTTAAGATCATACAATTGACACTTAGTCCTCATGTATCATCGGTGCCAGCATTCGTGATGTCCACGGGCTCCAGTAACCACTTAAAACCAAATAGACGGTAATCTCGTTCATCCGTCTAAGCAATAATTAAAACACCATTAATATTTAATCACAAATATCATTCCCGTTTTCATTTGGGTCATATTGCAACTTCGTTACGTTGGCTACATGACAATTGTCGGGTGTGTTGTCCACATAATGACAGTTGATACATTTGGGAAAGTAGGGCAGCATTGAGGCGGGCTGTTGTAAGCGATCGCACGGGTCATTGTCGGCGAATTTGTCTCAATAATTATGAAACGTTCATCGTTGAATCGGCTTTTGATATTCTCACGAAATAATATTGTTAACGTATTTTATAAATAAATCAAAGGCTGCTCTACTGTTTAAGTCAAAGATAATGTTTTTTTTAATTCATAATAATTTATTTACATTGCTCACATATTTTTTAAATTATTTTTTTATTGCTTTTTTTCTATTGCTTAGATGGGTGGACGAGCTCACAGCCCACCTGGTGTTAAGTGGTTACTGGAGCCCATAGCCATCCACAACGTAAATGCGCCACCCACCTTGAGATATACGTTCTAAGGTCTCAAGTATAGTTACAACGGCTGCCCCGTCCTTCAAACCGAAACGCATTACTGCTTCACGTCAGAAACAGGCAGGGTGGTGGTACCTGCCACCAGTAAGCTGTCTTACCACCAGTAATTTTTCAGACATTCACCATTTGTCAGACATACTGTACATAAATCTTTCTATGTTAACCTTGACTATTCATTCAAAAACGTAGAATTCTCCCTGTAATTCGTGAGTCCAATGTACCCATGAGTGTCATACGCACCATCACCACAAAGTCCCGTACCCATCATCACACATTTTTGATTGAATTATTGTTTGAATTCTGAAGAGGTGATTAACACGGGTCGCAAAATTTAAGTAATAACTGTAATATATAAACAAAATGATTAGGATTATTGGTTGAATTCTTATGAGGCGATTAACACGGGTCGCAAATTTAAGACGTCGTGGCCTAACGGATAAGACGTCCGGTGCATTCGTGTTGAGCGATGCACCGGTGTTCGAATCCCACAGGCGGGTACCAATTTTTCTAATGAAATACGTAATCAACAAATGTTCACGATTGATTTCCACGGTGAAGGAATAACATCGTGTAATAAAAATGAAACCCGCAAAATTATGATTTGCGTAATTACTGGTGGTAAGACCTTTTGTGAGTCCGCACGGGTAGGTACCACCGCCCTGCCTATTTCTGCCGTGAAGCAGTAATGCGTTTCGGGTTGAAGGGTGGGGCAGCCGTTGTAACTATAATTGAGACCTTAGAACTTATATCTCAAGGTGGGTGGCGCATTTACGTTGTAGATGTCTATGGGCTCCAGTAACCACTTAACACCAGGTGGGCTGTGAGCTCGTCCACTCATCTAAGCAATAAAAATATATTTTTTTTTAAGTAATACCTGTAATATATAAACAAAACGAAAAGGAAACGATTATCGCCTACGTTCGCTTTCATCATGTGGCCTTTAAATTCACTTAAATAAAGTTAGCGTCGCAATAAACGCCTTAGTTGCGTGCCAGATTTAATTTACAAAAATGCTCGACAGTAAAACTTATTCTAACATCTCACTCAATTAAGATTTTATTTTAACGTACTTTCGTATTTGCGACAGATTTTACTCATGTTATTTCTGTAAATCGATTTAAATTTTTGCGTTAAATAAGCTATTGGCGAAAAGCTGAACAATAAATTGCAAACTATAAGCTACGATCATCAGAATTTTATTGTCATTCAACATTTGTGTTGTTTCATTGATTGTCAATCGTAATTATAGTAATGTACCATAAATAATATTTTAGTAATTTAAGCCTTTAACCAATCTAAATTTAAGAGCGCGCAGTGTTAAGTCTAAAAACAATTAACATTAAAATCATTTATTGAAGATGTAAATTCAATTTAATAGGAAAAAAAAATGATTTTGTCGTTTATGTATTGATTAATTTAATAATTCAATTATGTAGTTTGAAGGGTGGGGCAGCCGTTGTAACTATACTTGAGACCTTAGAACTTATTTCAAGGTGGGTGGCGCATTTACGTCGTAGATGTCTATGGGCTCCAGTAACCACTTAACACCAGGTGGGCTGTAAGTTCGTCCATATCTAAGCAATAAAAAAAGTATTGTGTCGACTTTAAAAATTACAAGATTTTTTAATAAATTTACCATTCGCCGCATCCGACTAATGTTACATTCACGTTTTGTTCGAAATTCAAATCGGCACGATAAGAATGCATCCAGTTCACTTTCGCAGATCTAAACTGTCAATATATGCAAATAGTTTTGTGTATCAGATGAACGGACGCACGTGGGTTAATTCAGTGCTTTCAGTACCGAGATCGGCCGGCCAGATTCGGCCTACGACTGCGAATTCCGTATGTTTACGTCGGTAGTGGAAATGTTAGAATTTAGATATGCAAAATTACATTTAAATTTGGAGCATATCAGAATCTGCGAATGGCGTGTTACATAAAGTGAACAGCGTGTTACATAAATATTACAATTATTATTATTATTATTATTATTATTATTATTAGGTACATTGTAGGTTAGTTTTAGGTAAATAGGAGTTAAATTAGTCTATGAATTATTTATTCGTAGGTTACAATGTTTTTCAGTGCATGGATCGATTATTATGTACCATCCAAATTCTGTTACACTTGATACATTAATAATATTTATATGTACTGCATTAGACATTATGTAATAAAGTAAAGTACTTTATTACATAATAGAGCCTTGATTATTAATTGCATTACGTAAAACTTGATTGTAAGGTTTTTGGACATTTTCTTTTCTCGAGAAATTATCCGACGAGATAGGTTTCTCGGTGAGTCGCGATTCCGATTAGTTACATTCGATTTTCTGAAAGGTCTAACCCCATATATTATTTGAGGCATCATCTCTTCCAATGCATGTAAAATAAAATCACAAAAATACACAAAAATTTTAGAATTGTTTAATTAAAATTGATTATTCTCCATTTTCGATCAACTTCTTATTTAGCTCACCACGAATGTAAGTAAATGTACATATTATCTGATATCGACAAATAACATTAACATTAAATAATATTGAAAATAACATTAATTTTTTTTTTTTTTTTTCGGGCCGAAGGGCGAACCTCCTACGAGGTCCCAGCGCACTCCCTAGGCCCTAAGTGGGACTGGACAAATGGACAGACATTAAATAATACCCAAAATTACTTCAGATGGAAATAAACAAACTTTTATAATCTTAGACAAATCCGTGACTAAGTAATTAACATTAAATTTGTATATTAACCGCTTTGCTATTTTATTTCTCCAAATATTTATTCAATAAACCTTAGTCCTTCGCCGATTCGGCTGCGTGGGCGAAAATATAAATCGCGTGAGTGGCGGACGCGTGCTCAACTGTGGGATGAAAGGGAGCTTATATAATTTCCCAGGGCTTAATCTATTTTCTTACCAAACTTCGTCAAAACCGTTCCTTAGACGTAAAAATGTAACACACAGACAGAGCTAGCTTCGTATTAATTGCTATATTTCTTTTAACATCTAACAATTTATTCCAAGTAAAATCCTAAATTCTTTAAATGTCTACTAGTCTAGTCTAGTTTAGTGAGTCTAACTAAGAAAAGTACGTAAAAGTCCTTTTTGTACATTCAGAGATATGTACTAACAAACAAAAAGACACACAGAAAGAAAATAGCCTTCCTTAGTTTTGTGAGGGAAACTTTCAATTGTCGAAAAGTTATTTCCAACAAATTCTGATGTATTATTATTTTTATTGATCGTTGGTCAATTTTTGCATGAAATCACATTCGCAGTTACAGCGCGCATACGACTATCCAAACGGCGCGGTGTGTTAATAAATTTCACAATTTTCAAGCAAGAGACGTTTATTAATAATGTAAACTCAGTTACTGTTGAATGTTAGTAAAGCGTTTAACATAACGCACTGTGTAATATCGTATGAATAGTGAAAGTTTTAGATTACAAAACAAAACAATACGTATGTATGATATACTAAACTAACGCTATGTTAAGAAACACTTTGAAATACATAAAGATAATTAATTCCGTAAGTAGTAAGTTGCAAAATTTACAAAAGTAGTGTAAGTAAAGTGAAATTTCAAAGATAATTTTAAATTTAAATTATTAGCGCTAATTAACATTTTTGCGTGTTTTTTGTAACGATTTATATTATTCCTTCACTGTGGTCATCGTTTGTGAATATATTTTCATTAGAAAAATTGCTACTTCATTACGGGATTCGAACAGTCGCCTAGCTTGATAGGAATGCATCAGGCAAGTTGGTCTGAAGTTTCAAGAACCAGAAGAAATAATCTAAGCTATTATTACCGATGCCTTAAACGACACTTATAATTATTGAAAATAGCAAAATTAAACGAACATACGAAACATTAATTAAATATTATAATAAAAACCAAAGAAAATACGAATTAATTGCTGTATTTTATTTCTTGTTGTCATACGTTGCTTGTATGTCTAAAGACTCAATGCGAAGCAACTTTTCACAATAAACCTGTCATTCACACCTATTTTAAAATGAATTCTTAGAATTTTAAGGGTTTTATGGTTGATTCTAATCTTAATTGCAGCGAGACGACGATTTACATGTCTTAAGTATTAATTGAAATTATTACGAAATTTATGCTTTACAGAAGGTCAACTTTTTTGTTTTACCGAACAAGATGAGCCAGCCTTGTTACAGAAATATAACGTTAACGCCTACCATAAGAAATGAGATTAAATTCTCAATCGTATTGTATACCAGCTGCTCTGACACACCCATCGAACAAGAATGACCCCGGTAACCGTAATCGTCGAACTCGGCAAAGAGTTCGACGTGCAACCTAACCTAAGCTATCAGCCCGCTGAGTTTCTCGTCGGATCTTCTCAGCGGGTCGCGATTCCGATCCGGTAGTAGATTCATTCGCGAAGCAGCCACTCTTGAGTTGTTAGGTCTCCTTTGGAGGCGCTCGGGTAGCTGTTAGCAAATCCCACCCTTCCTGGCTGAGATCTTGCTCGCCCACCTGCCCTGGTAAAACTGGGAAGGCCGCCGGGTCACCAGTAATCTCTCAAATATAAAAATAAACAGAATGCGTGATGACTTTACTGCAAACATAGGTACCTAAATGGTACGTACCCGTTTAGACTCACAACTCATCCTACCTTTGAGTATGTACGTTAAAAAAAAGTACCCTGCATTAGATACCTATTAGATCACACAACAGACGATAAACCAGAATCTCTATAATTAAAAAAAAAAACAAAAGTATATCCGAATAATTCGAATTCCAATCTCGAATTTTTTTTATAGCTTAGACAGGTGAACGAGCTTACGAGCCCGTCTACTGTTAAGTGATGATTGGAGCTCATAGAGATCAACGACGCCATTACCACTACCCATCTTGAGACATGTGGTTCTAAGTCTCAGTTCTAAAGTACTGTGGCTGCCCTACCTTTTTAATAGGAAGGCATTACTTCTTTGCGGCAGAAATAAGCAGAGTGGTAGTACTCATGCGGGCTCATAAGACGCCTTACCCGCCTCCTCTCGCACAAGTCTAGGTCACGAGAGTTCCATTCAAACAATAAATCTTTCGTTTCAATTACAAAACGGTTTTAAATGATAATAGATGCATTTGCATTGTGCAACATTTAGTGAGTTTCGATAAATTTATGATCACGACCAATCCTTTCTGACCTAGATCGATTAAGATGATCAACAAAACTATTGTTCCAGTGTCGATATATCGATACCTCATATCGATAATTTGACTAATGGTGACCTCGTCTGTCAAACGATTTTCAGTTCTAGTTGCAATCGATCATTACGCGAGTTAAGTTTATCTCTTTTATCGGTTTAATTTTTTTTAATTCTATTTAATCTATATCTATACTAATATTATAAAGAGGAAAGATTTGTTTGTTTGCTTGTTTCGAATAGGCTCCGAAACTACTGGACCGATTTGAAAAATTCTTTTTCCATTAGAAGCCGACATTGTCCCTGATGAACATAGGCTACTTTTTTTAAAAAAAAAATATTAAATTTTTTTGGTTTCATGTGTGTTTTAATGTTTCCGAAGCGAAGCGAGGGCGGGTCGCTAGTTCTATTTATAAAATTGGAAACGTTAATATTTTTCTAATAAAAATATCCAATAACCGACGAATACCTAATACATTCTAATTAGATCAATCATTTTAAGGTCTAACATAATAATAAAAAAGAAATCATAAGTACCGTGCCGAATTAAGAAAAATTTTTTTATGTTGCCTAAAATGATAAATATTCGGTATTAAGTAACATGTTAGTAATGTTCAGAATAGCAGCACGCGATATCGCGCTCGAGGCTAGATTTAAACTTTTCGATATGAAAAGGACTTGTACGACCTTCTGGCAGCGGACAGTGTGACGCGCATAGCGGTTAATGAATTTAGAAAAATTAAAATTAATCAAAACCTTTGTGAAAAATAAAATATTTATATCATTTAGCTAGAGCTGTATATCGATTTTTATCGACAATGTAAACTTTGATAATCTCTATTTTCCTATTGAAGTTTGCATCGGAAGCTAAAGGCAGTTTCCATTTTTCAGCCACAATATTCTGCCGTACTAGAAGAAGCTGATTTATAGGAAAATATGAAAAAACAAATTATATTCTAATCAGTGTTAAGTTAATAGACTGTTAAGAAGAAAGGAAAATTTTAACACGATTTGATTAAATTGATTTATTTGATTATTGATTACCTTGAAACATCATCAATAGTATTCTTATTGCGTGCAAGGGATGATGGGACTATTAAGCTGAGCAGTCCTTGCGACCCACGTGTATTGATCGTGATTGCCTTGATGTTTTTTTTTTGCGCCGATGGGTGACCTACGTATCGTCTATCCTGGAACACAAAAATCTTTTCTAGACAGAAATAGGAATGACGATGCTTCTTCCACGTCCGAGCTTATTTTTAAATATGCCCTAATATATATGCTAAAATGCTTAGAATTTGTACTATTATTAAGGATTTTTTATCAAACTGGACTGGATTTTCCTTCCAAAAATTCAATTTTCCCTCCTCAGGACAAACAAAGTGCTCTCAAGTGACAAATTTTTTTTGCTGCAGCACTTATCCGATAAATGTAGAGATGTTTTTTCATCTTCCTTGCAATGCAGATCAGATCAGCAGCAAGGCCGTCTTGTACACGTGCCTTAAGTACTCTCTATGTTTTTTTTTTATCTGGAGATTGTCCGCAGATGTTGGGAGCGACCCATACTCAGAAAATTTTCATTCCGGTCATCGAATGATCGTTTCAGATGAGATTTTTGAGGTTTTCGAGTGAACCGCAACATTACAAATCGCTCTTTCGTTTGGAACACGATCACAATCTTATAATTAAATAGTTATGTACTTTAAAAGCGGTAATATGAATACCTAATGATTTGATGGTCATTAATAGTTGTTATCGTTACATTTGAATTACGAAACCAGATACAGAATACCGGTTGATTAACAAACTAATTTAAATCGATAGAGAAAACATTGCTTCTGAACGTCTTTTTAATGATTTTTCGATATATTATATATATAATTTTTTTGTATAACAGATGTTCGTTTTTTTCTCCCGAACCAACATTGGATTTTAATAGGTATGAACTTATTGGCCCACATAATAGTTGTATATTTTAAGTTCTCAGCGCAAATTGCTTTCCTCAAGAAGAAGCTGATTCTTGTTTTTGTGCATCCTTGGTGATGATGTGTTGGCAGGCACAAAGGTATAATAGTTTTCATCACGATATCGCAGACTAGATTCTGCCTAAATAACAGATTTGTGATTTTTAACTTAGATTAATCAAGGATTGTTTATTTATGAGCAATTTCCAAAACCAATGACAACGTTGAGCAGATCTGAAGACGCGCCACCGGTAATGAGGCAATAGAGTTGTCTGAACTTCTCGGATTGGCCAAGTGACCTTTTACTTAGGTGCAAATCATTTGAGGTTATTGACTTATAATGTCAATAATTATGGTATGCTAGATGCACTGTTAACGGCCGTCTGGTGTAGTGGTAAGTGACATGGTCACTACACAAGGGGGTCGCGGGTTCGAATCCCGCCAAGGGAAGATATTTGTATGATAAATATAAATGTCTTTTCCAGGGTTATGGATGTATATTAAATATATGTATGTGTATAATAAAAATCTTACATTTATTTCCGTTATCTGGTACCTGTAACACAAGTTCTTTACGAACTTATCACGGGACCAGTTAACGTGGCGTGATTGTTAGTAAATATTTATTTATTTATTATTTATTTATTTATTTATTTATTATTTATTTACTGTTAATTTGACGTGGAATGAAGCTTCTAATTTAATAATATAATAAATGAACTAATGGTTATACGTGTGTTTGTTCGTATTCCGCTCAATAGCTCGTTCATTTTTCGATAGTCAATATTATTGAATATTATTTATTAGTCAGTATTATTTGAAGTCGTCGTGGCCTAAAGGATAAGACGTCCGATACATTCGTGTTGAGCGATGCACCGGTGTTCGAATCCCGCAGGCGGGTACCAATTTTTCTAATGAAATACGTCCTCAACAAATGTTCAAGATTGACTTCCACGGTGAAGGAATAACATCGTGTATCGTGTCGTCGTGTAATCTTACCAATAAAAAAAACAAAAATAAAAAAACAAATTTTAAGAAATTCGTTTTTATGAAAAATATGTATTTTTATTAAATATATTATGCAGATTAAATTAATTCTTGCAACAATCGATAGAATGACGTTTATGTTCTTTTGGAATTATATAAAAAATTATATGTAACAGATATTAAATGTATGTATTAGTAATTTACGATAGCATACAAGTACGTCGACTTTGAGCCGTGAGCTTGCCTGCCAATCTGCAGGAATAAACGAATCCGGTTCTGGTTTCCGTGCATCTAACTGCGGTTCTAAATATTAATTTAGCAGTGCAAGTCGCGAACGTGACAAAGACATCCTGCTGGGACCGTAAGTGGTTCTGTAGGCGTGATGAAGGTCGTCCACTTTGATAATGCATGCATAGCTCTCTAAGACACGGCGTTAAGGGTTATCGTCGATCTAACGAAATGCTACGAATCAACGAATTAAAAAAAAAATGTTTGAATTCATTATTTGAAACTTTCGCGACTGGACACCTGAGGGGTTATTAAGATTCAAAAATAGTAGTTTTTACCAATTTTGATGAATCAACTTTCCGCTTACGCACCTAATTATAGAAAAAAACATAAACTCTATTACCTACTCTACAATCTACCCGTGTCCGTGGTAATAGCGCTGTTAAAATTTATCTCCATGGAAATAATTAAATGTAAAAATCGAAGTAACAACCCATATTAAATGGCACTGTTTATAGTTTATTTCTATGATAGTATTCATTCTGAAAAATGTGCCAATAGAAACTTTCTTTTATTTGTCAAGCTCAACAACATTTTTAAAAGCTTACCGAGAAAACGATGAACGTATTATTTCGAACAGCTTAATGTACTACGAACTTAACAAGCTATTTAAATACTTCTAGTATACAAACACGTACAGTTTTGATGTGTCAAAGGTTAAAACAAAAAATACATTACATTTGAATTCACCGGTGTCACGAACAATAGCTAGGCTTCCTGTTTGCTTCCCACACGTCTGCTTAATGTCAAGTTGTGTCTCGAGTTCAATAGGATGTCAAACTGTTCTTAATGTGGCTAAGGGTAAAGCTAGTACCTAAATTATGTTTAACATAACTTGTAGCTTTAATAAATTAACTTTTCGTGAACCCGCCAGCTTGACTGAAATAACCCATTTCATTGCACTACTTCCATTATGGATTTTTTTTGTAAATACTGCGCGGTAGAATGCGGCAAACACGGCAGAATACTTTCCCTACGAGAGAACGCAACACGCCTTGTCAATCACTATCTAGTTATTTTTTTTTTTTTTTTTATAACAACGAGAGGCAAACGAGCAAGACGGGTCACCTGATGGTAAGTGATTCACCGCCGCCCACGGTCACCAGCGTTTACGCCAGTGCATTGCCTACCCTTCAGGTAGTACAATAATTCCTGTTATTCAATTTTCAAATATTTACAATAGGTACGATAAAAAAAACGTGAAACACAAAAGAAAGTACGCTTCATAACTAGAGTGTGACAGATAATAAATGGAGCGTTGATAAATTAATTACAGCTTAATGTCAAAAAGAAAGTAAAGTAGTTCGGTGAATTGATTTAAAGCAGTAAATGATCGATTGTCGTCATAACACGGAAATCTATTATTCCGACAAAGTAACAACACTAGTTGCTATACCAAACTCATCATTGCCGTTATACAATAAAGACTCAATTCCTATGAAAAGGTTTGGTGAAATTACGATTTTCATTAAGCAAGCAAAACCAACAATAATTTTACAACGAGACAACAATCTTCACGGAGTTGTTGGATTTTGTCGATCAAATAGGCCTTGACATTAAGAAAGCTCATAAGTAGTCGCAAAAACAAGTGAATTTAGTTGAAGTCGCTATATTTTGAATGTAGAAATTTTGAAAATCTATATTTTGAAAATATAAAAATGAATTGCTGTTCGTTAGTCTCGCTAAAACTCGAGAACGACTGGACCGATTTGGCTAATTTTGGTCTTGAATTATTTGTGGAAGTCTAGAGAAGGTTTAAAAGGTAGATAAATATGAAAACGCTCGGAATTAAATAAAAATAACAGCTTTGTTTTTCCTTTGATGTGTCCCCCGTTGGACGGATTCCTTTTGTTTGTTTTAAGTTTATTTTATACAAAAGTTTAGGTCTTTTATTTATCGATTGAGGCTGGGTCAGCTAGTCATTAATAAAAATTAATAAACCTACTCTTTAAGATCAGTCTAACTCATATTGTTGTTTATAATGCAACACGTTTCGCAATAGTCTGTTTAATTATGTATCTTTCATTAATTGACGCGTGGTTTAGAAATATCAATCAAACGAAGTACTTGTACAATCTCCGAAGCACTTAAGAATCGATATTAAACTATTATAAGTTCAACAATTGATACATCATTTTAACGATTATATTGTAATATTTTGATGGGTCTCGTTCGAGCCGATTCGTTTACAAGGTGACAGAGCGGCGCATCCGATCTCCTAAGTCCTTGGCACTATATGATCGACATCTTCATGGATCAAGTCACTACCATTGTTGTTTGGAAGCTGACTTGCCTGTCTGTTTGGATCGAGAACTGTTTTTCAACGTATTAAATCGCGTAATGTTTTTTTTTTTTGAGTGGAGGGATTTTTTATTTTTATTTATTGCTTAGTTGTGTGGACGAGCTCACAGCCCACCTGGTGTTAAGTGGTTACTGGAGCCCATAGACATCTACAACGTAAATGCGCCACACACCTTGAGATATGAGTTCTAAGATCTCAGTATAGTTACAACGGCTGCCCCACCCTTCAAACCGAAACGCATTACTGCTTCGCGGCAGAAATAGGCAGGGTGGTGGTACCCACCCGCGCGGACTCTCGAGAGGTCCTACCACCAGTAAATCGCCATCAATTTTCACTTTAAATATTTGAACCCGATCTTGTACGGCAATCCTTACTGGGTTTTGTCAATAGACCGTTTAGCCGTAGTTGACCTAAAGGATCAATCACTTGAGCCCTTCCAAACAAATAAAAACTTTCTTTAATTTCTGCTACAATATAACAACTCTAACTGCTTTCTTATCGATTATCATTTCTAAAACGAGTTATTGTTTTAATTGCGCACCAACAATCTCGGCCAAAAAAATGTTGCCATAACACAAAATTAAAATACCAACATCGAAATTAATCTGAAGAGAATACCAAGTTTTTTTTCCTATCTTGAATTCTTGAATGAATATCAGAGCTTCGAGATACGAGTCGCATTGACATGCAGACAGCGAACTCATTTTGTACACTGACGTATGTGACTCGTGTCGATTTAGAGGTAAAGCGCTTCGAAGCAATTTATCTGCTGCATGACCAAATCCCACATAAATTTGCAAGATCGATTCTGTATTAAGACGGTGTACTTTTCTTAGTAGTCACGTATTGGAACGAGCGTAAAAGGACAGTCATGATTCCCTAAAATAACCGTTGTTTACAGATTATCAATTTTGAAGAGATTTGTTTAAAAACAAAATATAGGTATGTATTTCTTAATATTCACTATGTTCTTTGCCCTTGGCCTAACGATGCTTAATGAGATTCGAAAATAATCGTAAATAGACTTGCTTTAACAAAAACCGACTTCAAATAGAAAAAAAAAAAGATATTCCAAAACAAATTAATATACACTAAAAACAAAAACCTTCGAAATCGGTTGGGGTGACACTGTGTTATTCCTCTATTTGTCGCGCACGTACTTAATGCAAATTTAAGACTAAATTGCTTTCTAATAAAAAAATAATCATCAAAATCGATTCACCCAGTCAAAAGTTATAAGGTAACAAACATAAAAAAAACGCAGTCAAATTGAGAATCTCCTCCTTTTTTGAAGTCGGTTAAAACTAGGAATCAAATCGTATAGCTTTGTACGTACTTTTCTCTAATAGTACATTTCTCGTAAAATATGTATTTTATGTTTCCTGTGTATGTGTAATGTTATGTTATTCACTTTATAAAATATACATGTACATCACTGACTGTTCAATAAATTAAAGAAACATTAATTATCATAATCTAAAAAATTAAACATTCAACAATATAGCGATGAAATCAAACATGTCAAGGTGAATCTTTAAAAATAATAGTAAAACTGAAAGATCTATCAAATGTCAGTATTTTGAGGTCAATTAAGGGTCATTAATCATTTTAAATATCAGTAATTTAGAACGTTCAGAGTATACAATTTAGTTTACTTTGTTTAAATAGCATAATAATGGCTTGTGAGTGTGATTCGGTAGAGGCCTCAACAAAATCATTCATAACGTTTTGTTATTGCTTGATATTAGGTGATTAACAGAACGCATAGTTCCAACTTGAATACCACCAACCACCGCGATGTCGAAGTCTTTATTGTATGTATATCATCATTCGTATCATGATACTTGACTGCTTCGCGACAGAAACAGATTGGATCAAGTTGACTGTGCGAGCTCACAATACGCCAAATATGCATCTATCTATAAAATTTTACGAATTTATTGACGTGACAACGTCTTATAATTCGATGGAGCCGGCTGCACGCACGAAAAAACATGACTCATGCGGCGTTACCTCGCTCTGAGGCGTTCCATTTAAGGCTTGAAGTGCAAGCGAGAGCGCGCAACGAGCGACAAAGAGGCACAATCCGCCTCCGCATTCGGCAGCGTTCGACATCTGTCTCTCTCCGACAGCTGATATACAATAATACATTTACATGTTTTCGTCAAGTATGAAGTTCAGTGAAAAGTGAATGTGGTGTCAATTGTTTTTATCAACGATAATTGCGATAATTGAAAAATGAAACCATTCCATCAGTATTTTGTTATGACGTTGTCACGTTCAACTATCGTCAGTAAACCGACTTTACAGACAACCGATTTTTAATGTAAATTATAATTGGGCGCGCAATAAAGAGGACTCCCTTTCTCTCTTTCTTTTTTTTATTCCTTCATCGTATGATATTTACTAAGATCACCAAAAAGTCATCTACTTGCTCATCTGATACAATAAAATATAATATAGTTTATTGGAAATTTCAATTTCAAATTTTTTATGCGAAACACATTCGAAAAAAAGTTAAGAGGATTTGACATTTTGATCATACACACTAATGCTAAGCACAAAAGCTTCTGGAGAATTAAATAAGCCTTAGTATTAACAACAGTATTAACATTCATATTGTTAATAGCTTAAAATCTACCGGTCGATAACTATATTGTCAGAACCAAGCACCCAAACCGACCTTTATCTTTATACACCTAAATACAGATAGACATACAAATTAATATCAGTTTCGTAGTACGCAGGTGTTAATATCAAATATCTGCGAAAATGTCAAGGATGGCGAGACATCTTTCTGAATTTAATTAACGTGCAAAACATCGCTGTGCGATGTGCGTCTCGCAATATCCACTCACTAAATCTGCGCTGTGTAGTTTCGCTGGGGTTAAATAATGATTGATAAAAATGTGTTGCTTTCTGTTATGTATGAACCAGACGAGCTTACAGCCTACCTAATATGATGAGTTAACCGATCACCGTGGAACGTGGACATCAGCAATGCCAGAGGCACATCCAAGCCATTGACTACCATGTACTTAGTAGATCATGGTCCTTAAGCCATAAAAAGTTACGGAAATCCATAGAAAATGATTATCACCTACGTCTCGAGACATGACTTTCCTACTGTTCAAACAAAACGAATATATTAAAGATTTCGTTCAAAAAATATCGCGTAGTCGCGTTTATTAATACGATACCGTGTCGATAGTTGTAAACAAACATGTCTAAATTGATTCCGGCACCAATCGGCTTTTACTTTCGACGCGGCGGCACCGCAAAACGTTCTCTTCCGCGAAAGTCTATATACAAGACGTCATTGTCGCGGTTTTTGTCGAATATCGATACTAACTTATCGATATCGGTTAACGATTTTACTATCGTAACGAATATTTTGGTTATTATAATGCGGTTCGACTCTATTTTGATGTTTCAGTAAGCCAATAATATAGCCTTCCACTTATTGATATTTTCAATGTCACAAGTGCCTCGCTACTTCTTATATTCGCCTAGTTTCTTTTAGTTTTATGAAATCCTTTGACCGAATCGAGCACGTTTTCTTTTGCCGATTTCCTCACAATACTGTGCCGAGTACTATATATATATTATTATATACTACCGCGCCGGCTCCGCTCGGGTCTTTAACAATAATTTCAACAATATTTAACGTTATTTTATATTTAAAAATATTTTTAAAAATAAAACAACACATATTGCGGCATAACTATAATAGTTAGACATATACAATCGCGACACTTTTTGTAAATAATAATGTGTTCTACAAAGTCGTAGTACATTATTTTATTCTATTAACAATAGTTTTCGCAGGGCACGCGATGTAAAGAATATTTTAGGTAATTTTTTTACACCTTTGGTTACATTATTGGATTTTTAGTAAGGGTCCCTAATTTTATTCAAAAAATATTATTCCAAACGGTGAAAGATTTTTTCAAATTGGTCCAGTAGTTTCGGAGCATATTCAATACAAACAAACAAATCTTTCCTCTTTATAATATTAGTATAGAAAAAGAATCATGTTTAACTAAAAAAATATACACCAATAATAGGTTACGGTATCGATAAAATATATATATATCGATATATCGTAAGCCCTAAACGGTTTATCATCGAGCATGTTGATCAATGAGTTTCACACTTTCTTATGCGACGTACAAACGAGACACGCGACCTAATAGTCAAATAGATTAATAGCCACCGGCTAAAGAACACAAGTTCTATACACAAATGATGTTTTACTTAAAGATATGAGATTTGTTTTTGTGTGTGTTTGTCGATAAATTAGATAAGCTATCTTTGTTACTTACACTTTATTTACGACAACGCTTCTTTGAAATTTATAAAACTTTTTATTAATAGTAGGACGTCTTGTGTGTCCGTTAGGGTAAGTACCACCACCCTACCTATTTCTGCCGTGAAGCAGTAATACGTTTCAGTTTGAAGGGTGGGGCAGCCGTTTTACAGCAAATACTGAGATCTAATAACTCAGGTCTCAGCGTAAAATATAAAAAAAAGTTATTAAATGTCTACGGTACTAGCACTTCATTAATTCATTATTATAATATTAATTACTGTATAAATATACATTTAGAATTAGAGGCAGGCAAGTGTACCTTTTTTTTCGGGTCGGGGGCCGAACCTCCTACGAGGTCCCCGCGCCTAAGGGGCTCGCGGGGTATGGGGGACTTGCCGATCTGCAGATGTTGGGAGCAGATCGCGGGCCCAAGGCTATTCAGATAAATATACCTACGCTATCTGGCCTTAACCATAGTCTGTGAATGCTGCCTCTATACCATTAGAATGTCTGTGCTGATGCAGATACAACGTGGGTATAAAAATTTTTAATGAAGAAATTTTAACATATTGTTATAGCATATAAAATTATTTGAAAAGGATTTGACCCCCAAAATCAAACTAGCGAAATTCCGGTCAATCAAGATATTCCTGTGGTGATAAAATGTATGTAGTATGTTTCCGGCTGGTGATTATAATGTTGTGGAATCTAACCGGTTTTTGGGTTCACGTTGATCATTCCTAACCTGGGTCTACGATAGCTATGTCTCTGATGCATGAAGAATAAGGATCGAGATAGAACTCTGCAAGCAAGTGTTTTTTTTTCACTTATGCTTTAATAAAGATAGAAACAGAAAGATGATAGAAAAGAGACAGCATACATTTTACCATCTGCATAAAATCTTAAAAGAATTAACGGCTCATCTGATATTAAGTAACTACCGAAGCCTGTAGGCACGGGGATACCGCCATCCATATGCTTCAGTATGATTTCTAAGTCGCATTCAATAGGATAACGGCTTTCCCACAAACTAGAAGCCAGAGAGCATGATTGCTTCATGGCTTATGTACATAAATATAGATGAGATAATGTGCCATCCATTCTTCCGGGGCAAAAAATGATCAGAGCTCGTCATTTTTTGCTTAAAATTTTGTAAATAAGCCAAATTATAATTTACAAGCGGCCCGCTCCGGCTCCACTCGGGTCTTTAATAAAAATTTCAACGATATTTGACGTTGTTTTATTTTTTTAAAATAAAAGAACACTTATTGCGGCATAACCATAATAGTTAGATATATGCTGTCGGGACACTTTTTGTAAATAATAATATGTTCTACAAAGTCGTAGTACATTATTTTATTCTATCATCAATAGTTTTCGCAGGGCACGCGATGTAAAGAATATTTTACGTAATTTTTTTACACCTTGGGTTACATTATTGGAGTATCCCTAATTTTTTTCAAAAAGAGTATAGCCTATGTCACTCGGCAATAGCGTAGCTTCCAAATAGTGAAAGAATTCTTCATATTGGTTCAGTAGTTTCGGAGCCTATTCGATACAAACAAACAAACAAATCTTTCCTCTTTATAATATTACTATAGATTATAGATTATTATTTATAAGTTATTATTAATTATAATTATAATAATGGGTATACTCATAGACCAAAACTTCTGAAAAAGAAGCAAAATTTTATGAAATGAAATAAAATTATAGCTGCCATTTAAATTTATCCATACATACACATAATTGGCATTGCGTTTATCAAGTTCATTGAAAACTTAAAAAAAAAAGAATTGATGAACCTTAACAAATGCGAGTTTAGTGAACAATAGATTGTTTTCAACTATTACGTTCGCTGTTGGACCAGAAATCCGTGTGTACTTGTACAATGAACTTGTCTATACAAAGACAGTTTTATGTTTACGCACAGGTACTTTGTACATCTAGTAATTACGGTTATATTAATATGAGACGGCAAACGATACATGTTATTTCAGAGCAATATTTCTCTTAATGTAATCCACCGTTTTTTTTAAACTAACAATATTCGATAGGCTTACCTCTCATCTATCTATCTATATATATAAAAATGAATTACTGTTCGTTAGTCTCGGTAAAACTCGAGAACGGCTGGACCGATTTGGCTAATTTTGGTCTTGAATTATTTGTCGAAGTCCAGAGGAGGTTTATAAGGTAGATAAATATGAAAATGCCCGGAATTAAATAAAAATAATAATTTTGTTTTTTCTTAGTTGTGTATGATTTAAGTTTATTTTATACAAAAGTTTAGGTCTTTTATTTATCGATTGAGGCACTACGAAGTCCGCCGGGTCAGCTATCATATAAATGTTTTTCCTGTTATTTCTGTGGAACTAAGTTCTATAACTGAGATTAATATTACATCTCAAAGCGGGCGACAAGAATCATTTCAAAAATATGTACATATAAACATCTCTTTGCGGTGTAGGAGAAAGTAAGAGTTAAACATGCGACCCTAACTAAATAAAAACGTATAAAGAGCGAAATATTATTCTAATTACTTTATTAATGAAAACACTTTAGTAATTAATATAGTATACTTGAGACCTTAGAACTTATATCTCAAGGTGGGTGGCGCATTTACATTCTAGATGTCTATGGGCTCCAGTAACCACTTAACCAGGTGGGCTGTGAGCTCGTCCACCTATCTAAGCAATAAAAATAATAATAATATTCTCATGAAATGTTATTTGAAGAAAGCCATTATTTGTTTATAATTTTAATTAAATATTTTAAATTATAGTTTATAAATTTTGTTTCCAATAATCGATATTAATACGAATGGGTATTTTTAAAACAGAAAATACTATCAACAATAGGGAACGGCATTATAAAATAGATTCTAAGTCGAACCTGTCAATTAAACTCGAGCTTAGTAATAAATAGTTATAATCTAATGATAATAATTGAATCAAAAGTAATGTATTATTAAATATCATTGTAATGTAACATGACTTTACACTTACCGTGTAAATAAGGAAGAATCAGTTCCACATTAAATTATGCTCAGTGGGTAATTAATGCGCATTATTTGTTTTGAAATTGAACGTGAAATTAGCCGACGTTAAGAAACATTACGTTATCCTTTAACATTTATTAAAGAAAATATTTGAAAATCATAACCAATTTTTTTTTTTTTTAGTTGTAAGTAAGAACCCAGTTTTGTGTTATCAAATCATAGCCTATCTAACCGTGTACCGGAGACGAAAGGAAACCCCTTCATAGACAAGAGAACAAAGTCTGTAGGTGGGAACTAAGGCAGCGGTCGGGGAACTTTTTTAATTATTACCCAAAAATGTTTTTGTGTAAGTTGATATTACCCCATGGCGAAGAGCAAAAAAAAAACGAAATCGCTTCTTTTTAGCATCTTTCATATTATAGCAACCATAATAATTTTGAAAAGAAAACAATAAGTAAAAATTTAACGATATATACTTTCACTTCAATATATACTTTTTACTCACAAAAGTTTCATTTTTTCCTCCCAAAATTTCATTTTACCCCATTTGGGGTAATTTACCCCGGTTCCCCGACCGCTGGACTAAGGCCTAACCATGACACGATAATTTTAATTCACAAATTTAAGTCAAGTACTACTACTCTAGAATTGTTCCTACATCACACCATCATCAGAGATTTTCAGGTCCATGCGACCTATAATTTAGCATAGATCGTGACTTCATAATGACGAAACAAGTAATTGAATTAGATAACTAAACCATACCTGGCGAACAACATTGCGATAAAACAATGGACATGTCCTTGGACTGATCACGTTTGTCCTCGATATCATTTAGAATTGAGACTTGTTTATAGATACACGAACTACGGTATTAAATTTAGGATTCGTAAATCAATTATATAGTCCCAAAAACGGCTTGGAAGGACTGTGTATGAATGGACAAAGAGGCCATAATGTGCCGACCCCATATAGTGGGCATAAAGTTAAGAAGAAGAAGACAAGACATCAAATACATTGTCTGCTATAAAAAAGTACCTAAAAATTGTTACAAAATCTTATTATTACTAAAGTTCATCAGTTGACTTTAACGAAACCAACTCTTTTAGAAAGAGACTAGCTCAATACACTACTAAAAACCTTTTAATCGGTGTAACCGTTCCAATGATTCGTATTCAAAAAGGTATAGACAGACAGTTCATGTGTTTTGGTTCGGAGGGTAGGATAACCGCGTTTATTAATATTAAGTGACCAGTGTGCTTAGTGCGAGTTTTTTAACGTTCTCGATAGCGTAAAAGTTAACCCAATTTTGTTGTATGCAGTTGGAACAGTACCCCTAGCGGCAAACGTAGGCAAGCGATCCCATTCCATACAAATATGAGCTAACTTTTACGCTATCGAGAAAGTTAAAAAACTCGCACTAAGCACACAGAGATCATTTCATTTTCGATATATAAATATCACAACGAATGCATGTATAGATACTTATAACTAGACATCTTATACATAAAAATAAAATTGGAGTGTCTGTTTGTAATACTGAAATAGCCGCTTTTTACCACATGCTTATGAATATATATACGGTACATAATGCGAAATAACATTTTTTACAATTTTTGTCTGTCTGTCTGTTTGTTCCGGCTAATCTCTGGAACGTCTGGACCGATTTTGACAGGACTTTCACTGACAGGTAGCTGATGATATAAGGAGTAACTTAGGCTACTTTTTAGACTAGCTTCACCCCGCGGCGTCATCCGCGGTACGACAATAACCGTGGGTAGCATCGCGGGACTCGGCGGATCGCTAGTATACAATATATTCGTAGTGTCTGTTCGTAGTAACTAAAAATAGCTCGTCACAAACTACGGTTAATGTCGAGCGTCAGATAATTTGTGTTACATTGCGTGCAGCGGAAACGTTATTAGACAGTACAATTTACACAACATAATATTTTAAATTCTATTCTATTAACTTTCGGCTACATAAAATGATTTCGGAAAATGTTTACAGACAACCATTTTGTTGCACAGTATTGCAATGATACCAAACATGATCAAGTGGTAGCGAATGAACCAATGCTTTTTTTTTTTAGAGCCTATTAACCTATTTTAAGTTATTATATTTTTAATATTATTAAGTTATATTATTAAGTTAAGTCGGCTAATCAATGCTTTATTAATAGTACTTTTACGGTTTAAACTCGCATTTTTTATTGCATTATATTATTTTTAAAATTTCGAAGGATGACTGTAAAGTATTACGACGAAATTATGTCTACATTATGTCTACAACTCGAGCAAACCAAAGAAAAGTCCAACAGTGTATTTCTATTCCAACCACATAAGTTTTTTTTTAAGCTATTGCATAGCTTCTATCGCGGGTCTTGAGCGCGGCGACTGAATCAAGAAATTCCGTAACGAAAATAACCTGACACCCTCACTACGCCTACTATGTAGCTCGCGTTCAACACATTCACAGGTTGCGCTGGTGTAGTGTTTGGGAATAAGCGCGCGGCGTGACGTCGCATGAGCATCATGAAAAGTCTGCCCATCTCTCTCTCTCTCACGCGGTCTAGCTTATGAGTCTGAAGGGGACTGTTAATGTTTTGCTTTTGTTAATGTTTATAAATATAGCGAGGTCTTATTTTTCTTATTATTGTTTTAATATTAAATTACTATTGTCTAATTGTAATTGCATAAGTTGATAAAAAATGCTTTGCAATAGCTTTACCGCGGCAGTCCCCGAGTGTCACACGTCTTTTTTTAATCCCAAAAATTTAACATATCCTTTATGGTATTATAAATAATAAAAAAGCCGTGACTTGTTAATTGTAGCAAGTTACGTATTCGTTGTCTCCAAGTGGGTGTTCACGTCAGACGGTAGCCGGTGAGCGGAGCCAAGGTCGGGCCGCTCACTCGAACCAACTCGAACCGCCTGTCGCGAACCGACCGACCAAACTAATTAATCTAAGTTATCACTTCGAATTGTATTTAACGTATTTTGTTAATACGCTTTTAAAGGCAGACGTTTGATTTCGAATCGGAAGCCAATGGCTTGCTCGTTGCGATATAGATTTTTGGAATTACTTTCTTTTTCTTTTTGTGAATAGCTAGCTAATAATTTTGTTGCGATATAGGTCTTGAAATTACTTCCTTTTTATTATTTAGAATAGCTAATTTAACCTAATAATTGGGAGTACATCTAATGTGTTAATTTTAGAAACTCTAAAATCAGTATCCCCTCAATAATATCTCAGCTTCGAACAATAGAACTTGACCCACTTCTCATTTTTCTAAAACGCGCCCAGAGGTCAGATAATTCGACTATATCAGAACATAATACAATGTTACACAGCCACGTACGAACATGGCGTATTATCAATTCAATTATCGCCTTCATGACCGTTATTGTGATATTGACAATTATATCGAAGGACTGTGAAATCGTCGGTGTTAACAAAATAAAAGGGAGGTAATCTTTACGTCCTATAATATCATACAACTACATAATTTTGTAAGTGGACCGAAACATAATAACCAAGCATTGTGAACGAAGTCTCAAAAATAGAACGAAATAAAATCGAATCTTTGAAGTACGTAGTTTCATTTATTTATTGCTAAGGTGGGTGGACGAGCTCACGGCCTACCTGGTATTAAGTGGTTATCGGAGCACAGATGTCAACATCGTAAATGCGGCCACCCACTTCGAGACATGAGTTCTTAGGTCTCAGTTTTTACAGTACAACGGCTGTCCTACCCTTGAAGCCGAAAAGAATTACTAAGTTGTATTTCACAGAACTTCGCAGCAGAAATAGGCAGGATGGTGATACCTACCCGTGTGGGTTGACAACCTACAACTAGTTAGACGCCCTACCACCAATGTTTTATTTAGTGTTCTATTAGGGTTAAAGTAAGAAATTGCCGATTTGTACTGAAAAATTAAAATTCGTCTTTTATATTTTTATTTAACATATTTTTTTAATCAAAATATTTAACATTATTATTTACACATTGCTGCCATCATACTCGATCCGGTGGACCGAATGGTAAACAGTCGACGTCGCCCTCAACACGTCATTACGGATCCTCCCGACCCATTAACAGTGCTTTAAGGTACCTCAAGCACCGGTCACTGTCCTCGCCAAAACCTGTGCTTGCGACGAAGGGCTCGACGAGTAAATTAACCCATAGATACAGCCCACTGAGTTTCTCGCCGGATCTTCTGAGTGGGTCGCGTTTCCGGTCCAGTGGTAGATTTTGCGAAGTACTGCTCTTGCTAGGGCCAGTATTAGCAACGTCGTCAGGCTTGAACCCCGTGAGCTCACTAACTTTTTAGGGTTACGCTGAAATGGCCTCTCAAGGCTATTAGCTTAGGTTTATAAATAAATGAAAAATATTTTCTCTTTTATTGAATAAGCAGAAGTTATTAATTTAGTAAGTCAATAATAATTATTAATCTCAACCACCAATTCTCGTTGCTTTTTTTTCTCAAAATGTAATAATTATTAATGCGTAACTATGTTATTTTAACTGTGTTGTTGACAAACGGAATTCCTTACGTTTCTAAATACACATAGGTACTTTCACAATGCATTACGTAAACCGAAATTACCATAAACCTAACTTCGAATTCTTGAAGCGTAATAAACTTTCGTTACTAATCCTTTGACTAATACCTATAAAAGAAACTGTAACAACGCATACAAAAACCTTCGATCGGTATACATAAGAGGCAGTTCGTCTTTATGTTGAATAATAATAAGGGAACGCCGTGGATTCACATGACAATGCCAAGGTACGGTTTTAAGAAAACGATACTTCGATAGGTTACGTTTACAAAATACTAATGCGTCTACGAATTCTTTTAGGATACGTGAGATTTGATAGGGAGAATCTTTTTTCATTTATCTCAGGGCTCGTGAATGCAGGGGTTTGCATTATTAATTCACTGGTCCGTACGTTTTAAAAACAACATACTATAAAGGAACATTCACGCTTACATCTGTATATGTAAATATATTACCGGAATAAATAAACTTATACTATATAACTAACTATATCTTTCGCTTCACACACGACAATTATCTTTGTAATTAAAGGTGCATTTTATTAGCACCAACATTTCGATGTTGAAGAAGCTGAAGAAGTTTTTTTGTTATGATATTTTTTTCAAATTGTAATCTTTAAATGGCCCTCCCGTAAAGTTGCTTGTTGCTTAAACCAAATAGCTTTTCACCCATCCATATATTATTATAAGTATTAATGAAACAGACACAAAAATTAAGTATGTTAAATACTGCGAAACGATGAGTCGGTAATATTAACTTGACATGCATGATTAAAGGATATTTTTATTACTAAAGAAATCCTTCGAAACATGCGGAAATTGCACATCATAATAACACTGGAAATTAATTTAAAGTTTTATTTTGTACTTTAAGGTCTCGCTTAAATAATATCCAAATGTTCTTTTTACAATATAAATTTTGAAAATAGTAAAATAAAATTTCTCTCGCGGCAAAACCAATGTTGCACATTACGACCGCATAGTAACATGCAAATAGTTGTTGCGGTTGCCAATCCTCGTAAACAATACGATGTTATTTATGATAAAGATATTTTTCACATTTTAAAGCAATTCGTTCGCTTGGCATCGTTCCAGGAGAAGTTTACATCAAAACATGAGATCGTGTTCTGAATTTTGATGCCTTCATGCCAATGTCACTAGCAATTAAACGTTTCTTTCTATCTTTGCAGAATTGGTCTATGCGGCTTCGATAATCCACATAGAGATCAGAAGACGGATGAATTGAAAAGACACGTAGGACAGGTAATTATATCATTTTGAATATCAGTAAGTGTATACAAACACTACGAGCTACTTTCCCAAAATTTATTCATATAAAAAGTAGCCTCATCGTATAAGTTTTTGATGCTCTAGATTAAGAGACGACCTCATTTATCAGATTAATGGACGTGTCCATTGCCGCCCCCCACTATGGTGTATTAAGTGTGAGCTCTAACAGTATTATGCTACAATGACTTATGGCAGAAATATGGAGTGTTAACCCGTAGTTTAATAATCATCCTCCACCCGTAAAACTAAGAGAAAATTAGAGGTGGAAGCTCGAACCATTTTGGCTAGGCATTTTTTTGAGAAGAAGCTGCTGTCACTGGAAATAGGTTTACATAATACTACGAATGTTTTAGTTAAAGATAGTATAGCCCTATATCCTGATATATAGATAACTGGCAAGACTAATTTTCAGATTGATTTTTTGAAAATTCAATTTGAGACCCCTTTATGCCGAAAAAGTCTCGGTGAGCTTTTCATGAATCCATTCGGCTTTTTATTAGGAATACTTGATGGACAGGGAATTCCGAGTTCATGTATTAGTACCTTTTTTTCCCTACCTAAGCATTAAGAGGCTATGCCAGCGTAAGCGAGCGTGTAGGTGAGCTCTCAGGGCTATTCAGGCTGGGGACGTTGCTAACACTGGCTCTAGCAAGAACAGTGCTTCGCAGAATCTACCACCGAATCGGAAACGCGACCTACTGAGAAGATCTGGCGAGAAATTCAGTGGTCTTTATCAATGGGTTAGCTTACTTGCCGAACCCTTCGTCGCAAGGTTCGACGAGAACGGTGACCAGTGCTTAAGGTACCTAAAAGCACCGCTAATAGATCGGGAGGATCCGAAATGACCTGCCTGGGGCGACGTCGACTGTTTACCATCTATTAGTACTATCTTATCCGTCCCTAAATATAGTATCTATTATTTCTACTAAATAATATCATAAATAGTCAATCCTAAAACTAATATTCCTAATAAAAATGGACACAAGGCAGGTGCCTTAAGCGCAAAAAAAACCTCATAAATTGTAGATTTTTTGTTAATTATCGTCAGAATGCAAGGTTGTCGATAAAGGAAAACAAAATACCGCGCCTTTAGATAGTCCTTAAACAACATTACATCACGCATTATTATGTAATAGAAACTTGAAATCGGGATACAATAAGTCGGTTAGTTACATTAAAAAAAAACTCGTAAATAAAAAATACATTAAAGAATTTGGTACAATGTCAACCACGACGCATGACATCGCTGTTGTACTGGAATATTGAACGGAAATTCTAAAACTCTATTTTGATTAACTTATTCAGCTTGTAGTTCTGCTCTCAACTCTAAGCTTATAGACAACACATCGTGAATTCCACTGCCCATCTTAAGACATATGAACAGTAAACCTGACAGACTATCTGGTATATCATACAATTATTTTATTATTTTATAATTCAATAAAGAATACATGACTTCCTCAACGCAGAATAGTGAAACCAAGTGGACCTACAAAATCCAATACACTGGATATGAGTTAGGAATTAAGAGGGAAGGATTTTTTTTAAAATACTGTGTCTATGGGTGAATGGCAAAAAAGTGGAAAACAGTGGAAACCAGTATCCCCTGATTTTCGATAACTATTCACATGTTCGCACCTAAGTCCTCACTTAAGATTTGGTTGATTTACCAAAAATACTTTATTCGTGTAATCGTACAGAAAACTTACGCCGGCATGCCTTAATTTTATGCCCTAATTTTGATAGTACTATACGAAATACCGAAAATAACAACCTGAATAAAATGCCGGCCGTAGCAATGCGATACAGCGCTAACATATTTTTCCAATTCGTTTATCAGTCCAAACTCTCTATTTTAACTGCACAACATAATTTTAATTTTTCATGACAAAAAAACATTGACTCAGCTCAAAAGCCAATTAAAAGGTTATGAGATCATTATTTAAACTAAACGAATGAGTCGTATCTGAGATTATCCAGACCTTTGGCGATGTTCAGCAAAAAATTTTGACGAGCCATCATCCGAATTGCTTCAACTAACAATGGATGTTCGCAAGGCAATTATAACAGGAAGCGATGGTGTATAACACGTAACATAACAAATCTTGTTATAAAATCAACGAACAATCGCGAGTAGAAACCAACAAGTCCTCGACAATAGGATGGAAATTTTGATATTCAAATTAGATGCGTCGACTGTCTAACGCAAGGTCGATAATACAAAGGAATTCTGATTTAAATGTTTAAATGTTTTTTTTTGTTTGTTTTGTTTTACATTTTTAAAAATTTGTAATTTCTTTCTAATATTCAGATTGTTTATCATTTACCACTAAGCCGGTAGCTTAATGTATCCAAAATATTTATTAGCCGTGCCTAATGATTGCGTTCTTGAATTTTTATTTTACAAAGATCATTTGGATGTATGTATGTGTTCTTTAGACATTTTCAATTACATTTAAGGAGGAGTTTAATTCGTTACGGGCTTGTCCATTATACAAATATGGATGTCATTATGTATTAGGTGCGATTTGGCTACGAACAAGTTAGATACGGGACGCTGAACTTACGAAATTTAGTGGCGTAAGACAATTAAAAACGAGTTCCCTTAAACCATAATATTACAAAATATCCCGCTGCCGGATCCGGTGACACCCCTGCAAGTAATATTCAGAGTATTATTATTACTAGAACAAGCGTTACTAGCAAAACCACAATGAAAATTAACGATAACGATGACGTCATTTACAACAATGGCCGAAACTAAAAGAGCAATCTCTGTTCATTTTGTTTGTTACTCAATTTAAAATGGGATTTAGTTGATGTTTACTTAATCTCAAACTTGTAACATTTAATTTTTCATAAAAGATGACACTCTTATGCTTTTATCGACTCACAGCCAAATGTTTAAAGCACAAACATAACTCGTGCATAGCAAATTAACGACGTAAATTTTATACATGGTGAATACGTTACGGCTGTGAACAATTTTAGAACTTCTGGGTCTGCGGAGAATCTTTGGTTCTCTCTGTATTTTTTGTATGTTCTATGGGTAGTGCTTTGAAGAATTGTTTGCGATGATCCCATCATCTGGTTTTCATCATCGCGCCGCACGCCGGGGGAGTAGAGTTCATCCATTCTACCTGAAACCACTGCGTTCATCCACAGTGTGTTTCCAGAGATCTATTTTGCCACGTACCATCCGACTTTGGAATGAGCTCCCCTCTACGGTGTTTCCTGAATGCTTTGACGTATCCTTTGTCAAACTAGGCCCGTGGAGTGGTAGACCAGCGGCTTGGGTATACCCCTGGCATTGCTGAAGTCCATGGGCGACGGTAACCCTCACCATTAGGTGGGCCGTACTCTCATCTGCCTACAAGGACAATAAACATGTTTTTTACACACTAACATATATTAAGATTTACTCCTTATTAATATTTTCAAACTATAATCTTATCTATACTAATATTATAAAGCCGAAGAGTTTGTTTGTTTGAACGCGCTAATCTCAGGAACTACTGGTCCGATTTGAAAAATTCTTTCAGTGTTAGTTAGCCCATTTATCGAGAAAGGCTATATATAACTATATATAACATCACACTAAGATCGATACAAGTAGAGCACCAATAAAGAATGTTTCAAAATAGGGGTTTAAATAGCTCCTTAACATTCTAAAATTCAAAAATACTTTCACTTTCTACGTAAATGAAGTATGGGGTAAAATTTAGCGTTATGCTTAAGTAACTACTCTACGCGGACGGAGCCGCAGGTAAAAACTAGTTTCAAATAAAACTCCTAATCAACAATATGTTATCATCAAATAATACATTTGTTTAAAAAAAATCGTTGCTTTATCTTGGAATATTTGTAGTGGATTATTGTTAATCGTATTTAATGATATCCAATTAGATGCAACGGTATTATTCAATTTTATCGACAAAGGGTCCACTGAGTTTCTCGCCGGATCTCAGTAGGTCGCGACTCGATGGTAGATTCAGCGAAGCACTGCCCTTGCTAGGGCCAGTGTTAGCAAATTCGCCAGACTGAGCTTCGTAAACTTGCCTACAGGTTCAGTGAACCCAGTAGAAAAAAAAAGAAAAAAAACTACTAATTTGTAAATGAATATATATATATAGGTTTATTTAAATGCAAAAAATCTCCATTAACGAAATCGTTTTTTTGTCGCTGTCACAATTCAATCAAGCGAAATCCTCATTAGTAATAATTTAGATTGTTATTAGCGATTTTGAAGTCTGAATTGTGATTGTATTAAAAATACTGTGGATGACTACAACAATGAAGAAATAGCAGTGTGACAAAAAAAAAGCGTATTAAAAAGAAAATCACGCACCTAAAAGACTGTGCTGATTGCGTAGAATACTGAAACAAGAATCACCAATAAAATATGTCTTGATAACAATCCGGGTTATCAGCTATCTCCCTTTGACCGAATCCAACGTAGGGCATCTCGGATTGTCTCGCCGGAACTATCATCCGCACCATCTGGATGGTTGGCGGTTCCACTACAATGCGTTTTAAAAACAGTTTTCTGCCACGCACAGTAAATCTCTGGAATTCGTTGCCATCAGCGGTCTTCCCCAACAACTGCGACATTGGGTTATTCAAGAAAAGAGCATATTCTTATCTGAAGGGTACAAAAAAAAAAAAAAAAAAAAAAAAAAAAAAACCACGTAATAGTATGAATTCAAACATGTTGTAGATTGTATTCTGAGCCCTTACGGTAATCTACTACTGTCCTAACTAAACATTGCTGTCCTGTCTATATTTGGAGACTAAAAAGGACATCTTCGTGACCTTTTTTTCAATTAGCTTTTGACTAGACGACCGTAACTATTTTAATGCTATTGTTTTGCTAATTGAATTAACCCAAATTAATTTTTAAAATAAAATACATACAAGATTATTTAATATGAAACTTCAGGCCAAGAATTTTATTCCTTGAACTATTCTACCTATATCCGTTACATTTTAATAACACTTTGACACGCTTCAGCGAATTAGTTGAGGTCGCTGATGTCATAGGTGGGACGATTATTGAAAACCATTCCATTGTTGAACACCTTCACACTGATACAAATCAGAATGAGATTAATGAAGACCACGTCATACATACAAATAGCCTTGTTAGTGATATCAAATTTACATACACCAAAATTAAAATTTCAACCCATTTATTTCATATTTCGTTAAGCCACCGACCATTCAGCTTTCTAATTTAAATCGTAAACGTGTCGTCGGTTTTACCTAATCCTTATTCCTAAGATCTTATTTGAAATATTTAAAACAAAGGCTTTCGTTTGCAGGGTGTCAAAATCAAAATGGACGACGCCGGTAATATACTCATCAGACGCTACTCCAAGAGTAGCGTGTTTGTGAAGAGTACTGCAGCCTCTAGCAATGAAGAGACGGCCATCGGACAAGATATACTCAAACTGCCCGGATATTCGTTGGAGCAGGAAAAGATTTTTAAGGTATCCATTATATTATTAATAATCACTTAATTCTCCTATGATTAGCAATCAAAAAGTGTGACCCACCAAAAACGAAATATAACATACTTATCGATTTTCCTGTAAAATTGGAACATTAACTATTTTTGAAAACAAATGTTTTTCTGTATGGATAGGTAAACTCGGTAGGCACTGGCTTGGCTCTGCCCCTGGCATTGCTGAAGTCCATGGGCGACAGTAACCTCTCATCAACATACAGGTGGGCCGTATGCCCGTCTGCATATAAAGGCAATAATAAAAAAAAAAAACTATTACTGGTAGTAAGCATGTGAAAATTTGAATTGTATACATGACGTATAGCGTTAGATTGTATTTTGTTTTCTGAGAGGTCTATCGCAAATGTAAGATTAACAACATACTAATTTCTTGATCTGGCGTCTATAATACACGGTAGGTTATAATATGAAATCATCTTAATGACGGCTATTTGTACGAGCGATTAATACGATATATGCGCCTAATTATATGTATGCTCTGAATTTATCCTTCCTGTTGCATCAGAACACACATGATCCGAATTACAGTTTTCTAAAGCCTCAAGCAAATCTGAGCTTTATCTAAATAGCTCGAGAATTTGATTTATAAAGTGAACAAACAAGGTAATCTTCTTAGATACAATATTTTGTTTCTATACAGAACGGGTGTGTTTGGTAATAATAATTTTCGTCAAGATGTTATGGCTTACATAACGATATATCTTAACAAATTGAGTAACACTAATTTTATATCGAGTAAATTATAATCAATTCAAGAATTTTAATTTGTTCCTCAACGCTATTACATTTTCATTTTGTTTTACATGTTGTTAGTTAAAGCTTCAAATTATCTTCATTACACTTACTTCCTTATGACATTATAAGCACACTGCACGTTGGAATTGCCTCACTATCCAGATTCGAACCAAAATTACCTGCGTTCATCATTATTAAAGACAATAATCATTGAGGAAAAAATATTAAGAGGTCAGAAATTGCTCTAATGTGCGTTGCATTGTGGCTTGGTCATTTGTGGTGCATCACGACTGCATAGATTGTGATGCACGATTCATTGTGACCATGACATTGCCACGATATTTTTCTTAACAAAATGACTATCCTTTTCTAGTTCTTTCTAAATATAATTGTACGATTGCTTTAGTGGAGAAAGAACTCGAATTAATTTATGTTTTTTTTTATTGCTTGGGTGGGTGGACGAGCTCACAGCATACCAGGTGTTAAGTGGTTACTGGAGTCCATAGACATCTACAACGTAAATGCGCCACCCTCCTTGAGATATAAGTTCTAAAATCTCAAGTATAGTTACAACGGCTACCCCACTCTTCAAACTGAAACGCATTACTGCTTCATGACAGAAATAGGCAAGGTGGTGGTACCTACCCGCGCGGACTCACAAGAGGTCCTACCACCAGTAATTACGCAAATTATAATTTTGCGGGTTTGATTTTTATTACACGATGTTATTCCTTCACCGTGGAAGTCAATCGCGAACATTTTTTGAATACGTATTTCATTAGAGAAATTGGTAGGTACCCGCCTGAGATTCGAACACCGGTGCATCGCTCAACACGAATGCACCGGACGTCTTATCCTTTAGGCCACGACGACTTCATATGCGTCGTCATTATACGTAAGCTACCAACAATGCGAAAAGATATGCCTGTAGGAACGAAAAAACACAATCCACAACTAATCTATACTTTCTTAACAGTAATAAAGTAAAACAAACTTCTTCGAAAGCAAGACGCATTGTTTGAGCCCAAAACGATGCTAAAACAACTTAACGAACTCTGGTTAAGAATACATTGCGAAATTCTTATGCTTCGATCCAAAGTTTTACGAAACGAATAATTATATTGGCTTGCTTGGTGTTGTAAGTCCGCACAATATGGACCACTCTCATGAAAGTGCAGACACGTTTAAAAGGATTTCCTTTTAAACAATACCAGCATGTGTCGAAACATTGATCTCTGAGATTTTTTCTGTGCGATTCGTCTCCGTTCCCACAACGGATTCCCTTGTGACTAAATTAATGTGAAACAATGCAGTCAAGTCGACCAGTTTTGAAGATCTTGAGTTGAAGACATCATTTTTCAATTTTAAACCGAGAGCATGTTATTCATCACGGGCCGTTCCGAGAACGAGCAATTAACTAAAGTCACTGTCGTAATGTAACAATGAAGCAACACGCATTCTTTCATTGATTAAAATTTTCAAAAGCGCGTCAACGGACCGCTGTGTGGCGGCGTTCTGATGATTTACGAATAGCGAAGGCGGCGACTTTTTTGTAGATAAAATCTCTCCTTGTCCGTTGTCTACCGTCTGGTCGGACATCTTGATGTAAGGCCGCAGTGACGTCTTGAAAGTGCACCGGTTATGTAACGACTTCATAAGCCTCATTCAATTTCTTTGGTACATCTGACGTGGCGTTTTTACTTTTTACGCTATCAGGGTTCCCTCTATAAGATATAAAATCTTTTGTTTTTTGTGCAATGAATAAATTAACGTTAAATATCTCTTTATATTTTGGTTAGTTTCTATACTCTTCTTTTTCTCCATCTTATCCCACTAGGTTGGGTCGGCACAGCCAATTTTTCTCTTCCATTATTTTCTATCAGCCGTCAGCTCAACACTGACTCCTCTCTCTCTCTCTCTCTCTCTCTCATCCATTCACACACTCCATCCATGTTTTCTTCGGTCGACCTCTTCCCCCTCTACCCTGTACTACCAATTCCATACATCTCCTAGTCACAAGCATCTTCCCTCTACGTATCACATGTCCATACCACGCTCTTTAATTTGTTAATTACCGGGGCTACTTTCACACTTCCTCTGATATACTCATTCTCGGTTAGTTTCTATACTAGTGCCGCCAATTCCAGAATACTTCAATTAAAGTACTTGTAATATATCCTACAATATAGAGTGACGTAACTATCAAGCTATTATCCTTTTTATTTCTCAACAGGTGATTATTATTTAAAACACTTTTTACAGAAATTATTTAGTACTGTTCATACTTGACTTCACACTTCTTAACTTTACTTTTGTTTACCTGCCCTTTCATTACACACGATGCATTGTTACATAATATTAATTCGATAACATCTCAACGAACAGCCTCATCAATTTTTTCGTCTATTTGTTTAGTTCATCACGTTTATTGTTAATTAAGATAAAAAATCTTGTATTAATTCCATCACTACTTGTTCTTTATCTTATGTCAGATCATGATTGGGATGTATATTGTCTGTTAAGATTTGTATTTCGTTTTCAATCGTTAGAGTTAGATTAGTGCCGGCTAATGTAATTACGTTGTTACCGCTTTTATAGTGAGTATAAAATTATTGATGGTAGGGTGTTTTTTTAAACCGCACAGGCAGGTACCATAACCCTTCCTATTTCTGCCGCGAAACCGTTGTACTATAGAACTGAGATTTAGAACTCATTTTTTAAGGTGGGCGGCGGCATTTACATTGTTCATACCTATGAGTTTGGTAAACCACTAAGCACCAGGTTAGCCAAGAGCTCGTTGTCCCATCTAGTGCAATGGAAAAAAAACAACAAATCTCTCCTGTGGTTGTCTTAAAGACAATCTCTTATTTATGCGCGCAACTGCCTTAGCAAGAATCTCAGTCAAACGGTAGAAATGTAGTCTAGAACGTTCTTCCGTAAATTTAAATCTTTCAAATGCTTCGTGCCCTCTAGTTGTTCGACATGAAGAAGTTCCAGTCAAACGTGAACCGGGAGTTGCGGCGCGCGTATCCGGACCGAAGGAGGCTCGAGACCCAGTGTCTCAGTGCTGTAGCATTCGTCAAGTCTGACAACGAACTCCTCGAGTGCCCCATCTGGGTGTTGGTCATCAACGTCGTCGCTATGGACATGCTGAAATCCAAGCTCCCCCCAAGTAAGTCACACTTTATTACTCTTATTTTACTGATGGTAGGACGACACAAGTCCGCACGGGTAGGTACCACCACCCTGCCTAATTCTGACGTAAAGCTTTAATGCGTTTCGGTTTGAAGGGTCGGGCAGCTGTTGTACTATACTAAGACTTTAGAAGTCATATCTCAAGGTGGGTGGCTGCATTTACGTTGTAGATGTCTATGAGCTTCGGTAATCACTTAACGACAGCTAGGACGTGAGCTTTTCCACTCATCTAAGCAATATAAAAAAAAACTATCGCATATTCGCGTCAAGTCGACTTGTAGAGATTTTAAAGCTGCTATCTATTATCATTGTTGTTATTTGGTAGATTTTGGAACGTTTACTGAAATGCTATAAACCACTAAAAGTTTCAATTCGAACGGATATGCGACGCCCGAACAATAATAACTCGAACAGACATACAGATTAAATATTTTTGGTATTCCAGTAATATTTAGTGATGTAATATACCTATATATTAACGATCATAATGCTGATGATCATGACCAATAGTGGCCAGCTACCTTAAGGTAAGCTTGCCTCCGGTGTCAAGAAAAACTATAATTTCTGTTCATTTCACTTTATTTTAGTATTTTGTTATTCATCCATAACATATTTTTCTACTAGCAGGAACGATGAAGCTACTGGTATTAACGAAATCTAGTAAATCGTACTTTAAGACACGCAACGCTCTGACTAGATCATCTGCTTACATTTTTGCGTTCTGTTTTTGGTAGTCTTATAATCTTCTTTTGTTCCTATTTTTTTTCATGTCTACGGCATACATCGATTCTACTCTGCCATTTGCCTCTGACTACCAGACAATGCTACTAAATAAAAACCATTGGTAGGCCCCACGCGACACTAAATTGTACAGTTACAAAGTTTTGATTGTATAAAATAGATACCAAATTGAAATGGCTATTTACTCAGAGCTTAGAAAATAGCAGTTGTTCATTACAAGCAAGGTCCACGTCAGACAACCGGATACGAACACAAACGTTCGCCTCAAATTAATAAGATATTGAATTGTGTACGAATAGCAAAATTATTATACATTTATTTGCAAGTAAAATTGTGGATATAGAATGCAATTTTCATACTATGGGATAACTAACACCGTATAATATTACAAACGAATGCTCATAAAAAAAAAATTGTCTACTTTTTGACGGGAACGCGAGGAGTGAAGTTGTGTGATTTGTTTTATATTGTCTATTTTGTGTTTCTTCAGCTTTAAATGTGTAATAACGGTGGTTTATTAACTGTTTAATCTCTGTGAAAATGCACAGATGTGGGAAAATGAAACAAAGCCGTTGGACGGGACTTCTCGGTATCATCCAAAAAGTCCACTGAAAAAATCTCAGTAAATGACCACCATTTTACTGAGATTATATTTCATCCCATATCACCTCATCTCATTTCATTTAATTTCATTCCAGTTGATTAATGTCTCAAATTAATCATCTTCATTTCATTTCATTTCACTCCATATTATCATTGTTCATAAAAACAAGCATATAAATTAAAATAAGACATGACTTAAAGGTCTTAGTTACCAGATCATAAAACCCTATAAAAATCAAAATTAGTCGTATAATCTACACATTTTCACGTTGGAAAAATACTACATACCTACTTTATAACTAAGCATAACGTAGAAATACAATGATTTTTAACATGCTTTTATAAGTTTGGTCTGAATGTATGCAACGGAATCTTTAAACATTATTTTTATCGATTTCAAGACGTCCAATCATCCATCAAGGTCCAATGATAATACAATATTTTTTATAACTACGCTCTAATATCCTGACTAGTATCAACAGGATAAGAAACATTAATTTAATTGTTATATCCACTATTTTTTAGCCGGCTCTGTTGCTAGTATTCAAGATAACTAAACTGACAAGCTATTATTATTTTAAAACACCCCTTAAAACGCACGAACAAAAAAAAAATTAAAACACGGGGCGACCCTTCTTTTTGGTATCACCCTGAAAATTTGGCAATGATTGATAACAATTAATATAATATTCAATCTCTGTTACGATCAAATAAATGTCTAGAAAAACACTCATACGTTTTGTGGTCAGATCATCGCAACAATTAAGAAAAAAATATGCTTCCGCGCTAAAAACCACGCGATTGATATCATCTTCTCAAGTTCAATGCGAACTAGTGCTTCTAGCCACGACGCCAATACCTCATAAAGTCCAATTACTTTTTGTTGGTTTATTTTTTATTTTTCTTAAGCTGCGATTAAATCATGGTCAAGGAGCGATTCGATATGTTTTTATGTAAAACTGACGTATCTCTTAAAGATATGTCTAGAGATTCGAAGATCACATGTTTTTCTTATCCACGCAAACGGTGATGTTTCCAAATGTCAAAAATTAAATTAAAGGATTCTTGCTGTATGAAGAAATTTTAAATCAACATTCACGGCGTCATTGAATAATAAAAGACTTCATGAAAAGTGAGAGAAATTTATTTTAAATTAATTTTTGAAGACTATATTATTTAAATAATCATAATTAAGGAAATCAGAAGTTAAGCATTCGCTTGGATCCAAGCTGTGTATCGGGTGACACGCACGTTGACACCAGGGAATCGTGGTAAAGCGCATCTCTCACCCCAAGAGCAGATACCGACAACGTTTCTGTTGTGGAAGAGGGGACCACCGGAGTCGCCTTGGCATTGGTCGCGACCGCCTATATCCAAAATGCCAGAACACAACATGTTGTCGGTGATACTACGACCGATTTCTGAGTAACGCTGCCTACAGATGTTTTGGTTCACTGTGTAAACTTGCACGTGGCGCAAGACAGGTGACAGGGGACCATGGAACTGTAACAAAATAAACTAAGTTAGTTCAACTATTTTCGATTTACAATTAAATAACTAAAGCTCCTATTGCCTCTGATAGGCACTCGTGACCAGCCGGTACTTTTGTTTGTTTGTTCTAAGCTTCGTTAGTCCCACTCATAAAATCTGTGAAGCCCCTGTACTGAATCTGGAAAAATCTCATGGCGTAAAAGTGTATTTCGGACGATGAAGAATTTAAATTCACCCTGAAAATTCCAGACATTTAACGTAATTATAAAAATTGAGAATACTTTTGTCGTTTCTCTAAGCAACGTCACATAATAAATACCTCATTCTTCAAACACTATTACGCAACTTATCTTAATCGCGCAAGTGGTCAAACAGCCTTTTTTTTTACATTTTATCGATATTTATACTTAACATAGTCAGGATTAGCTTATGATAAAAAACAAATTGAAACTCACAGAGATAGAACCCCATCCAGTAGCCCAAACAACTTGGTTGTCAGCTAATGGGTAGTTTGAGCCGGCTATGATAGCGGGACGAACGGCGTTGTTGAAGGAAAATGCACTTGCAGAATGAATGATCGCAATGTCGTTGCCAAGACTTGTAGTGTAGCCGGGATGCATAATGATTCTGTTCGTGTTGTGAACCACGCCACCGCTATTGGGCATGGAGGATCCTACACGTAAACGCCATCGCCATGCCGGATCACCACTTTAACAAGCAACATTAGAAAATTAAACTATGAATCTGCCTTGACTTGTATCTTTACGGTGGACAGCAAATTGGACACAACAGTTTTATTTTCCCCTACCTCGTCGCTGGGAGCCTAAGGGGCTATTCTAGCTACGTCCGGACGGTAGGTGAGCTCACGGCTTCAACCTGAGAGAATTTGTTAACACAAGCCCTAGTAAGATCAGTGCTTCGCAGAGTCTACCACCGGATCGAAATCGCGACCTTCTGAGAAGATCCGGCGAGAAACTCAGTGGGCTGTGTCTATGGGTTAGTTCGCTCGTCGAACTCATCTTCGTAATCGACGAGTTCGAGGAGGCCGGTGACCGGTGCATGAGGATCATGATAAAAGCACCGACAATGAATCCGGGGGATCCGACAAGACATGTTTCGGGCGATCGGAATAGCCATGTTTCATCTTTTTGGCTCTGCGTTTAGGTAGCTGGAGGTAGTAAACCTATTTTCATGTGCCAAACATTAACTCATTAGTGAATAATAGATCGTCGACGCCTAAAACTGTGGTTTACCAGGTAAATGAAATAACTTACACAACGCAGTGACCGGCGGTAAGGACGGCTCTGCTGTTCAGAATGCTACCTCCGCATGACTGGCTGAAGGAGGTGCCCAAGAACGAGAAAAGCAAGGCCACCATTTCAGGGTATTGCTGGATGGTGGTCTCGGTGCCGCCAACGATCCTCTGTGGATTCGTTGGCCCAGCTAATCAAATACAAAACTAAATGTTAATTTGTAAAGCTAGTATTAACGTGTTGGCGAGACATTTGTTGCTTACTTAGCGAAAACCAATATTAAATTTAAAAAAAAATCTGATTTCAAATAAGATATTTGCGCTATTCAACACTCACGTGCTCCATAGAAGTTCTACAAAGTCCGATGGAAAGAATGCTATCCAATTGAAGATAATTAAGACGAAAGTATAATTTTGGTAATTCGACTATGTTTTGGTCGCCAGTAACGTAAGCAGACAGTTATATATTTGTATTGTGTATAGCGTCCGTTCAATCATAACGCATTCTTTCAGTATCGAACAATAACTAGCTTTGAGGTATATGGATGCATATTATAGGAACATTTCTCCACCATGAATTAAAAATTAAACGATCACCCTAAAACAATTCGAGATTAGTCAGAAGTTTTATTTCAGAATAAAATTTGTGACATGATTGAATGTAGATTTTTTTGCCGATACAAAGTAACAAATATTCAAAGTAGTTATAGTTGATTTTCTCTATAATATTCAAAACAAATTTATCTGATTTTGACCTCGATTAAGATGAATCTAGCATTACAAATATATCGAATATTCCACAATGCCTTATGGTTTGGACGAGGCTTTATGATTTTAGCGCTTAAATCAGCTCACAGCTGCGATCCAAAAGTCGAAATAAAAACTTACTTACTTTACTTAGTACTGAATATCAATAGTTTCATCTCATTAAAGTTCATCGCTTATACGATATTTAATATTTTTATTGTTCGCGCAATGCTCGAGAATCAATCGGAATCATTGAAACTTCAAAATTTCGATTAGTTTATTATATTCATTAATAATTTTTTTTTGTATTTCACATTTTGAAAAGTACACCTAAAACTGTTCAATACACATGAAAAAAAAGCAGTTTAATATACTGAAGAGAAAGTAGTAGTTAAGTTTTTGTCTTTGTTCATTTATGATTACAAAATTAATAAATTATAATATTATTTATATATAATTAATAGCCGTACTCGCCCGCTTCGCTGGGCATTTAAAATTAACATTATTATTTATTGTCATTATTATTAAGGAGTCCATCACTCATATGAATATTAGCCTATCCATTAAGTACATATATTTTCTACATGGATACCAAGTTTCAAGTCAATCGGATGCATGGTTTAGTAGTTATAACGGAACATCCGTGAAAACCACTGTAGATTTATATATTAGTATATAATAATATAATATTATAGTTTAATCAAATTACCTGTGACAGCGGCCAAACCGTAAACAAACAACAATATGGCGGTACGCATTTTCGAACAAATTGATACAAAATAACTTCAGTTTCCTTATTATATAGGTTAACGTATCTTTATTTTAATCTACATTATCGGTTAAGTGTTTATTTAAATGATTATGATTAATACAAGATTTAATTTTTAAGTAAGGATGGCAACTATTATTGATTATTGTCAAGGAGCAAACGCAAGACAGGGTCAAGTGGAGACAACTTGTGAGGGCCCTATGTACCAGCGTACCAAAATGGATACTGGATTACAACCACAACAACACAAGTTGCGCAGTACTTAATAACAAATTAATAGTTTTTTATGTTAGCTCATCTGACTCTAAGGTGCATAACACGATCATTGGTGTAAGATTGACAATAAACTCATATTTAAAACAACGCTAATGACGTCTTAAAATAAGATATTTCATTTCCGAATCAAAGGAATGATTGATTATCAGAAAATCATGAAGTACATTTTTAAACCATAATAAGCGTATGTAACGCTAAGCTCTAGGTTTGCTATAGAGACACAGAAGTTAATCTCAAAGGCGCAATAGTAAATTAAATAATGTGAAGTTGTAAATAATGTAAAATGTTGGCCTTGTTGTAAAGCGATGTGGTGTAGAATACAAAATAATAGTATAAAAAATATATATTCTAAAACGATATTTATTGTGTGAACTTAATAGTTGATAAAGTTTGAATTAATTGGATTAGGAACGAGGCTAACGTATATTAATTCAATTAAGGTTTATAATTATTGATTTACATTTCATTTCAACGAACGTCTTCCACGATGATTTTGTTCAAGATTGACTTTCACGGTGAAGGAATTACATCGTGTAATAAAAATCAAACCCGCAAAATTATAATTTGCGTAATTACTGGTGGTAGGACTACTTGTGTGTGAGTCTGCACGGGTAGGCACCACCGCCCTGCCTATTTCTGCCGTGAAACAGTAATGCGTTCTGGTTTGAAAGGCGGGGCAGCCGTTGTTGTATCTATACTGAGACATTAGAACTTATATCTCAAGATGGGTGGCGCATTTACGTTATAAATATCTATGGGTTCCAGTAACTACTTAACACACATCTAAGCAATATTTTTTTTTTTTAAATATAGAAAATCGCGGCTAAAATCGTACCGCGACATATTTAACATCTTCGATATTACCCTGTTTCTTGTATTTCGCAAAACATTTATACGTTTATCGGAGCACGTGTCAACAACAATAACGTCCTTTTTTTTTTGAGCGACAGGAGGTTTTAGTCGGTTCGACTCCGACAAGCCCCGCAAGCGATTCCCAGTGGAGGGCGGAAGTTTGGCGACTTCCTCCTGACCAAAAAAGAGTTCTAAGCATCAAATGATAACGTAATGATATGATATAGCGTGAGAGCAGTTAGTTGCTAACATTACCCTACATATTTCTGCCGAAGCTATACAGTTGGAGCTTAGACCTTATTTCGCAATGTGGGTCTTATCGTTCACGTTGGAACGATTCCGTAACCACTTAGTTTGTTAGACGTTTAATACGTTTTTCTTCAGAAAAAGCTTGAAAGAAATCCTCTAATATTATTGATGTGCGTGCATGTTAGCAACTCCTCATGGTGTGTTTTTTTTTTTTTTTATTGCTTAGATGGGTGGACGAGCTCACAGCCCACCTGATGTTAAGTGGTTACTGGAGCCCATAGACATCTACAACGTAGACGCGCCACCCACCTTGAGATACAAGTTCTAAAGTCTCAGTATAGTGTCTTTTGACTTGACTTTTGGCTGCTCTTTCTGACTTTGGATGACAATACAGAATTCAATCAAGTCATTAATCAGGTTACTTTTGTTGTTTTTCAATGAATTCGTTCTATCCAGAATATATCTGCGTGGCAAATTATCACGTATATATTACGTAAGTTAATAATAATGTAAGTATTTCCATTTACGGATTGGAAAGGTCAGAAGCGATTGATATCGTATCTCTCAAGTTCAATGCTAACTAGTGCTCCTAGGCACGACTAAATACTTTTTGTCGAGTTTTTTCGTTGAGTTTCAATGAAATCGTAATCAAGGCGCGATTCGATATGTTTAGATATAAATCTGACTGTAGACATTAATAATAAACACATATCCAAACAGAAGATTCACGAGTTATAACATGACCGCCAGAACAGCGAAAAAAATGATTAGAAATAACAAAAATTGTAAAATATAAAAATTTAACGTATTCAATCGAGAAAACCTTATTTAAATAGAATAAAAAATTGGAAACAGAGTCAAAAGTGGCTTCGCGATTTAATCATTAGCCAGGATCAGAGCCGTGAAAGGGATTGATCAACATTTGTTAAGATTAGAGAATCGAACCAAGCTGCATCTCTCATCCCAGGACATCGACAACATTTCCGCTGGGGAGGAGGGGTCCACCGAAGTCACATTTTGGTCGCGACCACCTGTCCACGACATGCCCCTCATGTATTTTGAAGCTATAGAAAGCACTTTGCTTTATTTGCACTGTATCAATTATTCAAAAAAATATATTGAAATAAAAACTTTCGAATGGATTTTTTTTAAGTTTTCGCATTTAGAATTATTAACACTGTCTTTCATCTGTCTTCAATTTGTGTGTCGTTTTAGTAATTAACAAATAATTATTTGGCGAAATTAGCTCTGTATAGTCGAACACCCTGTATAGTGCGATTAATACAGTAGACAAATAATCTTTTCACTGCGTTTCCATCAATTCGCATTCCGTTATAATCTGAACTAATTTGATCTCGCCTTTAAGTGCTGAGAAAGTGCAGGGCATCGACATAGCTTTAAAAACCTTAATCATTAGAGGCTGGACAAACAATTGCTTGAGACTTTGTTATATTATGTATTCAACTATATTACGTATTTCAACAAAAAAATTGTACCGGGCTGCGGGATTAGAACCAGCATACAGTAGCATCGCATAATACAATACAAGTACATATGTCAGACGTTTTATCTTTTAGACCACGATTTTTTTATTGTCCCTGTAGACAGACGAGTATGCCTGATGGTGAATGGTTACCGTCGCCCATGAACTTAAGCAATGCCAGGGACAGAGCCAAGCCGTTGTCCACTTTGAATAAATTGAGAAACACTGACTTAAAAAAACTAATATTAAATATATTCTTGTTTATAATTATCGAAATTACACACAAGTAAAATATCGTCAAAATAAACACCGACCATGATTTGTAAGTGTTCAGATTATGTTCCGCATATTTTCGTAATTACCTTGATCTATTAGTTGGTCGCTCTAATTCACGGTAAAACATAGGCTAAAGAACCACATAACTAATCGGTATATTTGAGACATCATACACCGTTTTTTTTTTTGTTTTTTTTTTTTACAGTCGGTCTCTTTTAAATATATTGATAGATAAATCACATAATTCAAGTAATAAAAAAAAGAACACAATATTCCTAACCTAAAAATACATGTTATTATCCGCAACATGCTTCGTCAGATTTTAGATTTAGATCAGATTTAGATCCTACACAAATTGTTTTGTTTACAGAATAAAGTGAATTCCAATAACATTCCTTAAAACGGCTTTATTGTTTTGCATTACATATATTGTCGCCGACTAAAAGCCTTGTCCTTTACTAAATAAATTTATGAAGCAAGTAATGGTATACAATCTAAAACAGTGCACATTCGCTGATATAAATCATTAAGCTTGACAACAACAAAACCATTTCACGCTGCGTCTGACGCAATTGTTCAGAAAACAAGCAATATCAAACATAAAAATCAACAGAAACCAGCCACGACCGCACAATACGTGTCATAGCGAATAAATCGCCTAACACTGACACACCGGACAGAGACGCATAGCTCCACTGAAGACCTTACCGTCTCCTTTATCAATAAACAGCTAAAAGAAAAAGAAAACATTTTAATATTGCACTCAGAGTAATATTTATCAAAATTACCCGCGTGGGACTTAATGCATTATCCCGCATTTCAAATGATGCTCACTCATTCTTCGCTTTTATCTTTACTAGAGGTCCCGCAGTACTCGAAATTCGACTATAATTAATTGGAATTGTAACTTTGTACACTATTATGATTGTATTTTATACTTCTCTAATCACAAATTTCGCCAAGACTACACTATAAAAAAATATTAATAAAGACAAACAATATTAAAATTTAATCTATTCTCAATTTCACCACAGACGTCAAGATCAAAAGTTTGACCATAAATAGTATGGTGTGTGTAATGTTTTCTTTATTGATTTAAAGTATCTTTTATGCATTATTTTAAAAAAATATAAAAACATGGTGCACTTCTTCTCTATATTCTATATAAGTGTGGAAAATTTCATACGCGCAATTTGCGTAAAAAGGGATACAAAGTTTTTGCTTCACGTATTAATATACCTATAGATTAAGAGAGTGATTCGTGGGAGCTATGGCATTGGTAACGTTGTTTACATGTCTTTCTGTATCGGCGGTTAGGTACAAGGCCTTTGACAGTGGTCACGCGTCATCAACACCGAATAATTACCATTGAATGGTGTTTTCTGCATGCGAACACACGGCTGCTGCTACGATGAAAACAATGTTACAATTACCTTGTCTTGGACCTCCAGAGATTTGGGTCCGCGCGTTATTAAACACAATGAGCTGACCTTAAACTGATCGTTAACGACGCCTAATTTATATATTTTTTTTGCGATACAAAGTGAGATTCTCACGCAAAAATCAGACAGCGCGATGTTTAAATAATGCACTTCGGTAATTCGGAATGTGATAAATGGCTTAAAATAATTTGTTTTTATATTATAATGATTCTGATCTATGTGTTCGCACGTGGATTTTCCGATCGACTTGAAACTTTTTGGCGTTCGTACCATCAAATTACGGGAGGTAACGCGTGTTTAATCTTAACAAATAAATAGACTTAGAAAAAAAAACCACATCAGCGGAGCCGAATCTCACTAATTTGATGACAAAAAAGTTGTCGCAAGTGTAAGTTTTATAGGGCTGCCACATTAAAGTTTTATTTTTTTGTCGTTTTAATCCTAATTTAATTTTAGCTTTATGAATGACATTTTAATATGATAATAAAAATATATTTTAATAAATTGTTGCAGTATAATTAATGAAACAAATATTATAGAATCAACTTGTTCAGTATTGATTGTCTATTTTTAGTAAGGAATTCAATCTAGCTTATACGTTAGATTGAATTTCTAGACCATACGTGTCTATGTTTTTAGTTATCTGCATCTTTAAAAGTACCTTTTACTAATTAATTTCGATATCTGATAAAAAAACTCTTACAAGGCGATCCGGTAGCAATAAGGAACTATAAAATGCTTCTTGATTTCGCAAATTACAGCAGTCGAACTTAATGCCCTAGATGATATTGAAGCAATCAATGGCTCCGTAATGGAGGACTTAAAACTTTTTTTTTTTTTCCTATTTATGTACTGGTGGTAAGGGCGTCTCGTGAACCTACACAGGTAGCTACCATGACCCTCTTTAAAACGTGGGACAGACATTATGCTATAAAACCGAGACTTATAACTCATGTCTCAGCTCGTCTACCCATTTAAGTAATTAAAAAAAAATACACAAACAAACAACATGCCACATTGAAACAGCGTGCCAAAGGCGAGTATATCTTATTATCGAGTTAAGTCGATAATAAGATATTTTCCTTTCCGGCAAAATACTTAAAAAATTCGTAAAGTGTATATCAATATACTCGTAAATATAATACAGATAAATATAAAGGTTATTCAATTATTTTCATGTTTATATTGTCGAACGACCTCTATGAAATTTTTTATATTGTAATATATAATCGCTTTAAAAACACGAAAATATGAAGAAATAGAAACCCCGCTGTAAAATATTAAAATAAAAAGGGCCTCTTAGCAACTAAGAAATGGCTGAGAAGCATCTTTGATGTTGTTAGGCGAGATAATTTTATTTGTAAATTAATTTCTACAACGAATAATAAATATGATTTAATTCCCATAAGACGCAACCACGACGGCCACGAGCCAACCGTAACTTTGCAGTAGCCATTACCATTATGTTGCGCAACAATGCAATCTTCCATCGATCTCAAGATATATTGCACCTCATTGCACTCAAACTGTACGTAAAACTTCCGACAAATCCCTTCTATACAATAAAGCTAGCAACAAATCAAGGAGCAATATTGGTTTTGTTCAAATCACTCCGGGCCTATGGGAATGAAACCACATTAGTGGATTCCCGCGATTTTCCGCATGGGATAAGATACGTTCATAGATTTTCTGCCGTGGTTTCGTGGTCAGGCTACTATTTATCGGTTCGAGAACTCGAATAAATCTAATGAGTAACGTATCTAATGTTTTCTGTATAGAAGTCGTGACATTTTAACGTGGGGACCCGGTCCCTTTAGTAGATATCACAATAATACACATCGTTCGTGCTGTAGTTTATCCAGATTTTAATTTTACCACGATTTCCGACACGTTCTTAACCAATATCTTCAAATATCAAATCTAGTTTGATTTTTGGACAAAATAATGTACGTGAGATTAATGTTTTCCTGATATTTAGAACATCGGACCAGTTTTGTTTTTTATTGAAGCAGAATTACGTAAATTTTTTTTATTTTTTTTTTATTGCTTAGAATTGTGGACGAGCTCACAGCCCACCTGATGTTAAGTGGTTACTGGAGCCCATAGACATCTAGCACGTAAATGCGCCACACACCTTGAGATATAAGTTCTAAGGTCTCAGTATAATTACAACGGCTGCCCCACCCTTCAAACCGAAACGCATTACTGCCGTACCCGTGCGGACTCACAAGAGGTCCTACCACCAGTAAAAAAACTCTGGGCTTATTAAGCGACTTCCGAACATCACAGCGTGAGCGCCACCACCCACTTTGAAACTTCAATACGGTAAAACGTACGCTATCTTTGGTCCACGCTCCAATACATATTTATCATCGCTTCAATTCGAATTTCGTAATGAAGATTGAACATAACAGTCGTGACTCACTGTGGCATAACTAGACCACTAAGTCCAAAGCTACTTACCTATATCGCATTATAGAATTTTAAACTGGCGCAATTGAAGCATTAAAAATCGAGTAAGAGAAGATCGTGATCGTAGTTATGCAAAACGGTTTCAGTAAATGATAGCATAGGAACATGCGGTGTTGATCACACGAAATATAGGTAAATATTACGAAAACGACAATCACCTTTGAGTAGATCAAAAAATGCCTCTCGTATAAAAAAATTTTTTTTTTTTTTTTTTTTTATCTTTTTTTATTTATGTATGTACGTGACACCATCGATAACTGAATAAATTTACAAATCACTCCATTTAACTAGCATTCACCATTGTCGGAACATTTCATTGGCATTCAAGGCACGGAATACAAAGTTCATCTGGATTCTAATGCCGTTTTAGCATGGCGTCTGCGGTATTTCTACATACGACACATAAAAACTGATCTTATTTTAATGAACTTATTTATCACTTTCAACTAACTTTTAAAGAAGTAGATTTGTAATTAATTTTATTGTATTGTTCTGTAGAAATTTATTATTAAATTTGATTTTATCATTTTTAATTTTTATGTGTAATAATTTCGGGAAATCTCATTTATCAGTAATTTTTCTAACTATGTTTTTAAGTAGCTTGAATTATTATTTCTTTTTACGAAACCAATTATTCTTCGAAATATTCTTTCATTGTGCAATATAAAACAAAAAGACTCATCATCCCACGAAATCCATAAAAGCCTTTAAGATCACTTTGTGTTTGTAATAGCCACCTTGTACCCAAGCGTAAATTACTGTAATTACAAATTTAAGGTACTATAGAGTGTGCCCACAAATTTATAATTTAAAAATAATTAATTCATTTCACAAGCTTGACAGAAGACAAATTATTGTGAATACCTACCGTCGCCTATTTAGATATTATATGTTTTTGGGACTGAGTTCCTTCTTGCAGACTGAAAAAAGTATAGCAATGAAAAATGACACCAAAAACTAACTTACATATTTTATATTGTTGCAATGATTTTTGAAGCTCTACCCAATCACTTATGGAACTGAAACAAAAAAAATATATATTTATATTTACGATAAATAATAAAATACATAGTTCTATATATTATTTTCACTAATATTCCAAAAATGTATGTGAAAAAACCAGCTTTATTCGAATTTATTCACATTTTATGATGCGTTTCATTATTTTATAATGAATCTGTATTTTCAATTTTATCACTACTTAATACAAAGAGACGTCCATTTCAAACGGGTGTCCATAAGACACCTTACCCTTTTTCGTTTTTATTCTTACACCTAAATTACGGCTGACGATCCCACGAGCTATGTATGAGACCACAGTGAATAAAACACATATTCTTCCCCCCACTTTACGGCATGGGCACTACGACTCAATTGCATAAAGGCTCTCGAATAGGCCGGGTACGTGTGTTTTCTTTCGCGGTAAAAATATACAAGCACTGGAATGTTGAAGGCTATAGAGGAAGAGGTAGACCTAGGAAGAAATAGATGGATTGCGTGAAAGACGATATGTGGAAGAGGGGAACAAAGAAATGGTATATGATAGAGGAGTATGGAAGGAGAAAACATATTGCGCCGACCTCAAGTGATTGGGAGAAGTGCAGGAGAATGACGATGTCGGGACAGCGCGCGCACCTCAAATTCTTTGTAGAAATTGGCAATAGAGTTACCTATTGACTCACGCTCCATCCTACCACCAGTAAATATGTTTTTAGTGAAATCATAAACACATATTAACAATGCAATCGTTCGAGGCTCTCAACAATTGAAAACTATTTAGTGACGCTTGCGCACCAGCGTCGTGATGTACTTCGGATGGCAATCACACCGGTTCACGACTGTGTTCGACCTACGATTAACGCCGAACTAAATGCACAGAGTTTCATTACACCTCCACGGTAATTACTCAAACCTTCACTTCGTTTGACACACGATGACTCAGTGCACGCGAATGGGTGGCTCTAACGTTACCTCACTACGTAAAGGCAGATGTTACGTCAAAAGACAAAGGTTTTAGCAATTAATTTGGGGGGGGGGGGTAAAACTTCCTTGACCATAGTTTAAATATTCTGTGTACTTAGTGCGAGTATTTTAACGTTCTCGATAGCGTAAAAGTTAACTAAAGTTTGTATGGAGTTGGAACGTTTGCCTACGTTTGCCGCTAGGGGCGCTGTTCCAACTGCATACAAATTAGAGTTAGCTTTTACGCTATCGGGAACGTTAAAAAACTCGCACTTAGCACATTGTATTGCATACGAGGATATTCTGGGCAATTTTCAGAGGTGAGGCGCGTTCACGAATGGCTTCGACGATGAAAGAATGTAAATAAAAAAAATTAGTAAAAAATTATTGCGTAATTAAGAATTGCGGGTCGCCGTCATTTTGCTTTACTGGAAAACGCCATATGCTTAGGAAGAATAGACATAATGAAATCATTCTTCGAAGGACTCCAGTAAGCATTTAAGATCATAACCATGAGCTAGTCTGTCCATCTAAGTCACTGAAGATATTCGAAGACTTCGCAATAATACATTAAAAGTTAATCCAAAGTTGTAGTCAGAATTAGGAAACTAGAATCCACCATCTAAACAAAATTCCATTATTATGATTGACACTTCAAGATTTATTGTCTGTGATGTTGTGAATATGACATTCTTACAAAAACCTCACCCAAAAAAACTCTAAAACTTGCCAATAGCACAGCTATTGATAAAACATACAAAAAGAAAATCGGTTGAAACAGAAAAGAAAAACTTTATTAATCCTTTATTTGGTAGTTAGTATAGTTTGTTTGTAATTATATCATAATACGAACAATAACATTAAAATAATATGTCTTGATTATTTTCACATTCAACAGACACTTTTCTGATTTTATTAATTAGAAAATTGTTAGTTTTGTTCATTATGTATTACATTTCAAAACTTTATTTGATTTTGATCTTTGAGGGTGTAAACTAGAACTTTTTTTTCTTCACTGTGTGGACGAGCTCACCGCCAACCTGGTGTTAAGTGGTTACCGGAGCCTACAGACATCTACAATGTAAATGCCGCTACCCACCTTGAGACATTAGTTCTAAGTCTCAGTTTTTACAGTACAATGGCTGTCGCACCCTTCAGACTGAAACGCATAACTGCTTCACGGCAGAAATAGGAAGAGTGGTCTCTACCCTTGCGGACTCACAAAACGTTCTACCACCAGTAATAAGCTGATATACTTTCATCACTCCTTCGATCTTCTCTCTCCTTTTCCTACTAGTTTTCGTAAATTAAAATTCTCCTCTTTTTCGTGCAGTTCAAAGACCAATGGACATCAAGAACCGGCCCCGTATTCCAATTCCCGACGAGGATCCGTACAGCATCGCCAGTTCGAATGTCAACGGCTCCGGGTCAAGCGGCAGTTCAGGAGGCTACGGACTCGGAAACGGTCACAACGGACACGGAGTCGTCGCGGCTACTAGAGAGCAGCTGATGATGCAGATGGGTCAAAGGCGAGGAGAGAGACCACCTAATCTACCGCCCAGGGAAAATGGATATGGACCAGCTGATATTCCAAAGGTCAGTATCGTGCTTACGCGTTTCCTACAAAGGGGCGGATAATATTTAGCAGTGCTGTGTTCAAGGAACACAGTAACCACTTAGCACCAGGTCAGATGGTCTGTGATTATGACAATAAAAGGTATGTACGGATTTTTATGGCATAGATGGATGAACGATCTCACAGCCTACCCGGTGTTAAGTGGTTATCAGAGTCCATAGACATCCCAACGTGAATGTCGCCACCCGCCGTAACGTCTACCATTTATAATGAAACGCTTAGCCGCAGAAATACGCAAGTGATAGCTGCTACCCTTGTAGCCTCACATTCTGTATTACTACCAGTAAACTTATATTGCTTTCTGATCAATATGCGTTTTTTTTTAATTTCTAAGTTTTTTCTTTTTCTTAAATTGTCGGACGAAGTCACTGCCTATCTGGTGTCAATTGGTTACTGCAGTCTGTATACATCAAACAACGTGAAAGTCGCCATTCATCTTGAGACAAGCACCTCTAAGTCTTAGTTTTACAGTACAACGGCTGCCACATTCTTCAAACCGAAACGCATTAGCGCTTCACGGTAGAAATAGACAGGGTGATGGTCCTTACCCGTGCGGGCTCACAAGACGCCGTGCTAGCTCTAAAATCATATATCAGCATATCAATCATTTTGCAAATCCTTCTAAGCTCTCACAGATTGAAGATTACCCGATAAACTTGTTTCCTGCCTTGTTTTCATTTTAATACATTAGATGTGGTTACTGCATCCCATTGGCGAGGTAATTTTCAAAGTGAAAATTGCAAATAACTTTAGCACGTTATTGGAATTATTTTCATGTGTTTTTTGTTACAATATTACACTTTAGTTTTACTAGATGATGACCGGTTTTTTTTTTGTCACGCCATCTCGTTGTGTCTTTAAAGCGGTTAGTTGCCCTCAATTAAGAAAAATAGTATTATTATTCGCCAATAGATGTCGGGAAGAGTTGGTTATTGAAAACACGAATAAAACAACATTTTCTGAAAATAAATCGTAGCTAGATCGATTTATCGCCCCCGAAATCTCCTGTATACTAAATTTTATGAAAATCGTTGGAGCCGTTTCCGAGATTCAGATTATATTCTTCTCAGTCGCATGCACTCTTGGCAGAGTGGTCGTGGTCATCACTTCGGGTGGTGGTGTGCTTCACCAGACGTCGCCATTCCTCGCGTACCGCGGCCCTTCTTGTGCACTCGTTAACGGGACCGTTTAGAGCTGCCTTTACTTGGTCGGTCCATCGTAACGGTGATCTGCCGCGCGGTCTTGCACCCTCTATCATGCCCTTTTTCACGCCAGATTATATACATATATATTAATATGAAAGAATTGCTCGTTTAAAGGTATAAGATTACTAGTCATTTCATATAGATACGCTATTAGTTGCAATGAAAAAACTTAGAAGTGCCAAAATGATAATTTTAATAATTAACATTTTGGCACTTCTCAATGTTTTTAATTTGAATACAGATATTAAAATTCGAACAAATAAACCAATGCGCATTTTATGTTGAGTTATTTTCCTAATCTCAAATACTAAGACCAGTAATTGGTAAACTTGATTCACCACATTTATATGTATATATTTCATTAATAATCTCGAAACTTTTATAACAGCTAATGAATCAATAAAAAATAAAAAAAACATCAGACTTGATAAGAGCCATCTTCAAATTAATCCATATGGAGCGTTCACAAAAACAAAATGAAAAAAATCTTGTTTTTAAATCGACTAAATATTCATGAAGAAAATAAATATTAAATTAAAATGTTATAGAAAATTTCGAAACTTATATTAATTTATAATGCTTGTTTTTTTAATTACACGATTATTTAGATGTTTTTTTACATTTAACATTTTTGAGATAATATCAACTACAAGATATTTTTATGTATTCGAAATAATGCTTTACCGACATAATTTTCCAGGTCATATAGTAAAAAATAAAACATACTCGTCTATAAAACAAAATTAGACCACATTAGTCTCCCAAGCGAATAAAATATACATTGCGATTTTCAACTTTACGCTAAATTTGGTGATGCAATGAAAGATGGAATCAAATTTTAAACAAAACTAGAGGTCCCGCAGTAGTCGAAATTCGACTATAATTAATTGGAATTGTAAGTTTGTACACTATTATGATTGTATTTAATACTTCTATAATCACAAATTTCGCCAAGACTATACTATAAAAAATATTAACAAAGACAAACCATATTCTATTCTCAATTTGACAACAGACGTCAAGAACAAAAGTTTGACAATAAATAGTATGCATGCGTGTGTGCGTCAAATACATGGTATGTAGTGTGTGTAATGTTTTCTTTATTGATTTAATGTATCTTTTATGCATTATTTTAAAAAAATATTATCATTGTGCACTTCTTCTCTATATTCTCTATAAGTGTGGAAAATTTCATACTCCTCCGTCCGCGCAATTTTCGTAAAAAGGGATACAAAGTTTTTACTTCACGTATTAATATGTAGATGTAATGTTAAATATACTTATCCTTTGAAAGCTCAGAATAAAACCGCAGCTCATAAATAAAATAAACACTAACCATATCGTATTGATAAAGTCTAAATTTATGCTAATTGAAACCCCGAAAATAAATGCAGGCGCTTTGTGTACTTCTTTCTAATCTTATTTTATTTATTATCAACGTTTCTGAAGATTTGACTCAATAAACAAATTTATATTTTATATTTTAAGGGAGCATTTATTAATTACACTGACTTGGCGCACAGTCGTTATTGCTCCTGATGCTCCTCCTCTTTTACTGGTGGTAGAACGTCATGTGAGTCCGTACGGGTAGGTACCACCACCCTGCCTATTTTTGCCGTGAAGCAGTAACGCGTTTCGTTTCGAGGGTGGGGCAGCCTGAAAACTGAGACTTTCAAGGTGGGTGACGCATTTACGTTGTGGGCTATGGGCTCCAGTAACCACTTAACACCAGGTGGGCTGTGAGCTCGTCCAACAATCGAAGTAATAAAAAAAAATACATTAGTGCGATAAACAGTTTATTTGGTCTCCGTATCTTCCTGTGCGTTATGAAAATATGTTTTATTACATGAATCGAAACAAAAAAACCGTGACTGTAATATTCTTAAAAAAAAATTGGTAAAAAAACACCGTTTGTATGTACTATAATCAAAACAACGTAAAGAGAGAGAGAGAGAGAGAGAGAGAGAGAGAGAGAGAGAGAGAGAGAGAGAGAGAGAGAGAGAGAGAGAGAGAGAAGAGAGAGAATACACTTTATTGCACACCAAAACACAATTTACATTCAAAAAACAATCAAAAAAAGCAGATACATTTGTACAATATTTAAATTTGTTTAATACTAAACGGGATCCTATATTTATCCTAATTAATCCTAAATATATTCAGTCTTAGAAAGTATTATTAGCATGAAATCTCTAAAATTACATCACCGTCCCAAGATATCGTCAAAAACGACTAATTATGCACAATTAATTCATATAATTCCGTATTAAGACGTTGAAAGTGGTATATTTAATCCATCTCAACAAATCTCACGACATTATTATGCAACTTATTATTTCGGTTGTGCCACAATTTTACTATCTCGTTCGCGACCTGAGGCTTTATCCGCTAACACATATTTCTTACTAGCGACCCGCCCTCGCTTCGCTTCGGAAACATTAAATTTTATTATTGATAGTTGAGTCCCGCGATGTTACCCGCGGTAATTGTCGTACCGCGGATGACGCCGTGGGGCGAAGCTAATCTAAAAGAAGTAGCCTAAGTTACTCCTTATATCATCAGCTACCTGTCAGTGAAATTCCTGTCAAAATCAGTCCAGACGTTCCAGAGATTAGCCAGAACAAACAGAGAGACAGCCAGACAGACAAAAATTGTAAAAAATGCTATTTTGGTCTATGTACCGCATATATTCATATGCATGTAGTAAAAAGCGGTTATTTTAATATTACAAACAGACACTCCAATTTTATTTGTATGTATAGATTACGCAAGAACCGCGTTTATTTATCAAATAACATAATAATAATCTAATAAGTTCTCAATATAAAAAATATAAAAAACGAGGTGAAAGTTCAATACGATTAACGCTTGTCGATTCGTAATTCTTGTCCGACAGTTGTAGACAAGGCGTATTGCAACTTCAATGTCGAACAATGGTAGCCCTCGGCGGGATATCAACTTATCTTACATCTCATCTATGTAGTGTCCGAGATAAACGATTGTAAGCGTTCACTTCAGTTTGTTATTTACTTAAACGCTTCGTTCTCTTGAACGATCCTTTGATATTATACAAATTAACTGTCTTTTGTACGCCGGTTAGCCTTCACTTTTAGAGCTTACACGTTGAATGTACTAGATTAGCTCACGGTACACGAGTGCTGACGAAGCCCGTTATATTGTTAGGAAAGTTACAATCGCGTAAGTTTTGTGTTGTGTCATCATTGTATTTTACTGGTGGTAGGACCTCTTGTGAATCCGCACGGGTAGGTACCACGACCCCGTCTATTTCTGTCGTGAAGCAGTAATGCGTTTCGGTTTGAAGTGTGGGGCAGCCGTTGTAACTATAGTGAGATCTTAGAACTTATATCTCAAGGTGGGTGATGCATTTAAGTCGTAGATGTCTATGGGCTCCAGTAACCACTTCACACCAGGTGGGCTGCGAGCTCGGTAACCCAACTAAGCAATAAAAATAATAATATAGGGTACTGTTCAAACGCCAAACGTAAAGATACTGTATGGATTCATTTTTCTACCTCTTAATATTGTTTTGTTATTAAACCCTTATTTACTATCTAATTAAAGTCATACCCAACTGTGAAATCTACATAATGGTGAATCTCAATTTGTGGAAGACTCGGATATCCCTTAAAAAAAGACGTATTCGATTTAGGTGATTCAGTTGGTAAATTCTCAGATAAAATGACTAGATTGTATTCCAATTGTCGATAAATCTTACTATTTTATACGATATGGTATAATTTTGGAATTTATGTAATTTATCAATGATTTAATTATTAGACAAAGTATTTGCGTCGTGGAAATCAAACTATTTAAACAAAATAACTCCTACTGACCGCTAAACAGCTAAATATAGCACTTGTGATTTACTTTTGTTAATAAAATGTTGATTTGCTGACATTATTAAAGGTTACTCATACATATCAGACCGTGAAAGTCGCTAATCACCTTAAGACATGAGTTTGAAGTCCATATTGTATTATATATATGGGTTTTTCCATTATTTAAATGAAATACATATTCGCGACAGAGCTAGATAGAATTTTGGTACCTATGCGTACCAAAAACAATTTATTTTATTACAGTAAAATAAAAATATACCTTAACATCAATCTTCTTATCTTGACAAGGCGGTAAGATGTTATTGCACTGACAATTTTATTCTATGACACAATATTTAAGCTGTGTAAGCTCGTGCGTTAGCACGCGTATTCGGCATTAATCTTGTCTAAATTTAATGTAAGTTTTCTTATATCTGTCCGTAATTTTTATTTATAATACTTATATAATACAACAAAAACAATTTTTTTTTCCGATCTAGCTTTGACCATAGTCAATTGCTTTTGATCTATGTTGTCAATGTGCATTGTGTTAGTAGGATTCGATAAGCCGTAAGGTTATTAAAAATAATAATTGGAAACAGTTCATTTTTTATTTTCCGCCTTTACAAGGAAAATATCAATAGTAAAAAAGAGAAAATGTAACAAACACATCTTTAATGAACCGTAATGTATCGCAGATAAAAAGGTATCGTTTACAAAAGAAATACGTTCATAATACACATTTTAGCGAACTTGTTATTAATTACATATATTAAAATAAGATAGAAGTAACAAATAAAATGTAAAGATTTTTCTACAATAACGAAAATTTATTCATGTTAACATTATACCTATGATAATGACAATACAATTTAAAAGTACTGTTAATTTAATGCAAAAAACTGCTTTATCAAAATTACAAAACACGATGTTGTACCTCGTAAAAATCTTTTAGTGAGATTTTTATATAATAATGAAATTCTTTATTATTTATTTTCAGCCGGATTATGATGACATCGAGGCTAACGGTCGCGGTCCAGCGCAGTTTCCGAGAGGAAAATCAGACAAAGGCAAAGAAAAGAAATATGGTAAGCATAATAATAAAATATCTGACACTAAAACCCAAACTATTACTATATATATTTATATTATAATGCAATTTTAATTGATATGTTAGTTGATTGAGAGGAATCGAATTATTCTTGGTTTCTGCGTAACACTATATATTCACGTTGCAATCTAATTTTGCCTAAGCAATGACTTTACAAACTAATCTATCAGAGTAAAACAAAATACAATAATTAATTGAAATAAGCTATGAATATTGTTGGCAAAAAGAAGTCGTAGCTTGAGACGACTAAAAGCCGAAGACTATTTGCTTAGCTGTAGCATGCTCTATTGGAGACCAAAATCATACAGTGAATCGACGAAAATTTATTAATTTCAGTTTTACCATATGGTTTTGTCTGTAATGTCATATTTGTGTAAAACCCCATCACATAATCTACTGTTAACTAAACTAGACTCATGCAACATTTTTTTTAAATGAAAAATGTGAATTCATTTTTATAAATAATAAAATTAGATTTGATTGGACGCTCGACTCAAACGTTGTCGCGAAATAATTGTCTATGTAATTCACAAAAGTAGAAACAAAAAAAAAAGGATTTTTAAGAAAAGAAACTGTTTATATCGGAATTTATTAAATAGTATTTGGATATGAGATGATTAGAATCTTAGAAAAGCCACTCATTTCCTAACTTTAACGTGAAACTACAAGAAAGTAAATTACACGGAAAAACCAAAGATAAATACAATATTCTAGAAGCATCTAGAATTTTGTTGGAACGAAATTCCTAAATAACGAAATCCTTTCGTTAATTAGTCGTAGGAGATAAATTTACCTCATCAGGAGTGGTACCACGTGTTCTGTCTTGCTCAATGGGCTATTATAGTATTTAAAATGGTCAAGTTTAAAATACGCCTTAAGAATGGTAGCTCGCTTCACTTGCCTTATATGGACGATCTGCGCCTCATAACTCCTCAGCGTTCGACAAATGGCCACTGAATTACAAATACTCGAGTTTATTTTGTTTTTTGACCTAGTAATGTGAGACAATGTACGTTAGCTAGTGAGAGGTCAGACCGGCTACTGATTTTTTTCTCAAGGTGTGTGTACCTCAATGCTCTTTGCAGATTACTTTGGAATAGAGGGGTTTCTTAATTGATATTTTTAAATAATTAATCATTAAATAATCAATAGCTCGTGAAGACGTAGCGTGAATAGTCCTTCCTAGTAGGCTAGTAGCCTGAGTAAACCGACGATCAGTTGAAGGTCGCGAGAATTCGCTGGATGCAGGTCGCGCAGACCCGGTTCTTTTGGCGAGGCTTGGACGAGGCTTATATCCAACAGTAGACTTCTGTGGGCTGAAAGATAGAATCATTAAATACCAAAAACAGTACCAGATAACATTTTTTTTATAATTACACTAAAGAAACAACTTTACCTATTTATTCAGGTTACTTTTGACTGCGTCTTGGTTACTAGGGCTCATATTTAAACTATACTTTCGCCACTCGCCTTGAGACACAAAGTTACATTTGTATGTATAACCGGTATTTCAAGAAATCTCTTGATCACTTCAGTGGTTATACGGAACGAAATCATTATTGTCGTTCGTTTTCCCATACTAATATTTCTTAACTACTAATATTTCCCAGCCCACTAAGTTTCTCGTCGGATCTTCTCAGTGGGTCGCGTTTCCGATCCGGTGGTAGATTCTGCGAAGCACTGCTCTTGCTAGGGCCAGTGTTAGCAACACTTCCGGCTTGAGCCCCGAGAGCTCACCTACACGCTAGGGTGAAGCTGAAATAGCTTCTCAAGGCTATCAGCATAGGTAGGAAAAAAATACTAATATTTCTAACAATTTTTTTGCCATATTTATTCCACTGGAGTCACAATATTTAACAGAGACCGCGTTAAATACGTTTCTTTAATAAAAAATATTTTCTTATATACGCTCTAAGATAATGTGAATCTATGGTATAAATCACGAGATTAACCTTTATGCGTTACACTTCACAATGAGTCGTTGCATTGCGTTCATTCCGAGTGTCCGTGGATCGGCCAAACACTCGTTGACAACGCGAATTTATAGCCCGGACAGACAATTTATACGAAGGTACGGACCAAGTGTGAACATTATATCAAACACTTGACACAACATCATTTATATAGGATCGTTGTCCACGTGCCTTACAACGATTTATGGCGGCAAAATAATATTAGAGGGTATTTAAGATAGACTTTATATTTGAATATTCGGTAGGACAAATAGCAAAGTTTGGAATACGCATGCCTAAAAAAAATGGTATGAATCACAAAAAATAATGTGAAGCTATTTGACAATATCGCTCATGACGTAATTACTACTACTTCGGATTCCGCCAATTTTTTTTTGTTTTTCTTTTATTGCTCTTGTAGGCAGACGAACATACGGCCCACCTGATGGTGAGTGGTTACCGTCACCTATGGACTTCAGCAATGCCAGGAGCAGAGCCAAGCCGCTTAGACATAATGGAATAATAATATATTTTACGGTTTAATCGCGGCTTAATCTTTTACGGCTTTTTCTAGTCGAACGGCAATGATCACGAAAACTGTAAAATATTTAAAACGTCGGAAATTATAAAATTAAAATTGACAAAAAATTAAACCGTAAAAGTAATTTTAATGAATACATGTCAATTTTACATCATTACATCAAAAATACCAAAAGTATTTAGAAATCAAATGATTTAGATCAGAGATCCCTCCTGTCACTTCGAATTTTGGTTACCTTTTACGCTCTATCACATATGAGTGATTGGATTTGACGTTTTTTATTCACGGTCTAGGTTTTCACGTATCGTTGCCTTTGACGTTATAGTGACGTAAAAACTAATACACAAAAACAAAACAACGGTAATGTAATAAATCATTTTTACGAACCCTTTTTTTTACAAACAACCTAACCTCAAATTTGAAAGTGTATTGTGTCTGTGAAGCCTAATGCATTAATGAGATCCTATAATAGGGATTTTGGATGCAGACTCAATAATATCAAAGGAATTTCAATTAAATTTATGGGTTCAATAAATACCGACTTTTCACGTTCTCCCCGCACCTCCGAGGCTTTTGACTTCGCCCAGAACCAACTAAAAGGTTACGCCTAGACAATGCCCTGACGTTTTGCAATGTTGATCGCTTTGGCATTTGAACGTATCCTTGATATTTGAAACGACTGTATTCGGATCCAGTCTCGTGTAGGATGCGGATATATAACAGAACTGACATGTTCATTTACTTTGACGGGTTCTTTATTATTATTATTTTCATATACATTTTCTAAGAAATGGTTTTTTTTTCCTACCTGTGTTGATAGCCTTGAGAGGCTATTTCAGCTTCGCCCTAACCGGGGCTCAAACAGGAGTCTTGCTAACACTGGCCGTAGCAAGGGCAGTGCTTCGTAGAATCTACCACCGGATCGGAAATGCGACCCACCGAGAATATCCGGAGAGGAACTCAGTAGGCCGTGTCTGTGGGTTAATTCGGTGACCAGTGCTTGTGGTACCTAAGAGCACCGTTAATGGGTAGCCGAAAGAAATGTCCAGAACGTTTAGCGTAACGATTAGTTATTTACATAATAAACTTGTATATTGCTATAACTGGTTTGATTTGTTTATTTTCAGACGACCCCTACTATTGCGGGCTACGCGCCCGTGTGCCAAACTTCGTGAAGGCGAACGGAGCTAAAGTCCTCCCGACGATGACGGAGCGGCTCACGCTGAAGGAGGTGCCGGTGCCGAGCAAGCGGTTCAGCGTGGCGCACCCCCACGGCGCCCCTTACCCCCCGCATCCACACATGCCCCCCGCTGCTCTCTGGCACGCGCGCTCCTACGAAAGCGGAATCGGTGCGTACAGACCCCCTCGGAAAGAGAAGCTCATGTACCAATTCTATCCGAACAGGGAGCCCAGGCTGCGGCCGCTGATCATCCAGCAGCCCCGCTAGTACATGTACAGACTAACCCCGCACTTTAATCCCACCGCCTCGACGCGGACTCTTCGCTCCAACTCTTGGTATTTAAACGTTTCTCTTATTTNCTCCTACGAAAGCGGAATCGGTGCGTACAGACCCCCTCGGAAAGAGAAGCTCATGTACCAATTCTATCCGAACAGGGAGCCCAGGCTGCGGCCGCTGATCATCCAGCAGCCCCGCTAGTACATGTACAGACTAACCCCGCACTTTAATCCCACCGCCTCGACGCGGACTCTTCGCTCCAACTCTTGGTATTTAAACGTTTCTCTTATTTAGACGCCTTCGCTTTGTAGCACTCCGCCTCTAAGCTTCTCTTCTACACTCTTTGTTCTCACAACTCACGTTAATCATTATAATTCCTCATGTTTCCTTCTTCGCACTAAGGCTTATACTTAGCTGTCACCATAAAGTAGATACGCTTCTTGAAAACTATACGAAAACATTTCCGGCTAGGTTTTAATAGACATCATGCCCATTAGAAAGTGTCTTCGTCATAACAATAAAATAACAACCTAAATAATCTTGCAGACGGAGATCATTACGATCCATACGCGTTGTACGGGCGGCTTCCGGTGCCTGGTCGTGGCTTCCCTCCGCCTCCCGCGCCTCATGCACGACACATGTTCATTGGAGATTGGGATTAAAGTGACCGACAACTTGACAACACGACTTGACCACATTAGATCATAATATGACGTTGGGATATTTTCACATCGAAATATTATAAATACCAAAATCAAAACGTAAAAATCTTGGAAACATGACGATTTAAAATTGTTTTTCCACCCGACAAAACGATTTTAAATTACTATGGTTTAATTTTTAGATAATTTCGACAATGACTAAAGACTGAAGTCTTAAATATTAATATGTTTTTCAACGACGTTGTCGTGTGTGGTTGATGTGGCGATATCTCAAAAGTAATGCGTATTGTAAATAATAATCAATCTTGTAAGTAGTACATTTTGTAATGAATAAATAATTCAACGTTGGAAATTTGTTTTTACTGTATACAATAATTTTAATTGAAACAAAATTTTGCAATGACGAGATTTTATTTTCAATTTGCACATACATCTCTTACAATGTGTATTTAATATGTTAACCTAGTTTACTAAGTTTAAACCTTAAGTTAACTATCACTGCCAAGTTATTTAACGAATTCTTGTGAAACAGCATCACATTTTTAAATAAATAATTTCATAAGTTGTGTCAATCCTAGTCAATACAGGGTTGGGAATAATTTTAGATGTAATTTTTAAATTTTTAATAAAAACCTAGCTTTTTTACATTTGTATCGTTTTTGTACTAATTATACAATTATTTATATTGAAAATACTTTGCAAAAAACAAATGTAACAATTAAAGTGCATTTTCCTCAAATAAACGTATTATGCATTTCTTTTTTAAATTATTTGGTTCAATTGAATACAATATTTATATATTATATACTTGAAACCACTAAAATATTTAGTATATATTTTTTGGCTTGTGTATATTCCATTTTGTAAGAATCAAAAATATTTTAATATATCTTCTTTTAAGTAAGTTCTTTTGTAAATAAACTAATTTTCGTTTTAAATTTTTAAGATTGTATTCATTCCTAATATCTCCTTCAATACTCAATTATTAATTTTTAATTCATAATTTACAATGTAGTTGAAGACGATGTTAAATAATTTATTATTGTCACAATTACCTTAATTAGTTTTAAATTTGTATACAGTTTTAGTTTAATATCAATATTGACGAATATGATTAAGAGCAGTTCCTTGAAGAGGTATTGCCGGATGCTTTCCGTGGTTTTTCTAGAGCGGAAACTTAGTTTGTAATGACGGAAAATATTCAAAATTAAGATTTCGGGGTGCTACTGACGTTACCATATTGTATCTTGTTTATTATTATAAATAAATATAAAGATACGTAAATAATTCATTGATAGCGATATATTTTTTAAACGAGACATTTCATAAGCATTTTAAGCATCGACAAGATATATGAGTCGACTATTATCAAAGGCGGCAATCTGACTTTTGGACAATGATTGGTAAATCAGAAAAACGAATTATTGACTTTGTATTCCATTGGCAGTCACAAAACTCTTCTGAACGACATCTTAGATAAATAACAGGTTAAGTATTAACCTTTATTTAATGCAGGTTTTGAACCGTATTCTTTGAAGGAGACGATTATATTCAAATAAATCTGTATTGACATATCAATAAATTTTTTTTGTCCAAATGTACAGATTGCCGCCTTTGATAATAGACGACTCATATTTTTGTAATTATTTTACTATATACGTTTATATCACATGTAATTTGTAACTATAATATAAGAAAAAACATAAGTTTGATATCAAATATTTTCCATTAATTGGAAAAAAAAACATCCAACAAACAAGATCAACATCCAACTGTATTTTGTATTTTAGGGTGTTGGTTCACGAATAACATTATTGTTAAGAAACATGTATATGAATAAAGTTAAATTTATTTTAGTATAATATTATTGTTTTATTTTATTTTAGCATTTCTTTATAATGGAATTACATTCCGTCTGTCGTAATATTTCGGTAATGGCTTCATTTTTTAATCGAAAACTTGTACATTACATTCATGTCTTACACTGTACATTGCTAAATCGATTCAACCAAAAGCTGACGTAATCTTGTGCATTTTGTAGTTTTGTAAGGATACCTTACTTTTTCGTTACTAATGTCATTCGTGTTAATATTATCAGAATACAAAATCAGAATCTGTTCACTCTAAATTATAATATAAAAAAATAAGAACATTACAAGCACTTCAATTTGCTTCTCTACATAAGCTAACTAACCGTAAGCGGTAGATAGGTAAGCAGTAGAAGAAAGGGAATAAGAGAAAAAAATCTACGGCTCATTATTACGACCCTATTAACAATGTTATCTGTCGAGAATTTACGCGGAATAGGTACCGATGAAGAGACATTGTCTCCACTTTTATTCAGATAAAAGTCATCTTCAAAGTTTTCAGGGAGCGTTTCCCTTTCCTACTGGTATTTTGTAAATAAATTACAATTATCTTAAATAATCTGACGTGAATATTTTAAAATTAAAAGAATATGAGATGGTAAAAGACAAAAAAAAAGATTAGTTCACGAAACTTTTGATTTAAATTTTATTAACCAAGTACATAATAATATTATAGCATTCTAGTACCTAGGTTGTATGCTTTATTTCATTTGGTTTGTTATAGTCACCAAGGCCTATCCATTTTTTTATCAAATATTTTATATAATACCTAGCTTCGATAAGTTCTTCAGGATCGCCAGATCTGTTTGAAAATAAATCTCTGCAATGGGATGCACGTGGAATAACTTTTGCTGGAGCTTCATAAGATAAATCTTCTAGAATACTTAATCTATGATATGGGTCTAGATCACCGTTAACAAACACCACCTTTGTTACATTAGGAGTTAATCCACCATACATCATATTGGTTTCCTTAACCCCAGCCTCTATTCTCTTTTCGTCAAAGTCCGGACCAAAAGTTTTAGTACACATTTTATAAAACAGGTCCATACTTATATTATCAGTAAAAGGATGTTTGTTTGATGATGTGCTCGGAAAGTAGCTGAATTCAGTACAAGTTTGATATGTCCACGAAACGAGCCAGTCTATTTCTTTCGTGTTTTGAATCATTTCGTCAAATTCATAATCGTAACAATTATTTTTAGTGTCGTAAAAAACGTTTTCCTCTTCTTTAGAAGAAAATACAAGAGATGTATTTTTAATATCTTCGCAATACGTTTTAATGACATCTGCGTTCCCGTATTGTGCAATGTACATAAATGCAGAGCTTTTATCCAAAAAGAATAATTCCTGATTTTCGACTTTCGTCATATCGGTGTCTTCACAGATGTACTCCTCCTTTTTAAGTTGTTTAATGCCATCTACTGTTCGAAATCGTTTCTCGTATGTAGTAAAAATTTCATTAATTTTCTTCATACAGTCTTCAGTACCGTGTTGTTCAAAATCATCGCTGACGTGTTCTAAATATTCGTAAAAATCTTTCTTTGCTAATACCGGAGCGCTACTAGCTATAGCGGCGTTAATTAAATTGGGATACAGCAGTCTCATCCAAGCAGCCAAATTACCTGCGTATGATCCTCCAACAGCAACAATTTTCGAATTTTCATATTGAGGTTCCGATTTGACTGACTCCAACAATCTAGCGGTATCCGCGAGGGCTTGCCTTGAACTTAGGAACTTTAGATTTTCAGTTGTGAGTTCTTCAAAAGGCTTGCTCTTTCCATAGTATCTGTGTTCAGATAGCAACATAGCCCCGTTTGTTTCCTCGGCTAATTCATACAAAATACCAGTTTGAAGAAATACCTGACTTGCTTCACCCTCACCGTACATAAATAAGTATATAGGACCATCTTTCTTCCATTTATCTAATCTTTCCATATACCTCATATTCCAAGTATTTATATTTTTTTTATCGAAATGATCTAAAGGCTGCTCTATCCACTTGATTTTGATAGACGATGTATCAAATGACGTCAGCGTAGAATTTATATCTTGAAGCAAATATCTGTACCCATTTCCGAGTCCGTTCAATACAAATCCAAAACCAACACTAATACAAGCGAGAATTATGTTAATCCCAATAAAGAACATGTTTATCCCTCGCTATCGAGTTGTTGATAATGTTAAACACACTAATGCAAACCTACATTTTATATGTGTATTTTATACCATTTAAGTGCACGTACCTACGATTTGAATAGTATGTCTCTCCATGCTAGTTTCCATGTAACTACATGCGGGCCTATTTACATAATTATATTTTAAGACATTTATTTAAATAATTGTAAATAGGACAATAGGAATAATATTTTATTGACATAGATAGGCGGATAGCTTTACGGATCGCCTAGTTGCTAAAACCTGCTATTCAGGTACCAACATCATTGTGAATATGCGGTGCCTATCTTATCGCTCAACGTCGAAGTCTCAGTTTCATAAGATTAACGGCTAACGTTGAAGTTGGAATACATTATAACTGTGTCAAAGTGTGATATTACAAAGGGGGAAACACTTAGGATTGTGGCGTCCCATCTGGACATAGCTGACAGGCACACTGTAATAGGTGCTTTTCACCTATTGTAATTAAAATTTAAATGTTATTTTCTCATGATATAAAAGCCCATAGTTACCAGATAATAGGCTCAAAAAGAAAACCAGGCCTTTATAATATATAGTATTACTAGCAGACCCGGCCACACGTTGCTGTGGCTAAGGTTTTTGTTTCTAAATAACACGCGTCCGGCTAGCCATGCTAATACCAAAAATTAACAAAGTAAGAACAATTGGATTTCACTGTATTGCGTTTACTACGAAATAAATTTCATTTATACTTTAGCCTCAGCAACACGTGCTGTTTATGTTATTAAATTGTAGCTTATGTGAAACGTTGGTATTTTTAACACAGCGCCGCAATTAATAAATATTGCGCCCATTAATCGAAAAAAAAACCATCCTATGGCTTAAATTGGAACAAAACATATTTAAAAAAAAAGTTAAAATCGGTTCAATAATTTAGGTGTCGTTTTTTTTATTGCTTAGATGGGTGGACGAGCTCACAGCCCACCTGGTGTTAAGTGGTTACTGGAGCCCATAGACATCCACAACGTAAATGCGCCACCCACCTTGAGATACAAGTTCTAAGGTCTCAAGTATAGTTACAACGGCTGCCCCACCCTTCAAACCGAAACGCATTACTGCTTCACGGCAAAAATAGGCAGGGTGGTGGTACCCACCCGCGCGGACTCACAAGAGGTCCTACCACCAGTAAAAAACCAGTCCGTCGCGGACAAACAACATGACACGTAATTTATGTATATTAAGGTAATATATAGTAGGTCGCATTCGCATCGTTAAATCGATGGTCTACGGTAATCAGTTAACGCTTGGTGGTTCAATACGCTTTGCAATACAGAGTTCTAACTAAGATAGCAATTTTAACATAAACGCTGAAAGGTAAACGAAATTGCCGGCCGAGTATTAACAAATGGTACTATTCAGATAACATGAACCCCATGAAGACAAATTCTCAAAATGTTGTGATAGATCAGATTCCTTTATAAAGATAAGTCGTTCAGTGAAAATTTAAGTGCGTAAATTGTAATATACATTGGCTGTATTTATACTTTCACTGCGGTATGGTTATATTGCACAGCACTCTTAATAGACGGCTACTTTATTTTTTTATTGCTTACGTGAGTGAACGAGCTCACGGCCCACCTGATATTAAGTGGTTACCGGAGCCCACAGACATCTACAACGTAAATGCCGCCACCCACTTTGAGATAAAAGTTCTAAGATCTCAGTATAGTTACAACGGCTACCCCACCCTTCAAACCGAAACGCATTACTGCTTCACGGCAAAAATAGGCTGCGTGGTGGTACCTACCTGTGCGGATTACAAGAAGTCCTCCCACCAATGATACTCTAATCAGATTTTTTGCTATAGCAATAGAATCCACTAATTTTCATTAGTGCAACTTCAGACTTGCCCATGACGAGTCAGTTACTCGTTGCCATAGATTATACACTTAATAATTTGTTGCCATAGCAACAACCGCCAAACACTCCGACAGCTTGCATCTATTTATTTCAAATTAATTCAGACTCGACCTACATTTTTGTTGGTGGATACTAATTAAGGAGGCGTTAACGTTAGTGCGATTATGGATTTTTCCGATGGCAGTGGGAGTATACGGTCCGACACGACGCGGCCAGTTTCCAGAAGGGGTTATCGCGAGCACACGAATAACGGCTCTGCTCTTTCACGGTAATCAATGTTTTAGTTTAGTTCTGGAATATTCCAATGATTTCAATTATATCGGTATTCTCTAAGATTTTAAAACAAATGAGACAAAATTGTCAGCAAAAAAATTAACGGTTTAATTAAAAAGAAAAATAAATAATCTTGAATAAAAAACTATTTCAGTCGATAAAAGCAATAATATTATTTTTCAATTCTTTATTTTTTCATTCTATTTTATTTATTATCTGTAAACTTATTTAACTTTAACTTTAGTCATAATTTGAATTTATAGAATTGTAGTGTTGTTAAGCCTAATAATTGAACCTAGTTTTCTTTTCTAAGACACATTGCGTGTTCTGTAGACCTTTCACGAGACACAGTCTTCAGTCCTTAGTGAACTACTTATAGCAACGATACTCTTAATTATCTTCCACGGGACTCTCAGCTACTTTGGACACGTTGTCGTAGAGAGAGAGAGAGCTAGGTATAAAGGATCATGCGATCAATCGTCTCCGCGTTGTGTAAAACAAATAAAATTCCTCACCGATCTATCGCCTCTTAACTGAGGTCATAGAGAAGGCAGAGAACGGAGAAACATGTAAAGGTTTGCCGCTAATAATAATAATCATTTATTTCAGATCATATTTTAGCCCATATATAAAAATGTAATTTGGAAATACATAATAATAATATATTTATCCTGCCTATCCGCCGCATCAGGGATGCTGCTCGTTTCCTAAGTATTGCGGCAAAGCCGTCAACACCGGCATCTGCAAACATCCCCGACGCGCTACAGAAACACGGCAGCCCCATCAGTGCCCTGAACCCATCGTTATATTGGACGCCAGTTGCGTATACTACCCATAGGCTGCAGGTGTAAATAAATAATAATAAGCTAAAATTTATGTAAGGAAATTGGGACCAGATTCAGCGAAGACCACCTAAAAGACGCAGGAAAAAATGTCAAAACATACAAAAGCATAGTAAATGTATATCAAATTAATGAAAATAGTAATTTATTATAATACATCACGTATGTCCGTTCCCGGGTCCAAATAAATTTGTTTTTAGAAGCGGCAGTATGCGTCCCACATCTGCATATCGAGGCAGTACCGCCTCCAGACTGACGACCGGCTTTGGTCCTGCTCCTCCAACAGCAGGCCGACAACAAACTGCCGTTACCGGTTTTTCCATGGTTTGTTTTAAATTAATTAACCAATCCAAAAATAAAATACCTTTTTATTATTATTGCCCTTGTAGGCAGACGAGCATACGGCCCACCTGATGGTGAGTGGTTACCGTCGCCCATAGACTTCAGCAATGCCAGGGGCAGAGCCAAGCCGCTGCCTACCGTTGGGTACTCTCCACAAGCCTCGTTTGAAAAAGGACAAGTCATAGCGCTCGAGAAACACTGTGGAGGGGAGCTCATTCCAAAGCCGTTAGAATCATATTTTTCATAATTCACGTGTATATTTTAAAAAGAAATCAATTAAATGTGCATTATTAAGGATGACTCATAAACTATTGGTCAAATCTTGATAAAATTTAAATTTTGATGGTAAATATAAAAAACAATCAAGTTCTTTTCACCTTTTTTGAAGACGATTAAAAAAACCAAATTAAGCAGTGAAACTAAACAAAGAAATCTTGCTGATGTGCGAATGTTAGCTTATAGAATACAGAAAGACATAATATTATATACCTCGATACCTATACATAATTATGTACAAATGATTCATAGCCCTTCTCATCTTATCTCATCGATTGAATTTCACAATGAAGGAGACCACCACTCCTCAGAGTGGACCTTCGCGACCTTATAATTTAATTAAAGTTTATTAATTTCCCCAGAGTCTTTGAGTCTTCGTTATTTACAATATTAAGACGATCATACCTTCATCTTAAGACAAAATCTCTATTTACTATTTTGCGAATCGTAGACAAGGAACGAGATCTCGGTCTAGCTGGTGTTAAATGGTTCATTATGTCTATGGACAGCTACACGAATTCCGTCGCCCATCTTGTGCTGTGAGGTTGAAAACTAAAAGATATGTTTAATAAAAATGACTTAGTCTCAACTTACTTATCAATATAGGTATACTTATTTCATTAAATACTTTAATACTTTCTGAAATAGATTGATCGACCAATTACTCAACAAGGTATCTCAGGATTACGAACTGGTACTGGTCGCGGTTTTCGGACCAGACAGCTACAGGACAAACGATATTGGGAAGAATTGATGCAAGTGAAAATTAGAGAAATGAAAGCTGAAATAGCGAGATTGAGTGAACAAGCTGAGGCAGGTGAGAGAGAGAAGTCCGCGAAAAAGCACTATGAGAAGCGAGTCAGGGAATTGGCACAAGAACTAACCGGTAAGATTGATATTGTAAATATTTGTTTATGAACAGCTCCTTTTAAGTTAATTTAGACCAAATAGCGGAGGAGGAAGTGACGGTACCTGTCAGCGACGCACTCCACCAAGCTACAAAACGAGATCGATGGAGACAGCTGGTTGACGGAATCGGACGGAGTCACGATCCTCAGCAGCGAAGGACCTATCGAAGAGAGAGAGAGCAGCTATAGACTTTTCAAAAATCACTACCTACATAGTATAAAACAAAGTCGCTTTCTCTGTCCCTATATCTGTCTATCCCTATGTATGCTTAAATCTTTAAAACTACGCAACGGATTTTGATGCGTTTTTTTTTAATAGATAGAGTGATTCAAGAGGAAGGTTTATATGTATAATAACACCCATTAAATAGTGGAGAAATCAATAATAAATTACAGTTTCCGAAGCGAAGCGAGGGCGGGTCGCTAGTCGCTTTTCGGTAGGCAGCGGCTTGGCTCTGCCCCTGGCATTGCTGAAGTGCATGGGCGACGGTAACCACTCACCATCAGGTGGGCCGTATGCCCGTCTGCCTACAAAGGCAATAAAAAAAAAATATATGAATAAAGTTATATAAAGTATACTAAGAATCAGACTTTAAACCATGTAACTAATGGAAAAAATAAGGTACCAAAGATTTTAAAGTTATGATTAAAACGTATTTACTGGAAAAAAAAACAGGAAAATGAGTTTTCTTTTTAAGGCTTTCACATCTTAACTACCCAATGGACCATCATAAAAGTTTGCATGTCTGTTTTTAAGGGTAATCAAAACGACGTACGATTTCTTTCCTCCCGAAAAAGTAGTATTTCCAAGGATTTTTTTTTCTAATAATTAGAACTAAAGACCCGTGTAATGGCTGGAGTAGTAGTAAATTTTATCAATATTGTAGATTTACAGGGACGCCTCGCAGACTATAATACTGCAATTCGTATACTAAACGGAGAAGCGACAAAGCAATCTGTTGAGGAACAAACAAGAGAATTGGAGACGACAAATCAGAAGATGCAAGATGAAATAGAACAAGTATTCATGGAGAAACGAAGGAAAGAAAACCAATTACGACAGATTCGAGAGCAAATTGAAAAGGTACAATTTGATTTGAATAAGGCAGCAAAGCCTTTTGTTTCTCTGTGATTTTATCCGAGAACAGCTAATCCTTATCAGCTTTTTCTTATCTTTAATTAATCATTCCTTAATACAAACACAGAGAAGACAGCAAAATGAAATCCGTGCCACTGTGTCTTTAGAACTTTTTTTTTTTTCGTATGTAATTTTATGCAGTCGTATGCAATACCTATTGATTTCAGGAACAATCGACGATCACAAAGATACTAGCCGAAATGACGGTGGAGCAAAAAGATCAGTACAATGAATTGGAAACTACGGCTGCAGCGTTAAGAGAGGAAGTGGAGCAGAGCAGAACGCAATTAGATCTCTTGAACAGAGAGAAAGAAGAGTTTGCACGGGAAATATCAGGATCACAGGTAATTGTTCAACATCAACATCGATATTGTCCGTTTTTTTGTTGTAAGCTCAGCGAATGAGTTTACAGTCCTCTCACATGTAGTGATAACTGGAGCATACAATAAGACGACAAATAGGAACGCATAACTGCCTCGTACTAAAATAGATAGGTCGATAATAGTTTATTCATTTACACAAAAAAGGGGGATAGTACGAAAGAAAAGACTAATATTCTAAAACATTCTCAAAATACTGCCAAGGCTAATGTTATTAATTGACTTAAAACAGTCGTAGCTATTCGAATCCAATAAGTGACTTTAATAGAAGCACCGTTTCCTAGATAAAAGTGCACCTTCTAGAACTACATAGAAGGCTGGTCGCCGTCGAAGAAAAACGCGACAACATGAGAAACGAAATAAACAATCGATTGGATCCGCAGGAAGAAAGGGAGAAGCTACTGTCCCAAGTATGTTCATAACAATAATTAAACAATTTCAAACGACAAAATGAATTCAGAACCATGTTCTAAAAGTCCATTATTTCAAAGATATGTTGATTGATAATCCTGACTTACTATTTAAAATTAAAGCAACCGAAGATCATTTACTTTCTTAAACGTTCGTCCCGACTACAGAGTCAATTATTGTGCGAAGTTTATTGTAGATGAAAATCGATTCCAAGGTTTTTTTTAATTACATGTTTTTCATAATTAGTGATTACTTTTAATCTAGTAAATATGTCAGGTGCGAGAAGATAACGCCGCCATAGCGGTATTGGACAACAACGCTGCGAATTTGAAAGAACAGATCAAGAAAGTTCAAGAATTGATTGAGCAGTCTGAACAGGTTGGTTATTTTGATATTAAATGATTTTCCATTAAAGCCAATCTACAAACTACGAATCTACTCATCCGTATATATCAATTTTTACCTTTGACCTATTTAAAAAAAAAAAAAATTTAGGATCTCGAAGAAGGCAACTCCGAACGCCATCAGAAATATCGCGAATTGAAAAAGCGAGAAGAAACAATGGACTCTTTCATGGAAACGTACGAAGAAAATCTGAGAAATGAACAAAATAAAATCGATCAATTGGAAAATGATATCGTGTTCGCTTTAGAGCACAGCAGCTCCAATATTGACTTAGATCTTAGCGAAATAGATAGTTTAAAGCAAAGGGAAGGCTACACGTCAACTTATGATGAAAATAAGAAATCCATCGATGCACTCACGAAAGATTACGAACGTTTTCAGGCTAATTTGAAAAAGGTAAAGTTTTATAATCTAATAGCTGTACCCGTCTGCTTCGCTGGGCATTTAAAATTAACATTATTATTTCTCACCCCACAAAGATTCTCATCATTAACGCCCCCGCAACTGGTGTAGGGAGTCCAACACTCATATTAATATTAGCCTATCCATTAAGTACATGTACTTTCTACACGAATACCAAGTTTCAAGTCAATCGGATGCATGGTTCAGTAGTTTTAACGGAACATCCGTAAAAACCACTATAGATTTATATATTAGTATACATTTTTAGTACATAACATTTGGGGCCGACCAAATCACGGTCGTGGCAATTCTTAATATTTTTGTACTTTAAATAAATAGAAAATGATGTTTCATTCATTAAGAAGACGCGCTTATGATCATTACATCATCTTCGTCATCATACCGAAATTATAATTGGCTCTCATTACTTCTAATAATTCGTTTGAGAAAAACAAACAATCATTGTTGCTACTATATTTGTTTTGAACAGGAAACAGCGGAATTGGTTTATGTAGATCAAATGGAAATTGCGTATCGTCTTAAGAATTATTTTTCAGGCAACAGCAACACGAGAGAGGTTGGCTACTGAATTACATACTTTGCCGGAAAAGACGCGCGTCATGAAAGAAGAGTTGGTAACACTGAGCGACTTGGAAAAGCTTCGAGAGCAAGGTACATAAGTGTTGTTTTTTCGGATTAAATCCTATAGCGACATTGCGTAGTTGTGTTTCTATAAAATACTGTACTGCATGTTTATGTTTAATATGAGATTATGAATGCACTCGCCATTTAACATTACACTGATTTACTTTAATACCTAAAGGATTCGGAATGATAATATTTTCGACAATATTTTTGAAGACGTCCGTTGCATTCGTATCAAACAATGCAATGATATTCGGATCCCGCAGACGGGTATCAAATTTTTAATGAAATAAGTACGTACTTAACAAATGTTAACGATTGACTTCCACGGTGAAGATATAACATCGTGTAATAAAAATGGAAGCCGCAAAATTATAATTTGCGTAATTACTGGTGGTAGGACCTCTTGTCCTACCTATTTCTGCGTTAACCAGTAATGCGTTTCGGTTTGAAGGGTGGAGCAGCCGTTGTAACTATACTGAAACCTTAGAACTCGCGTCTTCAGATGGGTGGCGGCATTTACGTTGTAGATGTCTATGGGCTCCGGTAACCACTTAACACCAGGTGGGCTGTGAGCTCGTCCATCCATATATGCAATAAAAAAAAACCTGTCCGAAAGTGAGTGGTTGCAATAACTTTGTGATGTACCTAACATTGACCGAGAGCTCACCAATCTAATAAAAATCAAAGCATAATAAATGTAACATTATTCGTTGCAATAGGTGTTAAAAATACTCTTAGAATTATAAATAGCTTCATTTCACAATCAAACTGCAGAAAAACATCCAAACATTAATTGGCAAAGATTAAGCAATTGAATAAAATTATTTCGAATTTTCTTTTTTTTTGTCAGTATCTGTGTACAAGCTTTAGTGATATCAATAAAATGAATCATTTAAACAACAATGTTTCGGATTTAATGCACTATTTTAGTAAGTAATACAGGTGTAAAATGATCGTAAAATGAAGTCGTTATAATAAAATACAAAAACTTTAGTTTTGTTTTTCAAATGATCAATATGAGTTGACCGCTTTGATTCATTGGTCAGGCGAAGAACAGAAGAAGGCGTTAGAAGTTGAACTACAACAACTGCGAGAGAAACTGGCCCCAACCGAGAGTGCTGTTACCGAAGCGAGGAACAAACTGAAAACATTACAGGTTTGTTTTGATTTGTGACGATTCGTTTACAAACAATTGCAGGAGAAAATTTACGTCACAAATCGTCTTCTCGCACTAAAACTGTATAATCTCAAAACTTACTAATTTTACAGGAGAGTGTTTTAAAGGTTTAACGTGTGATATTTTTTTAATATTAATCATCTTTGCAATATTTTTTTATTTTTTACCACTTACATTATCTGTCTTTTAAAATAAGATAAAATTATGTAGGTATTAATTTTGTTAATAGTAGTCAAAACATGGGTAAACTAGAAAAAAAACTAAAACTAAACTGCGCTCTTTTGACAGTATTTATGAGAAAAATACTGACAAATGATTCCGCATATTAACTCAATTTCGAATATTTTTGGAAATTGTACACTTTTAATGCGAAAAGACGAAATGTAGTACAACAGTACGTGCAAAAGCAGCGATGAATATGAAAATTCGAAAAAGTAGGTAGCCGATACAATGAACGTCAAATATACACAATAAAAACTTAGAAAGATGAACCTAAATATAGGGTGTAATAAGGTTCTATTTTTATTGGTGACAAAGTACATAGTAATATCATACAGGTGGGAGCCACGGTCTTACCTATTTCTGACGCTTATCTTAAAGGAACAATAGAAAAAAACAAGTTACGGAGTCTTAAGAATTTGATTTATCGATCCTATTTTTTTGTGTTATCGTTTCCTTTTTTTATGTGTGCTAAGTTTATTTCTTTAAATTTGTAGACATCTTTAGAGGGCAACGAAATGTATTCAAAACTCAACAGTCTGGAGGAGGAAGTGGCTCAGCTTGAAGCCAGGAAGACTGTTCTCGAAGAAGACATAGCATCGATAACCTTGAAAGCTGATTATGAGCCTCTGAAACAACAAGCTTTGGACGAGTTGGCGGCCCTGAACAAAAAGATCATTGAAGATTTGAATAGCGTCAAATCGTATTAAATATTTTGGTAGATTTTGGGCGTTTTATTTTATAATTAGTTGTTTATATTTCTAAGTAATTTCTTTAAAATGATAGGACTTGTTGTGCGCTCATTATCCCACTAAGTTTGTTACGGGATCTTCTCAGTGGATCTCATTTTCGATTCGGTGGTAGATTCTACGAAGTACTGCTCTTGTTAGAGGCTAGTATTAGCAAATTTGTCAGGTTAGAGCTCCGTGAGTTCACCTATTTGCTCGACGAATCTATAGCCACTTGAGATTACTAGAACATTGTTTAGGAAAAAAGTAAATTCGTAAGGTTTTTTTTTAACTTAGGCTAGTTTTTTTTTCGGTTTTTATTCTTACTGATTTATTTAATTAACGCTCGTTCACGCTCAAACCTTTCAGACCCGGGTCTGTCTTGTCGGTCGTACACGAACGACATACAGTGTGCTCAGTGCGAGTTTTTTAACGTTCTCGATAGCGTTAAAGTTACCTCATATCTGTATGAAATGGGATCGTTTGCGTATGTTTGCCGCTAGGGGCGCTGTCCCAACTGCATACAAAATTATGTTAACTATTACGCTATCGAGAAAGTTAAAAAACTCGCACTACGCACACAGATCTCTTCTAGCCGGTCATGTGAAATAGTTGGCGGCTCCTAGGGGCGCTGTTCCAACTGCATACAAAAATGGCTTAACTTTTACGCTATCGAGAACGTTAAGAAACTCTAAGCACACAGATAATTAAAGCAAACTGAAAGGAAATCAATAGTATTAAGCACTTATAGTATTGAATTCAATGGAGTTTCAAATTCATCAGGATGCTGGACAGAAAGGATTCACAATTGAGCCCAAAAAATATCGAGCTAGACGAAGCTATCGAGCGAACAAGACTAATTGTACCTAAAATAATAGTTTAATGGCACGAAAAAAAATAATTGAAAATTAAAACATTTTTTTAAATCATATTTTATTAATTAACACCTTAATACAATTTAATATCACAGACAATTAATTACGGTCCAGTAAAATAATCAAATGAAGGATGTTTACATTTTAGCTTAAAATTGTATTAGTTTTTTTCAAAATTAAATATGGCATTAACTTGACAACAAAAAACATTTATCACTGAATTTTCCCATTCATTAATTTCATTTACTTTAAATTTTGCATCCATATTACATTGATTAACATTTCATATAGTATACCAGAATTACATAAAATTAAAAATTAAACCACTCTTCTTTTTTTCAATTGGCAATCCACTTCTTCCGATGCCACTTGCTAGTGTCGAGTTTATGAAAATAGTTCTACTTTTTAGAGTGTTCGACTATCAAATCGCTCATAGATTTACATTCAAAACAATAAGGATGTCTAAGAACGTGTTATTAGATTAACTAGTTTCATAACAATAAGAATGAATTCATTCGGATATCAGGCTTAGTGGAAAACATTCTACTAGGTCGGACGGTGGGAGCATTGACTAAAAAAAACGAGGCACACATGAAAACGGTTCGTGACGTCACTATGTAAGGTGCAGCATGCGAAATGGGGGGGGAGAAGGAAGAAAAAAGATTTTCTTACTACGCACAGTAATTTCTTTGTATTTTTTTTAAATATATTTATAATTATGTATAAATAATGTGTCGTTTTCGCTAAAACTATTTTAAACATTCGTATTTACAAACGATATTAAGTTCTCGAAACGCTAGTTAATTTGTCCTGTTTATCTAACAGTAAACTTAATTCTGACGGTACGGTTCTGTTGTTCGCTTTGAGCAACGAACAAATGTTTCGAACGAATTTCTGTGACGGCGTCACATCCGCTTCCTGCATTTTGGTCCACAGGGACAGCGCTTCTTGACAATTGTCGTCGCGTTCTGAAATTTATGAATCGTTAGTTAGGGATTTAGGGGTTGATTCGTCTATTAACCATCATATTAGTGGACATTCTAAGCTTGAAACACAATAATATCAGGTAGATAGGTAGGTGCCCTTAGAGGGTTATGCGAGGGTTTTTATTTTTATTTTTTATTGCTTAGATGGGTGGACGAGCTCACAGCCCACCTGGTATTAGTGATTACTGGAGCCCATAGACATCTACAACGTAAATACGGCACCAACCTTGAGATATAAGTTCTAAGGTCTCAGTATAGTTACAACGGCTGCCCCTACCCTCCAAGCCGAAACGCATTACTGCTCCCCCGTCGGTCTTTTATTTATCGATTGAGGCACTACGAAGTCTGCCGGGTCAGCTAATAAGAGATATATTTGGGCGGATAAAGCCTCAGGTCGCGAACAAAATAGTAAAATTGTGGCACAACCGAAATAATAAGTTGCATAATAATGTCGGAAGATTTGTTGAGATGGATTAAATATACCTCTTTCAACGTTTTAATACGGAATTATATAAATTAATTGTGCATAATTATTCGTTTTTAACGATATCTTCTAAGACTGTATGTGTTTTAAATATAGGATCTCGTTTAGTATTGGTCGGCTGGTCCATTAATAACAAATTGAATATTTACGATGTACGTCCAACATTAGCTCATATATGTCGTCGACGTTAACCCTCCTGACGTCGCGGGCGCATTCAGCGATACATTCTAAAGCTTTCAACTTCTTCTCGTCAGCGAAACGTTCGCAGCGACGGTACAACGCCTCCGGGTGAAAGTTCACTTTTGGATCGAGGAAGAGCTTTCGAATCGTCTTCTTGTATCCCACTTCGGCTAGTGCCGCTATTAGAGTTAGCTGCAAAGGTAATAATAATTAAATGAATAACTAGTACTAGGGGCTAACCTCTCGGAATCAAAATTCTCAGAGTATTACAACAGCATCGAAGACCGGAGTGTACTGATGGTGAGTTGTTTTGTGAGCCTGCACGGGTAGGTACCACCGTCCCTCCTACTTCTGTCGCGAAGCAGTCACGCGTTTCGGTTTGTAGGGTGGGGCAGCCGTTGTAACTATACTTGAGACCTTAGAACTTATATCTCAAGTTGGGTGACGCATTTACGTTGTAGATATCTATAGGCTCCAGTAACCACTTAACACCAGGTGGGCTATGAGGTCATCCATCCATCTAAGCAATAATAAAAATGCAATACAATTGAGACGCAGAACTCACATTTCAAGATCTCGAGATTCACATTGCGTTGTCTATGAGACCCGATGATCACTGAACATGGGAGCTCGATCACTGATGCAATTAAATGAATAAAACTGTAGAACACGGGTATATCTCACTTGAACATCGCTGGCTCCGTGCACCTTCCTGTCGGTATTCAGTATGGTCTGCGCCATTTTGTTGAATCTGCTATTACTCCTTTCGTGTATAACGAAATTGTCTTCGGATCTTCCGTCACCCATCGCTTCCAAAATCTTACAAAGCAACTCGTGTTTCAACGGCGTCATGCTGTACTGTTTGGCGAGACGAACGAATTCATTCAGGGCCTCTTCTAAGTTATCACTAGAAATAAATACGAAAAAATATGTACCTATATTATTTTTTATCCTAGTAACATTCATACTGTACCTAATCTTTTTTTTATTTTATTTTTTGTTTAGATGGGTGGACGAGCTTACAGTCCACCTGGCTGTTAAGTGTTTACTGGAGCCCATAGACATCTCGAACGTAAATGCGCCACCCACCATGAGATATGAGTACTAAGGTCTCAGTATAGTTACAACGGCGAGTTACTTGCCAATAGAAATCGACTCACTTCTTCAAGTGCACGCGCACCAACGGACCGAGAAGCACGTTGTTGGGCTTGCAGTAACGCAGCGCTGTCAGCGTCTCCAACATCTTCCGTACGTCTTCGGGGGAGCCATTGGCCGCGGTCGCGTCTAACAAACGCCAGCAATTCATTATTATACCGCGACCACCTATGATGCGTCTGGAAGTAAAGGTTATTAAACCGATTATCTATATATTAATACGTGAAGCAAAAGCTTTGTACCCCTTTTTACGAAAATTGCCCAGACAGAGGAGTATGAAATTTCCCACATTTATAGAGAATATAGAGAAGGAGTGCAGAACGTTGATTTTTTTTTAATTATGCGTGAAAAATACATTATTTCAATTTAACAAAAACCTTACACACACTACCATGTATTTGACACACACACGCATGCATACTATTTGCTTACTGTCAAACTTTTCTTATTCCATATAGTCTGTGGTGAAATTGAGAATAGTATAAATATTTTTTTCTTTATTAATACTTGCCTAAAGTGTAGTCTTAGCGAAATCTGTGATCATAGAAGTAGTCTTTGACAATAGAATCATAATAGTGTACCAACCTATAATTTCAATTAATTATAGTCGAATTTCGACTACCGGGGGGAATACTAGTTAAAGTTAAAAAGCTTATTAAAAGTTATTAAGCTTATTAAACTGGTGGGATAAGATTAGTTAAAATATTTTGACGCTGGCCGGAGGTCAACTTTTAAAAATGTTTATAGCATCTACAATGCAAGAGGAATCCCAGCTCGGAGCTGTTGACTTGTTGACTTTTTCACTTTTACTTTCATTACGAAAGCAACCGTATGAGGCCTTCGACCTTTCGGCCTTTAAAGTAGCTCTTTCAAAAGCGAACAGTGTGCATGACCGACCTCTTCTTTGACTGTTCGTTCAATAATTCCGTGGCTTGTTTAATTCTCTTCCTGTAAACCATCAGCGTAGCAAAGTCGATAACTTTAAATTCGTCCAAAGTGAAATTCGGCGACGTCTTGTTTAGATCCGCTAGGGTGAGCTCGGCTAGCTCCAGCTCTCCTAGTTTCACGTGGAGATCGAATATTGACGCTTTCATACCCGCAGACAAGAATACCTGGAAAAATAAATTCATTTATAACTTTTTACAAGACACTCTTGCGGATAGATCTTAGCGGTAAGTAGCGGCTTGGTTATGTCCCTGACATTGTTGACGTCCATGAGCAACAGTGCTCAATCTTCAAAGTCGTTGATAAAGCTATAAGCATACGTATAATTTTATATTAACATACATAAAGGACGTAAGGTATAAAAATTGTATTGAAGACGAAAAGAAAACCTTATTAAAACAAAAAAATAATAATAAATTCATTTAACATTTCGCTTAAAACCAAAGACATATTCATATTGAAAGGCATGTTAATTTTTTTTTTATTTACTTAGATGGTTGGACGAACTCACAGCCCACCTGGTGTTAAGTGGTTACTGGAGCCCATAGACATCTACAACGTAAATGCGCCCCCCACCTTGGGATATGAGTTCTAAGTTCTCAGTATAGTTACAACGGCTACACCACCCTTCAAACCGAAACGCATTACTGCTTCACGGTAGAAATAGGCAGGGTGGTGGTACCTATCCGAGCAGACTCACAAGAGATCCTACCACCAGTTATTACGCAAATTATAATTTTGCGGGTTTGATTTTTATTACACGATGTTATTCCTTCACCGTGGAAGTCAATCGTGAACATTTGTTGAGTACGTATTTCATTAGAAAAATTGGATTCGAACACCCGGTGCATCGCTCAACACGAATGCACCGGACGTCTTATCCTTTAGGCCACGACGACTCAGATTGGTGTTACATTGCGCGCTCGGTAAATGTAATAATTCATTTATTATTATTTAATACTATTTAACCTACAGTTTTAACCGCGTTAAGCTTGTTATTCATAATTCCTTTTGAATCAACTGCAGGCTATTCTCACTGCCTGCTTTTGTTTTTTAGAACAATTCTCTTATAATGGATATATTTATTTTTAGATAGATTTAAAAGTCAATAGCCGTGCGTTGCGTCTCACAAAAACTCGATTACTTAGATTTTTTGTTTCGTTCACCTGAAAATCGAGATGGTTTAGGGAAATCCCAAAGAATGAATGAATGATTTATTTTATTTCAGACAACAAGTCCATATATGTACATACTACATAGTATCATTGAAACACACTAAAAAATACTAAAACAAATTAAATGAAAAATAAATTATTAAAAATAATGATCAGTTACTGTTATTATCATCATCATCATCATCAATTATCAGTAAAAGAGCAGCCATAGAATTATTATTATTTTAATTCGGATTATTTTCAATAGATGGCATACCAAGTCAACCGGATCTATTCGCGGTTTACTAAAAAATAACATATTCACATACTCCTTCCTTCTGACATTTCTCAGCAACCTCCTTCGCAGCTTTCAGATTCCCTTCTTTACAATATTGCTGCAGCAGTCTCCTTAAGACGCCGCGCGTGTTCATGTTCTTCGCTTCCAGTTCGCTCAAGTGAGCCCTTAAAGATGCTTCATTCATGTTTTTCTGGAACATACTCAAAATATTAATTGACTAGCGACCCGCCCTCACTTCGCTTCGGAAACATTAAAACACACATGAAACAAAAAAATAAAAAAAAAAAAAAATAAAAAAAAAGTAGCCTATGTTCATCAGGGACAATGTCGGCTTCTAATGGAAAAAGAATTTTTCAAATCGGTCCAGTAGTTTCGGAGCCTATTCGAAACAAACAAACAAACAAATCTTTCCTCTTTATAATATTTGTATAGATATAGATATGACCGCTTTAAGAGCAGATACGTCTTAAGTGTTTAGGACGCTTAAATAAAAGCGGCTCTAAATAAAATAATAAAATGTTTATTTTATGTAAAAATGTACAATCTGGTTGTAATAACGGGGATCATGGCCTCCTAGATTTCTTAGGTCGCGCAGGCGCGTGACGGAACCAAATGTTCCGCTAAAAGTGTAAGAGTGTTACGTAATAACATATGTATTTTTGTATTTATTATTACAGAGACGACAAAACTCAGACATAAATAGTAGAGGTATAAGTGGCGTATTGTGGGCCGCACGGGTAGGTATCGCGGTTCTGCCTATTGCTGTCGGGGAGTAACAGCTATAATTCAGGTTCCTTCCTCTTTAACGACGGAATTCAAGTGTTCTGTGGTCTCCAATAACAACTTGTCATAAGGCGGACTAAAGGTGCAACGAGAAACACTTTTAGAATTCGTAATGCAGTTAATGAACAATGACTCACGGGATGGGCCGGCTGGTGCGCGAACATCTCGCCGTCGTCGACCAGCGTCTCGTCGGTTATCTCGGCGAGGCCGCTCCTGAATCGTTCGATCTCGGCATCGCTGTGCGTATTCGGTAAACGAGATACGCAATAATCGGAAGCCGATGTGGAAATTTTTAAATTTTCATTTTTCAATTCCTGTCGACAAAAATCAATAATCCGATCATTCGATTGTGGACATTTCAATTCGAATAATTTCTTTCGTTGAATTCATCGAAATTTGTCTGTTGGACCACGAATTGAAAATATTAATTAAAATAAACTAAACATTAATCAATTAATTAATCAACTTAATATCTCTCATTTTTGTAAATGTTATTATTGGTAAATAGTTGAATAAACCCATCCAGATTGTACAATAATAAAATTTCCGAAAAACCTGTAATTTCAACGCGAAAACTCCGAACACTGATGAATAATATTACCTGCACCAAAGTAAAAAAATCCGTGAGATCCTCCATAATCTTCTTGTGATTGATGAAGCAACAGAGAAATCTCCCGATCCAGTCTTTATTCTCCGAGCCCTTTTTTAAAACGTCCTCTAGTATGTGAACCGTCGACTTTACATCACCGTTCGTCAAATAACCTCTCAGCAATGGTTTTAAAATTATTTCCACATCGACTTTGCCATTAAAAAGTTCACCTGCAAAATAATGTGTTTTACTGATGATGAGGCATACCGGGAAAGCCTCACGACGCTTTGCCTATCGATTCCTATAGCCAACTAAGATTTTTCTAATACAATTAAGGAATCGCACAACACTAACACTTTATAAAATTTATTAAGGTACACTTATTATAATTATTATAGTATAAGGTACGCAAATTCATTAAGTGTGACGTCATTTGGGGTCAAAATAAATCTTAACATAGTCATAAGCTAATCTACAAACTAATATACATTGATTAGTCGTCACACATAATATATCCCTTTGGACTACTTTTCACGCATTTCTATATAATGTATTATATAGAAATGCGCGTATAGCTATTATTATTTGACTAACGCCTGAATCGCGCTAACGATATTTTCAAGATCAACTTTTATATTTAGAAAATTTTCGCGTTCACATAACGTCCGGACTGTCGAGCGATTGAAATTGCACCGATGGTACGAAGGGCATTCTATGCTTGTTTAAAATATGCAAGGTTATTTTGAACATTTCTTAAGCACTGGTAAGCACTGGCAGGACGTCTTGTGAGTCCGCACGGGTAGATACCATCACCCTGCCTATTTCTGCCGTGAAACAGTAATGCGTTTCGGTTTGAAGGGTGGGGCTGCCGTTGTGCTGTTAAAACGGAGACCTTAAAACTTATATCTCAAGGTAGGTGACGGCATTTACGTTACAGATACCTATGGGCTCCGGTGATCACTTCACATCAGGTGGGCTGTGAGCTCGTCCAATAACATAAGCATTAAAAATAAAAAAGGATTGTGTGGTTTTATGAAACCACGGTAAAAGCGAAACTTTTTTTCACATTATAGATATTTAACTCTGACAAACAACATTTACATTAAACACTGACAAAAACAAAAACAATATAGCGTGGTACACTGGCACAATTGAGTAATAGTCTATACACTACACGGTCAGCTGCTGCGAACTATAGGCGCCGCCATATTGGCCTTAGCTGCTCTGAAGGGCGCCTTTCACTTTATCCCTACTCCGCGGCCGACCGTCACGCGACATGCAACACACAGACGAAAATGTAAAGGACGATTAAGGCATTTGTCAAAATTCTTCAGTTCTATGATAGCTACCTGCTACAGTATTATTATCGGTGTCCTATTTGATCCGTCTTCTAAGATAGGCGGTAGGGTTTTATATTGTAATATATCTGTGGGCACTACCTAACAAAAGCTAGTTCCACTACCTAAGCACAAAAAAAAAACAGACGCGCCGATTCTGAACCAGTCAAGACTCACATATCTCACTAGCAGCCCGGACCTGCCCGGTGTTGAGGAGGCTCTCCATCATGGGAGTCAGCACCGTCGTCACCGTCAGACCGGCGTCGAGGAACTTCTTCATCAAGTTCTGTGGCGACGTGAAACTCACGAATGGGAGCGTGTACGACATTATCGTCTCGTAGTCAGGTTTCACGTCCATTTCGATCATTGTTGACAATACGCTCATTATACCTGTGTATTAAAATTGTCGGTTAGATACTCAATTCAATGGTCTAATTATTTTAAATATATTACTATTTAGAATCTAAGACAGGGCATAAACTTTTAATTTTCTCGGTAATTATTAATTTAGTTTATTTTTAGTGGCGGGGGGTTATCGACAAATAACAAAGACAGTTCATGACGTCAACACGATCAAAAGTGGACATATAATGGTTTGAAATTTAAAATGTTACACCATCCTACAAACAAAAACTTTTATTTTTAAGTTACACCATACTACAATTCCGTACACGGCGTGAATACATTGACAAGTCGAAAATGCATACTTTGCAGGGCAGCCATTTTTAAGTTTACATATTATTGGTAAATCTATTTTTTTATCCTTTTATATAATTTTTATGCGTATTTAAGTAATTTCATCGGAATTTTCACACAGTGTAAGTATAATAATAAATTAACGTTTTAATCAAGAAAAAAATGACATATCAAGTTGCTCACCGACGACTTGTCAATTTATTCACCTAAGCAGTTTATTAAAATCCGAGAAAAGTAATAAGATTGTTAACATAAGAGATTTAAAAAAAATACATAAATATGTAATAGCCATTTGATGGTGGTTGAATGGTGAGATGGGATGGGATGTGATGGGATGGTATAGACATGTGATACCTTAGAACTTATATCTCAAGGTGGGTGGCGCATTTACGATGTAGATGTCTATGGGCTCCAGTAGCCACTTAACACCAGGTGGGCTGTGAGCTCGTCCACTCAAAATGTGCTGAGACGAAATGTAAATGAGGTTGATAAGAGAGTGTTAACTATAAATGTGGAAGGATATAGAGGAAGAGGTAGACCTAAGATGAAATGGATGTATTGCGTGAAAGATAATATGTGTAAGAGTGAGCGAAGAAATGCTATATGATAGAGGAGTATGGAAGGAGAAAACAAGTTGCGCTGACCCCAGGTGACTGGGAGAAGGGCAGGAGAATGATGATGTACGTAATAATAAGCCATTTGAATTGATCAATCTCAAACTAAAACCCAAAACTTGTACTTAATTATATTTTTTATTAATTAAAAGAAACTGGAATTATTCTGCTTCTGGAATTACTATTCTATTATTCTTTACTGTTCTTCTCCCTTTCTCTCTAAATCAGGGTCTTCAGTATCTAAGTCGTGGCATTTTTTGGTGGGATGTCAGTCTTTATGTTTTTATAAAAATCGTGAAATGCTGTGTCTATTAAAGGTAATAAATCCACCAAATTTTTCTCTTTTCTGTACTTATTGGCAAGATGTCTTTGGAGACAACTTCTATCTGGACGTTATATACGCTACGTCTATATTATATTTGCTCCTTTTCTGAAAGTTGATTACCTTAAAAGAGCTTACAGGAGTGGTGCGATCAATGGCCCTATACGGGGCGCCCGTGTGGGGCTAGTCCCTGGCCGTGGGGGTGGCGAAGCTGCTGCAACAGCCGCAACGCACCATCGCAGTCAGGGTCATTCGTGGTTATCGCACCATCTCCTTCGAGGCGGCGTGTGTACTGGCTGGGACGCCGCCTTGGGTTCTGGAAGCGGAGGCGCTCGCCGCTGACTATCAGTGGCGGGCTGACCTTCGTGCCCGGGGCGTGGCGCGTCCCAGCCCCAGTGTGGTCAGAGCGCGGAGGGCCCAATCTCGGCGGTCCGTGCTGGAATCATGGTCCAGGCGGCTGGCCGATCCTTCGGCTGGTCGTAGGACCGTCGAGTGACAGAGGACGCCTCACTTTCCGGCTCACTCAGGTCCTCACTGGGCATGGTTGCTTCGGTGAGTTCCTGCACTGGATCAGAGCCGAGCCGACGGCAGAGTGCCAGCATTGTGATTGCGACTTGGACACGGCAGAGCATACGCTCGTCGCCTGCCCCGCATGGGAGGGGTGGCGCCGTATCCTCGTCGCAAAAATAGGAAACGACTTGTCGTTGCCGAGTGTTGTGGCATCGATGCTCGGCGACGACGAGTCGTGGAAGGCGATGTTCGACTTCTGCGAGTGCACCATCTCGCAGAAGGAAGCGGCGGGGCGCGTTAGAGACGCGCAAGCCCGCCGCCGTCGAGCGGGGGCCAGGGAGGCGGATCTCGTCCAAGCCCTGGCCCTCTAAATGTTTCGGGTCCCCCTCATATGTCGGTCTGGGGACCGGCGAGGGGGACCTAAGAAGACGTCGTGCAAGCTGCTCTGCACGCGTTTTACGCAAGAGCATCCGGGTGATGGAAGGCCGGCTATCCTCGATCCACGCTGGTTCTGACCCAGCGGGGTATTCCGTAGGATAGCTCACTATAACCGGCGCCATCTAGGCGGGCTCCGGATAGCCTGCCGACCGAGAGAGCTGGTGGTCGTGGCGCCGACGACCGCCAGTCCGGCGTCCCGAGGGGGAGGGTGATGGGAGAGATGTGCTCCGCACTAAACACTTCACTTTCCCCCCTTTGCCTTTTCATGAGTTCTGTCTCATGTGAGGTTTGGACGTTGGTTGTTGAGCGACAGGTTTTAGTCGGTTCGACTCCGACATGCTCCGCCCGCCGTCCCCAGTGGAGGGCGGAAGTCCGGCGATTTCCTCCTGATCAAAAAAAAAAAAACCTTAATAGAGCTTTCACTGTCAAATCTATCTTGAAACGTATTTCTCCAATAGGTTTTTTGTATTGCAGCCATTTTACAGTTTGCCACAAGAATTTATCTTCGGAACTGTCTTTTTTTAAATCGTGAATGGCTCTTTTTTCGAACTTAATTTAGGAAATTTTCGCACTTAATTGGTACAACGGCATATGCGTTATTAATCTTACAAGATCTTATGAGTTGCAACCAGTCATTAAAATAGATAGTTAATTTTAAGTCGCCTTTTCTGTTTGGTTCTCTCAATCAAGACATAATCCGAATCACACATCATGTGAATCACAATCCAAGAAAATTGTGATTAATAGTTTCTGGCGTTGAATACACATAACGTAAATACATGAACATCATTGCATCCGCATTATTTTTGTTTTGGCCTCCATATGTATCTCACGACGCGATTTCACGAGCAACGATGGTTTCATCCTACATGTAACATGTAGCCTTATTAGTTGCTAAATCATGGATTGTGAGATTGTAGGACCATAGCGGTCGTTTCGTAAGCACTGCTGAAGATCATATGTACATGTTCGACTGGATGAGTTGCACTTTGCTTCATCTTTATTCTTTCTTTTTTCTGAATATTATTATGCTTTTTCATGCCGGTAATAACTTGACAACCGATTATGTATAGTCGCGAACACAATTATGGGCTATGTGAATAATTGATCATTTAAAGGTATTCTGTTAGTTCAATTAATTATGTGGCGTAAATAACTTAACGTGTTGAGTTATTTAAATAAATAACACTAATATGTTTAGATATATCTAAATGTCATTATGTTCTCGTTGGAAACAGAGTTGTTTAGTAATTCACAAGTGCGATATCCCAAAAATACGTGAGAGAATCGAGTTACTCATTTATTCCCCATATAAAACAAGTAATCTGGACGACAATCCTGCTATAACTTAAAATTTGATATTAGTCGACTTGTCAAGTTATTCACGCCGTGTACGGAATTAATTTCGAGCATATTCTTCATTGGTGGTAGGACCTCTTGTGAGTCCGCACGGGTAGGTACCACCAACCCAACCTATTTCTGCCGCATAAGTATGCATAGTAATGCGTTTCGGTTTGAAGGGTGGGGCAGCCGTTGTAACTATACTTGAGACCTTAGAACTTATATCTCAAGGTGGGTGGCGCATTTACGTCGTAATGTCTATGGGCTCCAGTAACCACTTAACACCAGGTAGGCTGTGAGCTCATCCACTCAACTAAGCAATAAAAAAAATAAAAAAATTTTTTAGTGATCACACAATTAGCATCACAAGGGCTATTATTATAGTTTTGAGGGTTATACAAATGAAACCTGAACGTGCTATTATTATCTTAGGGCTATTCACGGTGAATTCATCTATTGATGTAGGAACAAGTGTATTTTTATCAGTTTCAATACATACCTTTCTCTCCGTAGCTCTTAGAATTAGTAATCAAGATTGGCCAAAAATAATGGGGCCTGAGAGGCATTCCCAGCTGTTTCATTCTTGTGAATAAATCCAAAGAGAGTGGTATTTTCCCTAGTTGAAGAGCTGCCTCCGTAGCATTGTGGAGAGCTATTGGATTTCTGCCTGATGCCATCAGTTCTTGTGTTATTAATCCTATTAAGCTGGATGGCTGTAATATAGTACTATAAATGTACAAAGGATTTTTAGTGTAATATAAGGAGATGATGAGTAAGTAGCGGCAGTATAGCTATAAAACCCATAACTACTGAGAATTGTACTAAGATATGGTGACTATGGTGGTGGTACTATTTATTTAATAATGAATTGAAGACCTGTGTTAATGAAGAGGTTAAGTACTATTATTAAGATTTTTGAGTTTTTACATTGACTGAAGGTGTTATGTGCCTATAAACCATATTATTCCTTAAAGGCTTAACGGTTTAAAGGCTATTTTTAGAAATTGCATGTGCTGAAGGAGTTATGTACGAAGAAAAAATACAAGTAACAAAAGTTTGTTGACCGTTTTCTCAAAATTAACAAATTGTATCATATCTCCTTCATCCAGTCATGTATTCAATTGTCTACCAGGCATTTCTAAGCCATTCATCTGAGTGTGATGAATGTTTATGACATAATACCATCAACGTACGATAGAGAGAGAGAGAGAATCTACTTTATTGCACACCAAAGGTAAAGTAGTCATTCATGAAATCGATGTTTTTAATACAATTAACGATAGTCAAACAGAAGCGTTAATACATTTCACTGCTACTACATTTATACTTATTGCAACACTGAAGGGATCAAAGGACCCATGCTGACCTTCGATGATTTCTTATTATTAACACACTGGCTACAGAAATCTGACGAATAATACGATAAATATTACTATCGTTATTTTCAACATTAGAGGCACAAGATGCTCGTTTTAAATGATGATAAGTACTTATGCATTAAATTTGTATTTATGCAAATGTTTTAAAAAAAAATTTAAACGAAAAATATAATTAAGAGATACTACACACACTTACAGCATTGTACTTTTAATCTCTTAAAATTATGTAATTCATTCAATACTGTTACACACCATTGCAGCTTTAACACAATCCCTGACCAGACTCCGGCCGTGCAGTCCTTGGTCATCTTTAGGACCAAACGAAGGTAATGGAAGACACTTATATATCTCCAGGGCTGCCATAGGATGATTTTGAAAGACTAGTAATGTACATACACTCTGCATGTACGGTGATATTGATGGTGTCTGTAATGTCACTTCTGGAAGATATTTGAGGACCTACAAATAAAATTTTATTTTACGGAGCAAAGCCTAAATATGTAGATCACAGCCCTCCTAGAGTTAAATGGCTACTGCAGCCCATCAACATCACCATCTTGATACTATTCCATTGTCTCACCCTTCAAAGCATTCTGCATTCCAAATGAATGCTTCACAGCAGAAATATGCAGTGCAAATCTACTTATTTGTCCATACTAATAATATGCCCATTAGAAAACTCGAAGTTACAACAAAAATAAAAAAGTTTACTGTATGTGAAACATACACAGCCATTGCTTACTACTGAACTTATAATTCGCAGGTATTTCCATTTCAAGTTATTCTGATTTTGTTCATTTATATGTTTATTATATAAAATATTCTGAAGATACATTAAGATTTATGATGTAATTAACACTGAATATCTAAGGACATCTGTTATAAGACATTTTGTAAGCTGACATTACTGGAAACAAAAATATTATACCTGAGGTATTGTTTTATAGCTTCCAACAACAGCTAGGGTCTTCACAATCTCCATAATATGCCTTTCCTCAAACTGAAACCCATTTTTTATTGTCTGATCCATTTCCTTGAGGAGTGGACCATCCTCTTTATTCCAGGCTAATGCACGAGCAACAGCAGTGTATGTGTCGATTGATTGTTTCAGTTTAACGGATTTCATCATTGTCAATACTTCTTGAATGTTTTGAAGATTACTGTAAATTATATTTCTTTATTATGGGAAGATAAAAATGTATTATATTTTTATTCAAAGTGTATAACTGTAGGGTGTATTGGAAGCTGTTAATATTATACAATATAATTCAGATTTAAGCCTTGTCTCAAGTTAACTACCAGGACACTAGTTGTGATTTCTATGAGCTCCACCAATTCTTGAAATTAGATGGGCTCCAAGCTTGTCTGCCTATCTAGACCAGTAAAACAATTTTCATAATAGGCTAGTCACAATATATACATTTAAATAATTTTTAATATACATTTAAAACAATAGTTTCAATTTAAGTAGAAAAGACAAAACAGTTTAATTAAGTAATTAAGTAAAGAAGAAGTCTTCTTTGTCAATCAATTTATTTTTAGTGTTTTAAAAAAATATTATTTGCTTTTTTCACTTTTAAACAATGCAAAAAAGAAAATTTGAAAGTAAAATGACACATAATAAATATAAATCTTGATCATTTTTACCACTGGACACAAACACTAGTAATAATAATTTGATACCCGGGCCCTGAATTCATTAGATAAAGCTTTCAATGCAATTGTACAAACAAAGCTTGAAAGATTATCACCTCAGTGAACTAAAAATACATCACAGAGAGACCAAGACAGACTCTGTATTCTTGTTAAGCAGTATGTTCACATTTAATTGTAATAGTTATATTTTTTTTATTGTATGTTATGTTATTGTTATTCAAACATAATATATGTACTATGTTCTATTATTTTATTATGAACTTTTATTATGAACTAATATATGATGGGTAACATATCATTTCACTTTTTGTCTGTCTTTATACAATCCGCACTTAGCAATATTTTTATTAAAAGGACAAGTACCCTCACTAATACGCTACAGTTTGTTTTATCATGCTAGAAGCTGCAAAAAAATTTTCAATTTCAACATCGGTACATTAGAACCAAGTGTGCCACTAGCCTACAGACAAAATCAGTATACTTCAAACCAAACTTACCCTGCTTTTCCTTGGCCTATAATCAGTGAATTGAATATATTCTCAGTAGCAGGCAAGTTCTGTGCTTTCATATTAGACAATACTTCAGTTGCTTGATTTAGATCACCCGCCTGGAATTATTTAATTTATTTATAAAACAAATTCAGCATTTATGTATCATATTATTAAGGCACCAAGAAATAAGTAATCAACGATAAATACATCACACAAAATTGTCTAGGTTGAAACTAGGATTCCCTGCATTAAGAGAGCCAGAATCCCCTATACATAGTTATGTGCATTTAAAAATATAGATATGCTAGTAAATCTGCTCACACAAAGTTAGATCAACAGTACAAGAACACATAAATATTGATCTTTATCAAAATACATATACTAATTGTAGCATAAATGGTTTGCTTTCAATACAGCACTATCTAACCCAACCCAGACACTGACTGAACTATCATGTCAATGAACTAGCTTATACTGCTTTCTGTTAGAAACATAAAGCTCACAAATAATAATAATAATAATAAATTTATAATAAAATAATAAAAACCTGCTAATCGATCCAAAGAGAATTTATGACTTTTAGCAAATTAAAATTATTACCTCCCCTAGGGCTCTTATGATCAACTCATAAGTAGTGATGTTAGGTTTTACAGGCAGCATTTTGTTGATAAATGTAGTCACTACGATTGTTCTATTATTTGCTATATAAGCTTGCAACAACTCATTGTAATGATCCACTTGAAATTTCGTATGGGGCCTGTGTAGTTCCAATAAGAAAAAAATAATTAAATTCAGGTTTTATATGGCAATAATCAGAAAATTTAATTTGAAGGAGAGGTCAATAATTTGCCTCTATACAATAACAGCATTCTATAAAAATCATTCTATTTACTACTACAGATTAATCAATTTGAGAATTATTATTTTAAAATGAGTCAATTGTTTTAAAACAATGTTTGAATTTTAATGTTAACATACAGGTAATATCATAGGCTCACTTTAAAGNTTTTATATGGCAATAATCAGAAAATTTAATTTGAAGGAGAGGTCAATAATTTGCCTCTATACAATAACAGCATTCTATAAAAATCATTCTATTTACTACTACAGATTAATCAATTTGAGAATTATTATTTTAAAATGAGTCAATTGTTTTAAAACAATGTTTGAATTTTAATGTTAACATACAGGTAATATCATAGGCTCACTTTAAAGTATTCCAAACTAATTCAACTAAAGCCATTCGAGCTGAAGGAGTTTCGTCAGGTAGTAATTCCGTGCAGCACCTAAGCAGTAGCAAACCCTGTTTTTTGGTTGAAAAATTCATTTCTTTTACTCTGTTTATAACTCTCATTAAATCATTCTTGTATACTCTATTTTTCTGATGTATATCCGTGGATAATCCAGCTATTAATTTCTCTAAAAGTTCTTCAGATGACATTCTATCAGTATTCTTCAGAAATTCAGTAGAGACTGTTTGTGAAATATTTCCGCGACCGCTTGATAGGTTCACAGAACATTTATTGATTGCTGCATTTGAGATGCGCCTATAAAAATTAAACAATTAGTTCTCGTTGCGTAGTTTACTTGGTTTTAATTTGTAATTTTAGAAATTAAATTCTAACCTTTGTGCATGGGATCGACACGGACATCCAATATTTGCCCGATTCGTTTGAATATTTTTAAAGAACTTAGCTCTATTGGAGTTCATAATCCTAATTCCTTGACGAGTCCACATCATATTATTCTTGTTCTAAGTACTGCAACTGAATTTTATCCCAATGTATTTACAAAATTTAGAAAACTTATGGTACCTGCACTGGTAGAATTTTTATTCAACGATTGAAAATTTAGTTGTATAAAATGTCACAATAAATCAAATGTCAAATTTTTGTAGTATTTCTATTTTTCTAAATGAATAGGCAAATATATCACACCATACTGCCGGATAGCTCACCTACAAGCTCGGCGAATCTAGAATAACCTCTCGAGGTTACTAGAATAGGTAAAAAATTTTTTGATTAATTCATGAAATTAAAAGAACTGAGATGAGATGATATGGGATGAAATATAATCTCAGTAAAATGGTGGTTATTTACTGAGACTTTTTCAGTGGACTTTTTGAAGGATCCCGAGAAGCTATGAATAGTGGCTTTGTTTCATTTTCCCACAATTTTGCACTTTCACAGAATATAGCATAAACGCAGTCTGGATGAAAACAAAAAGAAGTGAAAATAAATTGAATAGAATGAGAAGATATTTGCTTATATTGTCTAAAGAGATTGTCTCTCTTTATTTCCCCCCTATATTTAATAAATTATTTTTTTTAGGATACTGTAAAAACTGTAAACTCACTCACTAATTCTGTTTAAGACGAAATTACATTTTGGGGTCGACGTGGGTTCCAAAATGTTCATATAACTATCCGATGCTCCCACAGTTTAAATGAGAGTATAAATAATTTCGTCTTAACCTCAATTTCAAAAAAAAATTCATCCAATGCATTTCATTTTTCCACAATTGTTCTTTTTCGTAAAAACTAAATGGTTAGATAAGAAGTCTCTTTCTGTTTTTGTTTTTCTTTTTGTCAAGAATCTTTTTGCCAACACGAATTCGCTCAGATATACATAGTTTGTACATAATTTTCCTATTACTCTCTACTATGTCTTCTTTTTTGTGTGTACTTATATAAATAAATAAAGTAAATAAAAATAGTTGAAAAATAACAAAAGTAATCGCAAATTAATTTAGATTATGGTATGTAGTGGAGTTTTAATTAATGGTTACAAGACATGTGCACTTTATTTTGCCCCGGTGCTCTTTCAATTGATACCAAAATCTATTTTGAGGGTAGCCCTTCTCAAACTCAATCTAGCAACTCTGAAGAAATGTCAACGTTCAGAATTGTCAAATTTCAATTCTAGTGTACGAATCGTGGATGTGGTTTGTGCTGTGTTTTTTGTTTTGACTGTTTTGAGTGGATGTTAGACATTGTAATTTGCGATTGTCATGTGGTAAGTTTGTCTCCTATTTGTACAACTTTAAAATAAATACATATTTTTCGTAAGAGATATGCGTGTTTGGTTAGTATTTGCACAATTGTCATCAAGTTGCCGTTATTTGACGGGTAGCGCCATCGCCCAAGCTTGCTGTCGGCGATCGGCTCCACCTCAACGAAACGTGACGATTAGAAGTCGATTCTAATTTTTAATTTAATTATTACATGTTACATACGCTCAAATACAATGATCCAGTTTGTGATCACCTGATGACCTAACCCTTAAAGAATTTAGCCCTGCGGTAACCAGTTTACAAAGTAAAGTTGTACTTTACGTTGTCGACTTCCCGCCTATGAATCACACCGTTGGTGTAATTGAAAAATTTGAATGAGCTTAAAATATAAAAAAAANCTAATTTTTAATTTAATTATTACATGTTACATACGCTCAAATACAATGATCCAGTTTGTGATCACCTGATGACCTAACCCTTAAAGAATTTAGCCCTGCGGTAACCAGTTTACAAAGTAAAGTTGTACTTTACGTTGTCGACTTCCCGCCTATGAATCACACCGTTGGTGTAATTGAAAAATTTGAATGAGCTTAAAATATAAAAAAAATTATTACATAGGTACCCTAAATTTCTAGGTACCTAATATAAAATATCAATATGATTACCCCCGAATTAACGGACTACCTACATTGTTGAATATAAAATCACTGATTAAATATAGGTGGTCAAAGTTGTAGAAAATGAATAAGAGTCCTATGTACATACAAATACTTATGTTACTCAAGAAACCTATTCACTACTAGCGACCCGCCCTCGCTTCGCTTCGGAAACATTAAATTTTATTATTGATAGCTGAGTCCCGCGATGTTACCCGCGGTTATTGTCGTACCGCGGGTGACGCCGCGGGTCAAAGCTAGTCTAAAAAAAGTAGCCTAAGTTACTCCTTATATCATCAGCTACCTGTCAGTGAAAGTCCCGTCAAAATCAATCCAGCCGTTCCAGAGATTAGCCAGAACAAACCAACAGACAGACAGACAAAAATTGTAAAAAATGCTATTTTGGTATATGTACCGTATATATATATTCATATGCATGTAGTAAAAAGCGGTTATTTCAATATTACAAACAGACACTCCAATTGATTAATTACATAAAATCTGTCTGTTGAAAGATCAAGCACTTTGTAAGCAACATGAAATTATAAACTTAAATGAAAGTTTGTCTCCCAAAATTTATTCAAAAAGTATATTTATTTCATAGTTCCTGAATTCTAATCTTACTCAAACAGTTACAATAAATTTAACAGTCTTCAATTAATATAGACTTTCTATATCATGATTGTTTATTTATTGTTAACACAATAATATAGAATATAGTATTTTTTAGGTTCTCATTAAAATAGTTACGTAATCATTAAAAGAAAATGTTAAACTTTATCATGTTCTTTGTGATTTCACAGGTTATGCCCTTCATATATATATTGTAAGATTTAATTAAAAAATACCCTTTGAAATATATATAAAATAAAATGTTATGAAAGTTTGCTATTAAAACACCATTAAAGCCAAAAAAAGAAAACATTTTATATTTCATGTTCACATTTATTGAGTTCAATTCTTCAATATCAATAGTTGAGGTTAATGAAGTGTGAATTGACACCAATTAGAGAGCCAAGTTCACATTACTATTGAATAGAAGACATCAGAATGTTCTAAAGCTTTAATTTTTGTATTTTATTTTATGTTTGCGAGTTACAGATTATCAAACAAAAATAATATTACACCTATTAGTATGTTATTATAGAATAAATCAAATACTAACTTTAAAAAAAAAAAGAAGAATACTACAGTTGTTCAAATTATAATATAATTTAATCTGCTGATTTATATAAAACTGCAATCTTAATAATAAGTAATGTATGTATTATTTTCCTCTATTTGACACTGTAACTTGGATGCTACATTTCCATTCATTATGTTGTAGCTGTGCTTTGATGTTTTAACTGAGCGAGCACTTTTGCACTTACTGAAATTAAATAAAGAACGGCTAACAGACATTCACTCAATCTGCGTGGATTAGTTATGGCTACATTGTCAATGCTTATCCCTCTAAATGAAAGTTCTAGCACTAAACAAGTAATAAATAAGCTTGAGATAAGGAAGTTATTCTGACAAGGAAACAAAAGACAAAATACTCATTTGTTTCATCACACTAATTCATATTATAGGCTAAAATAGATATTATTCAATTATCTTTGATCTTATTTTTATGGTTGGTTGTCAGTATTTGAAATGTTTTAGTGCAACAAACGCTGTTAAGTGTATATAATAGTAAAAAGTATATGAACATCTAGTATTTCATCATACATTTCCCTTACATCATATAATTTAAAAAAGGTAGGATAGGTTTGAAATCTTTTTGGATCATATTTTCATTTAAATCAATATTATGTTCGAAAATTACTGCATTCTGTCTATGAATGTATTATAATAAGTACGTGCGAGCACGCAGAAAACATTGTTTGTCATGCGCGACGGTATGAACGCGACGGCGGATGGCAACCGATTTGCTAATTTTACAAGTTACAAGTTAAAAGATTTATTAAAATTAATTTTGCCTCAGTTCTGATGACTGTCAACAAAGAACAAATTTGTTTATAATTTTGAGGTTATAACGTACATTTTTCGCGGTTATTACTCAAGGTTAAACGAGTTTCGTTTACATTTGTCATTTCACTGTAAATAATGCAAGGGATTTCAAAAGGTTGGCTAATGGAAACACGTGCTTATATAATGTAAAAACTTTCTATCATTTACCTAATTAAATAGTATCATCTAAATAATATGGATGATCTTTAATATGTATTCGAAAGAAAAAAAAGGTATTTTCACTAATCATTGAAAAATGTTGATGAAGTTTTTTTTTTCATTACCCATACCCGTATTCAATACGTATTATACTTACAAATCGTATACAAATCGATGACGTGTTTTTTGTTTAATTCATCGCTTATAACTTGGTCAGTTCGGCTGCGGTGGGCGTACGTCACGGGCGGAAACCTCGCGTGCTCTCGCGCAATCTGACTACATTCACATTTCAACGTGCGATTTGGTTAGGGGACCACCGAAACATTTTTTTACGAAGACCATGTACAGCTCTGTACGTTCATAGTGCAAAGTGGGCTCACAAAAAAAAAAAAAGAATAAAATTATACGTAATTGTGATAGTGTAACAAAAATTTCCAGTTCCGTAAAGCAAGGCCCATGTGAATCAATGAAAATATGTCATTAAACTGTGAGGTGTTCTCAAAGTGGGTGGTAGGTACACCCATTGTTAATTCACGATGTAAGTTCATTCGCAATACAGGAAGCTGTTTATCATTATTCTAAGAACACACCTTATTTTATTGAAGTTGAAAACGACACTGAAGATAATATGCCGCCGGGCTGCTCATTATTTTCATAATACTTATATACAAAGAATAAATAAATTCTTGCCTTGAAGGATCTTTTTTATGATGGAGCTTATTATATTCTTCTCGTAAAAGGAAATGATTTTATTTCGTTAAGATTTAATAATACGTTTTCGAGTGAAATTTCTTTGAAGATCTAAAATACATTCGCTGGTATAGAATTTACGTTATTATCGTGTAATTGTATATTCAAGAGGTCGAGTTGTTTGATAAATAACGGTAGGTACTGAAGGTTAAAGTTGAATTTTGACTACATTTCATTGTATTGTTATAGTTAGATTATTCGCAATTAGATTGTTGCGAAAACAACCCGTATAGTAAGTTCTGAAAACTTTTTTCAAAATTTCGTTCGACAATCGATTTTTTTTCGTAAAGAAGCTAATTTGTTATTTCCAAAAGAAGCTAATTTGTTAAATATCAGTGTGCCAAACGCCATATGTATGAGACCATAATATTATTCAAATGGCTTGATAATCAAAGTGTCCGTGAATTTCTTTGAAAAATATCGAAAGGTAACGTAATAGGCGCCAAGAGTCATTGACACAATAGATCGTGACTCGAACCAGTATATTCAGAATATTCGTTACCTTATTTCCATAAAAACAAATTGACTGCGGGTAATATTTAATACCAATTGTACCAGAATATACAGTTTAACATTTCTGTAACTAATTTAGGTAAGATCTAAATCTTATTAGGATTAGTAGTAGTAAGCTTATTATGATTTTGCAAACAATAAACTAACTAAATAAAATATCAAAATAGTAGGTAAAAATACATTTGCATTGACCATACTGTATTTTGAATAGCTTACAAAAACCATGATCACCTTAGGCGCTTTGAGTTCGTAATAAGTTCTCGAAGATTAACTCNTGTAACTAATTTAGGTAAGATCTAAATCTTATTAGGATTAGTAGTAGTAAGCTTATTATGATTTTGCAAACAATAAACTAACTAAATAAAATATCAAAATAGTAGGTAAAAATACATTTGCATTGACCATACTGTATTTTGAATAGCTTACAAAAACCATGATCACCTTAGGCGCTTTGAGTTCGTAATAAGTTCTCGAAGATTAACTCGCGTTTAAATGACTACCGGTCTTACGTCATAATGATAAATATCTTCAAGATAATGGTTACTACGCAATTTTATAATTATGTTAACTTCTTTTATTATATTTTCACGTAAATCCTTCACTGTGAAAGTCGTGTGCCTAAAAGCATTAGCGCGTTTTACATGCCCGCGATTCTAACGCTGTCGTTTCACTACTAGATACATAGTAGCATTGATCATAGTAGATACATTGCGGGGCTTACTCTTAGACGCGTGATAATTGGGTACCACTAGTTAGGCACCAGTTTTTTTTTTTAAATCTATATTTCAACTTTATTTAAAAAAAAATAAATCCCTACGCCCAAAAAGAAGCGATCCCGCTGAATATATGCATTGAAATCTAGATTGAATTACAGAAAAAATATGTCAAATTAATGTTTAAATGCGTTATTTTCCGTTACTTTGTTACATTTTAGTAAATCTATCGTTGATTGTGAAAATTTCGCTCTTACTTTTTCGGTTTCTATTTTAGTTTTAGGATGTTGAACACGACGCATAGATTAGATTACGCGTAACCTCGGCAGTCATTTAGTTTTTGTTATCAAGGCCTCATGTGGCCTTTATTGCCTGTTTTTACTAATTAGTTATTCAGACGCGTCTATGTATACTAGAAACTTCTTTTGCAGAAACTGCATATACTTGTAATTGACGGAAGATCCGTGATTCTGTGCGTGCTGTATTTTAATATTTTGATATTATTGATATTTTGAGGGTTTCGTAATCATTAGGCAAATCCTTTTAATTATGTAATAAAATTTTAAAGGTATTCTAAGGTGATCCACGACGGTGTACATATTTGTCCAAAATATGCAAAGAAATGATACTTTACATTCTATTAATTGTTAGTGATCATTCACGTCCACCCACTTTCTCAAAAAAAGAAAAGATAAATGGTTAATACAGCAATAAAGACAAGATATAGACGTGGTAACTTTTCTATAGAAAAGTTGCCTAAAATTCAGTACATATGCGATACCTTAAACTACAAGGTTTGAAGTTTGTAAAATGGAAATCGGTCTGTTCACAAGATAATTATTATTATAATAATATAATACAATGTTGTTGATCCTAGTTAAATGTGAGAATACAATGTTAACTTTAACGAATTAACTCATTGTGTGAAGCGAACTCTCTTGAACTTTGATTCTTGAAAACGTATTTATCTTTTAAATAAATTGGATGGATATTTAGTTTATTAGTGATTTTAAATAACTCTCCTTTTTTCCTTAAATTTAATTAAGTAGGCTAATACATGATTAGTCATCTCTCAATATTTTGTCAATGTCTCAATGTTTTATATGTGTACTAGACGATGACCGAGCAAAGCTCGGTTTTTTTTTTGATAACGCCATCTTGTTGTCTTTAAAGCGGTTAGTTGCCCTCAATTAAGAAAAATTGTATTATTATTCGCCAATAGATGTCGGGAAGAGTTGATTATTGAAAACACGAAAACACATTTTCTGAAAATAAATCGTAGCTAGATCGATTTATCGTCCCCGAAATCCTCTGTATACTAAATTTTATGAAAATCGTTGTAGCCGTTTCCGATATTCAGATTATATACTAGGCTGCACTAAAAGTATCGGGAATGGAATATTTCCACTGTTCCTGTCATATTAAAATCTTTTTAATTGAAAACTCCTTGGTTTTAAAAATCGAATACCATTTATTTATTTAAAAATAGATTCTCGGTCTTGTCACGAGGTTTTGTCAAACTTGTTTAGTCGTTGAGAAAATGGAATTGACTCGTGAAAATTCAAGAGCGATGATTTATTATGACTTTCGAAGTGGTTTAACACAAAAACAGTGTGTTGACCGGATGATTTCTGCATTTGGTGATGAAGCCCCATCCAAAACCACAATTTATCGCTGGTTTGCTGAGTTTCAACGTGGACAGAGCGAATGCGGTATCCCATTCGCTCTGTGAAGAGCAAAAAGCGGCTCGCGTTACTTGGTGCGTCAGAACTCTCGAAAGATTCCACGCAGGATCCTCAAATGCTGTATACAACATTGTATCAGGTGACGAATCCTGGATATACGCGTACGAACCCGAAACAAAAAACCAGTCACGAGTTTGGGTGTTCGAAAATGAGTTAAAGCCAACAAAAATTGTTCGTTCACGGAGTGTTGCAAAAAAACAAGTGTTGCCATATCTTGTAATCTAACGGATTCAAATCTGGACTGGAGGAGGGCCAGTCTTCGTGCCGGATGAAGTCGATTTCACGCGCCGCCAGCCAGTCTTGTGTGCTCTTCGCTCTATGAGCTGGCGCCGAATCTTGTTGGAATACCCAGTGCCTGTTATTGAACATGGTATGAGAAAAAGGTTCCACAAGGTTCGTCAGGACTGTATTTTGATACACAACTGCATTCGTTTTTACACCTTTCTCAAAAATGTACCTCTGTTAAGCCCCAATAAGAAACTCCCAACCATACCATGAGCGAGGATGGAAAATGACCTCGTTGGACACGCGGAATACGGTTGCTCGCTTCTTCACTACTGTGTGCGTACACCTTATCATTTTGTTTGTTGTAGCTCTCTTCTACGGTAAAAATTTTTTCATCCGAAAAAAGAATTTCCCGATATTTTTTTCCCGCGTACCGCTTCAACAAAGCGCGGCATCTCTTCAGTCTCAGGTCCATTAGACGAGCATTCAAACGATGTCCTGTTTTTCTTCGATATGCCCGAAGCCCTAAGTCTTCATTTAACACCCTTTTCATGGTT